>VWYI01022534.1:94506-139435 GCA_013399455.1 Anthoscopus minutus | reverse complement strand
GCGGCTGGCCGGCGGCGGCACCGCCCTGGGCGGTGAGAGGGGTGTCAGCCCCCGGCCCTGCGGGCAGTCGGTGACAGCCCTTCGGCTGCAGGGGACCCTGTGAGGCAGGGCAACCAGGGCATCCCAACGCCGCCAGCGTGAAGGGATCGCGGAATCACTGGGGTTGGAAAAGACCTCTGAGATCATCTAGTCCAACCTCTCTGCGAACATCACCACGTCAACTGTACCATGACACCGAGTGCCACGTCCTGTCTTAAACACCTCCGGGGACGGTGACTCTGTCCTGCTTACCTCCCTGAGTAGCCCATTTCAGTCTAATCCTCTTTGTGAGCTTCTCTCTAATATCCAACCTAAACCTTCCCTGGGCACAGCTTAAGACGATGTCCTCCCATCCTGAGGATGCCCCATCTCGGACCCCGAGGGCACCCTGGTACCCTGAGGAGCCCCGGGGTGCCCTGGACGCGGCGGGAGGCGGCGGCTCCCAGTCCCCAGCTGTGAGGGGAACCAGGGGATCCCAGAGCCCGAGTCCTGAGTGGGGCTAGGGCATCCCAGAGCCAGGGGATCCCAGAGCCCGAGTCCTGAGTGGGGCTAGGGCATCCCAGAGCCAGGGGATCCCAGAGCCCGAGACCTCAGGGGAGCCTCGGCCCCCGGCGCAGCGGAGCCAAAATTTCGAAGGCATGAGAGGAGCCTGGGGCCCTTGAGCCCCGGGAGCTGCCGGGGCTGCCAGGACCTGAGCAGGGCTGGAGGGCAGACTCTGCCCCGCTGCCATCCTTTCCCTCTGCACGGGTCTGTCCGTGCTGCCCCACGCCTCGCTGGATCCTGCAGGGAGCTGTGTCCTTCCGAATGGAACACATCCCCATCCTCACGCTTCTCCCTATTCGGACACGTCGCCCATACATGAGTGACAGGGGGTCTGATGTTCCACAGCCATCAACACAAAGCTGACCAGGCCCACATTAAACACTAACTGAACCCCTAAGGTTTCACCATCTTCCTCACAGGAAGCTTCTAAAATGCATTTCAAAAGCAAAATAGTGTTTTTCTAAGTGCAGATACATTGCCGTGTATCTCCATGGTTATCCATGCTATCCTCCAAAGCTATCTTCACAGTTGCTGAAGGGCTGTTATCAGGAAGGCAGACAATTCTGAGGAGAGAAAAAAGGTCGCCTCCATTTGGTAGATATTCTAAGGACATTTCCCCCAAAAAAGGTGTGTACACGGTCTCTGGCATATTTTTATTTCTCCTGCAAGGCCCAGAAACTTACATTAGCTGATTTGTTAAGTCAAATTCCTGACAGCAGAATATTCCTTACTTATGAAAAATCATAATAGTTTGGTCAAATATTCAGCAAAGAGACATGAGTAGATCAAAATCTTATTTTAATTGCAATATCCTGGGCTTGAGACCACTGCAAGACCTGAGGAGACTTCTGAAATTCTCCTATGCCTATTTCCATATTAGAAATCTTCCTAATATGCCACGGTTCTGTTGGAGTCTTCACTCAGACAGATGGCATCCTGCCGCCTCCTTGGACTCTGCTGGGCAGCCCTCATCCTGCTGATACAGTCCTATTGCCTTGCAGTCAGTTAGCAAATGCCCGCAAGACATAGGGATTTCAAAACCAGTTTCAGGACAAAAAGAAAAAAAAAGGCTTCATCACAGGAATATGCCACTTTCGTGCAACAATCTCTGCCCATCAGTCTGAGTTTCAACTGATGTGCATTTGTGTATCTTAAGTGAATTAGTTTTGCAAAACCAATCAATTCCACGAGCCATGATAGATTTTTCCCGTCCTTTATAATTGAGATGGACATCCAGAATTACACAATATGCTGCAAAATTATTTTCTCTAAGTATAGCAACAATATTTGCTGACTCTTCCTAATCAAGTCAAGCAGATTCTCTGCCCCAGTGATGCAGCAGGTGATTCTTGCAGTTTCATTACTGAGTGGTATCCCAGTGGTAACACCATGAATCACTTAAGCAACAAGGTAATAGTAGCAATGTATTTTTAACCACACTTCCAATTAATATGACATGCAGAGGCAAGAAAGAACCTGGATGCTATGACCAACAACTGCCTGCATCCACCAAAAGTCTAAGAACCACTGATGTAGTGTTCAGCAGTGTAAATTTTGTATCAGAAATCCTGTATTCTAGTGGTGAATTTGCTGCAGTCTGTGTGGTCTAATGCAGATCCCTCTTCAGAGTGCAGTTGTCTCCATTTGTAAAATGGATCAGTGATGTTCAGCTTTCTATACTGCTTTTGTGCACAGCCCTAACACTGCAAAATATTATATAGGTGGCAAAATAATAGATATTCTAGGTTTGTTTCTACAAAGATTATTATATTGTGAAATTTGAATGGTATTAAAGATATTAGTTAAAAGGCTCATCGAGATTTGTGAGATAGAGTAATAGTTATTTGTATAGCATTTCCACAGTAGCAGATTTCAATCAGTCAAAGATGGATAAGGCCATTCAGATATCACACTAGGAATTAAGAAACCCAGGGAAGCTCCGGCCGGGATTTTCAAAACTGCCTTCTAAATTTCAGTCCTCAGGTTTGGAACTTGGATACTGAGTAACCAGCACAGACATCCGTTGGAGATGTGCTTTCTAAAGTCTTGCTAAAAAATAAAGTGTTTCAATATGGACCCTCTCAAAATAGAAATGTGTACTTAAAAGACCTGCCTTAAATTTCAGAAAGAGTCGATGACACTTGAGATAGGTGCCCTGTCTCAGCCCTGGGTGTATGCTCAGTCCACACCATCAATCTGCCCACATCCATGGTAATGCACAACTCTGGAGTGACAGACACTGTGCACCACACTTTTCCTGCTTTATAATTCATGCTAATGATTTCTCCATTTAATATATCAAAGAAAGCTGCATTAATCTGAGTGTTATTTTTAGTTGGAATGAAGTGCAGATTGTATATATTGAATGTGCTGAAATAGGGTGGTAAGCACCATATTGCATCTTTTACCCCTCGCTAATTTATTTCCTTACTAAGCAGTGTGTCTGGAGCAACCAGCATGTGCTGAGGATTGCAAGTCACTCCTGGCCCTTGGCTCCCTCTGATCCATAATAAAGCTACAGATTGAGAGAAAAACAATCACCAACAATGAGAGGGAAAGAGATGCTATTTCCTCTTGTGGAAATAGGACAGAAGCCAAGGAACAAAACAGTATTTGACTAGAGCAGAGAAGTACCAGTCGCCAAGATCCTGTTGTCTGTGTATTTCAGATGAATGCCTCTCAAAAATTAGAAAGAATTCTTAGAGGAGGTACTCCCTATACCTGCCAATTCTACTGTTTTGATGGCTGAGTCCAGTTTCTATCAATAACCGACCAAATTTTCAGCTGAATGGCCCCACACACTAATTTCTGGGCAGAACAGCCTCAGAGCACATGTGATGTGTGGCCAATCTGTGCAGGCACTGAGAGCACAGGGTGCCCAGAACACGTTGTACTGATGGCTCAGGCACAGCCCCCACGCCCGCACAGGAGCTCCCTCAGGACTCCCACTGTGTTCTTCATTAAAAACGTGGGCAGGACCCACCGAGGTCTCTGCCCAGCAGGGACACTGTCCATCAGCAATGAATACTGCAGCCCCTATGAGGCCTACCTTGTCTAATCTCAAACTGGAATCTTTCTTTTTATCCTATGAGGTGTATTGATACAGAAATCCAACATACAAATAATTCTAATAACAATGCATATTGAACCATTAGTTCACCACCAGTTTTGTGTTCAAAATCATTTTAGTGTAAAAAAGTCAATCTTTTCTTTTGGAATTCCAATTTGAATATCAACAAAAATAATCTTTTACCTTCTTTTATTTATATAAAAAACTAAGGAAACATTGTTTTGTTTTTCCTGAGTATTTATAAAGCCACTTTGAATTTAAGTGGGATAGTACATGCAACCATCTGCTCCATTTCCTCAAGGTCTTTTAGAGGATATCTTTTCCTGAACAGTATTCCTCTACAACAGAGCAACAAAGACATTAATTTCTTAGAACTTGCTCTCCTGAATTTCTTTATGATTATTACATCTTTAAGGGATTTTTTACATCTCCTAGGTGAGATGTACATCTCCTAGCATTATGGACAGTATGTGAGTAAATATCTGAGTTCCTATCACAGACATCATTCCATCATAGATTTGTTACATTGTGGGCTACATTAGTCCTTTTTTGTCTGTATAAGCTGTTTCTTCATATTCTGCTTATTAACAGTGTGTTTTTCTGTTTGTTAAGTGTATACTTCCTTAAATGTCCTAGATATTATTTACAGCAGTCATACATAACATACAAACTGAGCACTTCCATTTAAGTGACAGGTTTCTAAATAAGTAGTTGCAGTAATTTTGACCCAACAAATAATATAACCTAAACCGGTTTCAGGTCTTTAAATACTTAGGTCCTGAAAGTCCAAGGAAAAATAGTATCAGCCAGGGTAAAAATGGTGAGATAACCCAAAGCAGTAGTGTCTGTGCTGGTTTCAGGAGAGTGGGAGCTGCAGCAATCCTTTCCTGAGTTTTGGAATTCACACAGAGCTCCTTAGAGGAAAGTTGTAGTCTGCCTGCAGTGTTTTATGTAGTTAAATTGATAGCATTATAACAACTCAGTTACAAAAATTTTTCCAAGTCTCTGAAAATCAAACTTCATGGAACAGCTGAATGTCTGATGTTTAGACAGTGCTGGCTGAGAATCAAGTGTGCTTTTACTCACACCAACTGCAAGATGCTCCACAAGCAGCAGCTCCCTCTCCTCTGCTCAGTGAGACAGTCCTGCCCGAGATGTTCTGTTACCTGCAAGCCAAGCTCGGCTGCAGATCAGTTCATGGTGCTGCAAGAACAGACAGCTGCTTGCATTATTCCTGAGAGCCAGGGCAGAAGCCTGAGAAGCACTGCGTCCTGCAAGAGGGAAAAGCTGAACCAGAGCTCATGAGCGAGTGCACATTATGAAATGCTGCACAGTGGTGGAGCAGAGCTGGCGTGCGCCGTACTGCACTGCAGAGAAAGGCAGAGTTACAGCAAGAAGCAATTATCTCTCACTGTGAATGCCAATAGTACAAGACTATTATACTGTGAAGCCCTTTCTAAAAATTAATGGTGTGCTTGATGCTTCACCTTTCTGGTGAATCTGAGAATTTCCACCTGTTAAAATAACTGCTTTGGCACATAAATTTTCATGCTCTGCAGACCCAAGTTTATGTCATGTTTGTTGAAAGGGTAATTTGAAAGAGGCTGCTAGAAAAGTATCAAGCCTTTAGGCTAATAATAGCCTTTAGGATAATAATCCCAGGGAAATTTGTTTGAATGATATAATGAATCAAACTTGTTAATTTAGCTCAGTTTGGTTCTTATGCTGATAGTGGAGTGCTATGAAAATAAAAAGAAAAATTGGTCTAAAAGGTGCAGTACAAATATAAATGAAAGATCCAGTAAACTCCCCCAAGATATTTATCCTTTAATCTTCACTAATTTTAATTGCTTTTTCTAGGCTTATTTTCCTACCTGTTTTTTTAATGTGTTCCAAATCTCAACCTTATCAAGTCCTTATCTCCATCTTTCCTTGAAGCCTCTGGAAAAGACTGTGATGAGATCAGTAGAGATGTCACTTGAGTCATACTTCGTGAGACAGCTCGATAGCCAGCCTTTATGTGAAAAAACACAGTATCAGAGCACGAAAGAGAGGGGCCATGAGTCCAGGAAGAGAGATTTAAGCAGAAGGTCCTTATCTCTCAGAGTTCAGTGCTCTGACCACGACAGGGTTCTGTAGGACTAATTTTATGTGTGATATTCAGCCAGATTATCTGTCAGTTTTGCACACATTTCTCAAGCACCACTCAGGTTTTCTCATAGCCCTTCCGAAGGGCATTTTTGTGGACCCTCAGAAGCTGAGGTGTCCAACCACAAAGCTAGCAATGGGACCAAAAGTAATTCCTAGAGGACCCATGACTCATCTGCTGGCCAAGGGACCATGTAAGCTCTGCTTTCATAGGAAACCAGCTAAAAAGACAAAGTCTTTCATATCTCTGGATGTTTGCATGACAACATGCTAACATGGTGGGAAAACACTCATCAGCAGAAAACAAATCAAGTTGGATAGATTTGTGGCATGTGGATAAAATCGGGATAAACACAGGGAGCAACAGCAGTTTCTCTGGCTCTTCTGCAAGCAGGGATCTGCAGAGGACAGGCATCCCTGTGACAGCAGTCACTGGCACTATCTAGAGCAAACCCAGGAGGGTTCAAAGTCTCCAGAAGGGGAATTGAGGCCCCAGGCACTGCTTGGTTGAAGTCTCACCTGCATAGTTGTTATTGCATGTTATTGTTGTGTGAAAGGCTGGGTCCGTGTCTGAATAATGACACAATTCAGTCTGAATTAAAGAAGGATAAATTGCCTTTTGCTGCCAGATACATGCAGTGCAAGGAGTCAGTATTCCTTTGAGCCTGTGAAAAGCTTGGTGTGGGAGAGCTGTCTAGCATTATGTAAAAGAGAATCTGATTTCCCAAATAACATACACGCATTGTAACCACCAAATCATCTGCCCGTAGTGCCCTGTATAAATCACTACAATTTGCAGCTTCTCTAACAACAGCCTTACAAACCACAGCTTCCTTCAAAAGCAGCTTTGACTCATCTCCAGGCCGGGGTGAAAAAATAGCATACAGCTTTGTGCATGAAAAGCACACGTTATTCCCAGTCAGCCTGATTTCTGACTTTTTCTCCAATTTTCAAATTTTGCTATTTTTGGCCTTCATAAAGTTCTTTTAATTCAATTTTTGCATGTTTACAGAGAAAACTCCAAGGATTTACTTAGAAATAAGCGAAAGAAAGCAGATCTCAACAAGCCCTATTGACATGTTCTTTGAAATTCTTATTTTGTCATACTCCTTAGTCCCCAGTACTTATGACTTCTCATGTAAAAACATGTTATTCTATCAACTGCTGAATATCTTAAAGCTTTCTAGGCCGAAATTACATTTTTTCTTATATTTAGAACAGTTAGACCTTGATCAGGTATGCATCTTGAAGCATAACATAACATAATATTGTCTAATAATTCTGCTGTAGAGGAGAGCTTCATCATCTGAAGCAGAATGAGGCTTTAAACAGAGCATATCTCTCTCCTTCCCTTTCTCATTGTTTTCCTGGACCACATTTATGCTACATTTTTTCCCAGTTCCCTGCAGCACCATCACCCTCCTTACCCACAGCTCGTGCATCCAATGCACACAGAGCATTACAGCCCTGTTAACAAACATGATTAGCCTTTCATTCAGCTAGAAATGCTACATAAACTTACTGATTCCTTTCACATAAGTTCCTTTAAATTCTTATTTGAGATAATAATTAGGTTGTTTTCAACATATGGTTTGCAATTATTTGGTTCTTTCAGTTCCTTGAACTTGTTGTTCCACCTTGCAATAATCACTAATGCACAAAGACAGTGCTTCATCATGGTGCTTTATCTTGTTATTTCTGTTCATTGAATATAAAAACAGTTGATGTTTTGTTCTCTCAGCTCATTCATTCAGATGTTTTTGTAAAACACTGACACTGGAAGCTGCCCTGCATTTATTCCATGTCTGATGTGCCATTAGTTAAACACCTACTCTCCAGATAAATGGAATTTAGCTCCAAGCGTGCAGACCCAGTCCACCAACCCCTTAATGACGTGTTTGCAAATCCATAAATCCTGGCTGTAAGCTTTCACCAATACACAGCTGAAGAACAAGCCAAGCTTTTAAACACCCAGAAGAAAACCCATGATGAGACAAAGAAGTGCCTCTGAGAAATGTAGCCATATGAACCAGAGCTGCACGTGGAATTGCTGTTTGGGCATATGAAATGCAATCCCATGTGTGGTGTGTACATACATACATTTCTGGCTATACTAATTGCATCAACTTCCTTCAAATCTGGGATCCAAGTTGAAAACAACAAATCTAAATTTGAGTGAAATATAGCCTTTACCTTTTCAACTTCACAAGATTAAAAATGGCACTGAAGCAAATTACAAAGCAGCCCATCACTGCTGAGACACACTGAAATGAACTGCTCAGAGTAAATTTCTAATGCATTTCCCTCCTCTTTTCCTTCTCTGCTACCTGTGAGTGCATTGGCTGCAGTGTGCTGGGGATTTTGGGGGGCACATCCTACAGCAGCCCAGCTCTGAGTTGTGCTGAGCCAGCCAAGTTCAGCACATGGAAACAGCCCAATACACATCAGGGAGATGCACATCAGCATTTTAAAGCAATTTCATGTGCAGCCAACTGATGTTATAAATCAGTGAACAGAGAGTGATTTGCATAAGTGACAGAATATATGTGAATCCTTTGGGTTTCCCAAACCCTACTTCATTACAAATCACGTGCCTGAGTAAAATATGTAAATTTGTACATTTTTGTTAAATGACTGAATTGATTCATTACTTCATTTTATTTATTTATATTCTATTAGCTGGGTTCAGCTGTTCCTAGTACCTGTTGAATATTCATGACCCTGTGTAGCACTGAGGTGGAAATTTGGAGATTGGCTACTTACAGATTTCTGGGTACAGACTGACTCACACAGGGAAGGTAACGGAGTCACTGTCCCCATCTCAGAGCCCTGCTATGGCCTCCCTGCCCCTGTAGCCAAATGACAGTCTCTGTGCTCCTGAGGTACTGCAGGGCACAGACTGACATATTAATGCAAACCTCAATTGAGGGTTATGCTAATATGTCAGATTGAGCACTGGAGTGGGGGAACAGGGCAGGGAGCTGGGAACCACAGCCTCAGCTGCCATCTCAGCATGTGCCACAGAGCTGTAATTCCCACCTTGAACATGGGACTTGATTATTTTATAGGCTGCCCTATTTATTTTTGCCTGCTAACTTGCATCCATTTTGGAAGGGATCTTTCCATGGTATTAAGTCCCTGCTGGACCATTTTGCAAGTATCCTTGTCTGTTGTGTCTCAGAAGATGCTCTGGTGTGCTCAAACCCACTGCCACAGGCCCTTCCGCCAGCAGCGACTGCTTCCCTGTGCAGCAGCTGTTGTAAATCCCAAGAGATAACTCCTTTCTGTCTAAGTTTTCTCAGTAAAGCCTACACTTCTGTGCTGGCCAAAGGGGTTTGAGTGCCCACCTCGGGCTCCTCCAGGATGCTGGTGCCACTTTTACTGCTGGGCTGCTGCTGTCTCCAGCACTGCCCCACAGCTCTCCGGGAGCCAAAGTGCCACTGCTTCACTGACACCAACTCAGGTGCTGCCCCGAGGGGGTGCAGCCCATCTGCAGCTTCAGCAGGCTGATCAAACCCAACCACAGTCCATGGAGCTCATCAAACCCAGCCACAGATTCTCCTTCTCACTTCTTCCCTGCAGGCCCTGCTGCACTGCTCCCTCTCTCCTGCCCTGCAACAGAGCCCAACAGAGTGGTTCTGTTTCCCTCTCCTTTGCACTATTAGAGTTAGGCATTTTTCTTGGTTTCACCTGTGTTCAGAACTCAGCAGAATGCCAGCTGCAGACCTGGAGAATGGGAGGAGCTTGGACTTGGAGAGCCATGCCAGATAGCCAGGACAGGCATTTGGCTACCTCTCACATGCAAGGTTTGTCTCAGCTTCCAAACTGTCTCCACTGTGGACGCCTTTGTGTAGCCCTGCCCTTAGAGCTGTGCTGTGTCAGCTCATGAGGGCTCAGCACAGATAGTGCCTGGCATAGCCAGGCTGGACATGCAGGTGAGCAGCCAAAAATTAAACAGTACTCCTTGTTCTGAGGAGTGAGTTATGAAATACACATTCCTCGTGGGGCACTGGGGAGTTACTAAATGAGTTTGTGATAGTCTCCATAGCAATGGAAAAGCATACTAAGAGGAGAAACCACAGACAAGATGTATGCCGGAGATATGTCTCCTTGACAACAACCCAGGCATGGGACTGTGAGAGCTGCCTGGAGGAGCTAAAGCTGGATCCTCATGTCCTTCTCTCTGAAGTGGCTCAGGACATCAGAAGGGACTGGTCTTAATAAAAGCCACAAGAACCAAGACAAAAATAAATTAAGCCACTAACACTGATTTACAGGGGTTAGAAATATATGTCTGGGTATATCAGTTCCTTTACATACCTTTATGAATCATGTATGCTGTGAAGTCAAGTATTCAAAAATTATCAGTCCTAGTCTAGGCCATGCAGCTGTCTCCTGTCAGACAGTTTTCCTGTCTCTTTGCCTTTTAAGATATTCTTTAATAACATGATCAAGGAGATTTTTCTTGTGGGACCCATGCCTTGTTCAGCACAGTGGGCAGATGATGCTCACTGAATTGTTGAGTCAATATTTTGTCTTCTCCTTGTTCTTCAATATCTTGCCTCAGGCCTTCTTTATTTCATGCAGTGCAAACATACACACAAAGACAGAATAAATTCCCTCATGACAATTTCTGCAGCAGTTATTATAGCAACAAAGTTAAATGCTACCAAACTGGAATAATGCTAAAAATATCAGCAAAAAACCCCAAACCAAAAAAACCTGCAACTACAAAGGCAAAACAAAGGAGATAGCAAGCCAAACTTCTCCAGCTGTGCCACTCACCAACTTGCCTGCAGCCAACAAATTCAGCTGCTACTTTTACTCTCATGTCTCTTTCTATTTGCCCAGATTTTGATACATTACTCCAGCCTGGGACTACTGGAAGACTCCCCTCACAACTTGCTGAGTGCTCAGCCCCTCAGGGAGAGCCTGACACGGCTGTGCGCTCTGCAGAGGAGCTACAATACTTGGGGGGGATATAAAAAATATTCTTAATAAGTAATGCCCAAACAAACAGGTCATCATTCAGTTTAGTGCTGGGTTCTCCCAGCAAACTTTGGCACTTATAACAGATATTGCTGCACAGGCTTGGGAATGTAATTTTGAAACAAAGTGTAGGGCCCTGTTTTCTTCTTCAGTCGGGTGCTGAATATTAAGCAAAGTCTATAGCATGGTTTATTGACTGAATGGTGAAGGTAAAGCATGGTATTTTCAGGCAGAGTATTGCAACGCAGGAAGTTCTGTCACTTTAAATTTAATTAAAATCATAGCTGAGTTGGTAGAGGTATTATTGAAATTAAATCCTACTGTTTCCCTCATCATGCTTATAATTAAATGAAGTAATTGCTCTTTGAATGTTTAGGTGATTTAAAATTAATTCCATTGTTATCCTACTGCATTTATTAGCTGACAGATACAAATCTCCCAGGTCAATTGAGTAGCTCTGTCCATGTTCCTCCTCCTTCCCTCCTTGCTGACTCTTCCCTACCTTGGGGTTTGCAATATTCCCTGGAAACCAGGAAAAACCCATGATCTCTCCTGCAGCAATGCCAGCAGAGAAGACTTTACAGTTTGCTGCCAGCAGTCAGCTTTTAAAAAAGTGAAGAAAGAAAACCAAGGAAAAGGGAAACTACAGTGAGTACCTGGGGCTCGTAGGCTCCAGTCCTGAAGTGGCAGGTTCCCCAGACAGGAGGCTTGCTGAGGAGCCCTCCCTCCTTTAGGTCAGCTGCTGCTCAATCCTGGCAGGTACTTCTGGGCCACAGTTTGCCCCTGTGAGAAGGAAAGGACCACCAAGGCAAAGGGATGAATTTGCTGAGAGCTGGGTTCATCCTATACATGTAATTTCTGGGACAGAATAAAGTACAGCTGCACTGACTTTGGGCTCAACCAGCACATTTTCTGCTAGCAGTCAGCGTTATTACTCCCTGTGATCTTTCTGAGCACATTTTTCATTTTCTACACAAAACAGCAGATTTTTATTGTACTTAGCCCAAAGCTGCACACACTGCCCTACTGCCTGGAAGTTTTTCTTCCAGAAACCATGATGCCATCAGTGACTTGGACCTGGCTACTCTGGACACTGTGTACAGATACTTGTGTGCCAAGTGAAAAAGAACAATGGCAAAATATCTCCAAGGCTGCCAACAAGACAGACCATGGCAGGAGGTGCCTGCCTGGGAAGCCAATTAAATCCACAGAGCTTGAGAGCTTGGAACACTTGGTATGAGAGCATAGTCCCACACATGGGTCAGGCCCAGAAAACACAACACATCTGAAAAAACAGGGGTGATCTTCTTAATGTCTTTTATCCATGTAGGCAAAGCTGACAGTCTTCAGATGTTCAGGCATAGATCTTGCTCACATTGTGTGAGTAGTACCATGAAGATGCACCACTTGTGTCTTGTGGCAAGAAATGACTCTGTGCCTGCTTTGGTCCAGCCTTGCAGCTCACCATCCTGGGCTATCTTCTGCTGCTGCTGCAACAGAGCCGGGTCTGGAACAGGGAATAACAGCTCAAAATACAGCTCAGCAGTTTCTCTAGGCATACACACAGACTGCATCTCTATCATCCCAGGCTATGGGAGTGGCTCAGGCCCCTTAGAGGTCAGATATTCTCCTTGAACTTAGGGGATTCCATACATAAAGGTGAATATGGCCCAGGTTGACACAGTGGCAGGGGCTCTGCATCTCAGCTGACTTCAGCTGAGCTACAGGTAAGCAGAAAGGGAACATTAAGAGAGGTAAGAGAAAGTGAACATTAATGTGAAACTGCTTTTTCTCCTGCCTTTGCTTCTCAGAGATTTGGTTTTTTTTTCCTTTAATAGAAACAAATTTGAAAGAGGAACCCTAAATATACTAACACCAAACTCAGCATAAAAGAGTGTCCATGAATATCCCAGTCTCCAGCTTTGTAAGGGATCAATATTCACTCTGTACCAGATGTGGTAAGAGTAACAGTAGCATTAAGTGCTACTCAGGGTATTATTAACCTATCAAATAAGAAAGGAAATTGAAATACAATTGCTGTTGTAGGCCACAGACAGATATCAGCAGTGTGTGGAAAGATTTTCACTTACAATTAAGGACTGTGGTAAGAGTGAGCACAAAGCTTTTCACTTAGCAGGGTGAAGGAACTGCACAGGATTTTTGGTCGAAGGAAGGTACTCCCCTATAGGGTCCCATAAGAAGGAATTTGTCCCCATACCTTTAACACAAAAACCTTGCTCTTCTATAGGACATCTCCACCAGTTCCTGAAGGTTTATTTTGCACTGTAAACTGAAACAAAAACATAGTGCTACAACAAAACAGTTACAACACTGTACGTGAGCTCTGCAAGTCTGGGCTGCATTTGTTTAAAACAGCAGCTGGATCCAGATTTTGCAGATTGTTTAGGCCTTTATAAAAAGCCAAGCAGTAAGCCTTGTGGCAGACATCTCTTGTCCAAAATGTATCCAAAACTGTCAAGTGTGAGGATGCGCCCTGTCACAGAGAGAGCACAAACTTGAATGGTTTCTGGTGAGACATTGAGAAATACGAAATGAAAACTGAGTTGGACAGCAAATGAGCAGAAGTGAATCAATACATTGCCTGTCACATATAGAAAGTGATTTTCAATGTGATGACAGCCAAAAGTAAAGAAATGCATGTTTTTTACAAATGCAATCAGAGTCCCTACCTGACACAAATCCATTGCAGCAGTAGAATGACCCCAGAGCTGAAGCAGGGGTTGGGGGGTTCAGGTGATAACTTTTGACAGACAGGAATTTCCTCTTCTCCCCCAAGAAGAACAGAGCAGCAGCAAGCACACCCTGAGGACTGCTGTGCATGCTGCAGGCTCTTGGCACTGGCCAGCCAGGGGACCCCACTGCTATTGAACTCCATCAATTCAGCATCCCTGCAATGCATTTGTCACCTCTTACCCAATTCTAGCTCTACCTGTGGCACGTGTCCTCCCTGCTTATGACCTACTTTGGAGACTTGGTGTTATTACAGATGGATACAGATCAACAATTCAGCTGCCTCTGTTGAGGATGGGCTTGCAGGGCAGAACTCTGGCTGTACTGAGAAAATTCAGGGTTAATTGTGCAGAAAGAGATGCAACAAACATGGTTAGAAAATATCAAAAGAAAATGGCAGTCTATTTTTTTATCTCTCTTCTAGAAACCTTCCCTGACTCACTATGTTTGTGTGGGTTTAAAAGTCATGTCCTCTATTTTCACCACCTAAAACACCACCTCAGTACCTGCTGTGGGGTGCCAGGGATGAGCTTCTGAGAGCTCCCTCTGATGGGAGGAGGTTCAGAGAGTCAGATACTGTCAGTGCTCACCTGAGTACCTTCCTTTGGGCATGCTGCAAAATCACACACCCTTACAGAACTGGGGTTTTTTGTAAAGCACAATACCAACTTTCCCACATTCTTTTAATTTAGACCTTTCCCACACTGTGGGTTTTTCATCTCCCCTTCTTTCTCCTCACACCTCTCCTTTTCCTCTCTCACCCAGGTATTGTACCCTGGTTTTGTTCCCACGTGTGGTCCATGACCCTATAGGTCACAGACACCAGGCAAATGCATTCCTACAAACACCTCCAGCCACTGAAAGGCACAAACCGGCAGCCTGGGAGAGCTTGCCACGGGCCAGCAGGGTCAGCAGCTGGTTGCCACCCCCGGATACTATTACAGACCAAGATGGTGAGCTCCAACCTGGATTTAGGTTTCTTTAGATGCCAGGAAGCCCAGATGAGGCTTGTCAGGTCCCTCCCACCATGTGGAGCAGATTCCAGCATCTCTCAGGGTGTTGGGGTGCCCCAGGTACCCCCTCCTGGCTTCAGCTTCACAGGAGCCAGTGCGAAGGGGCTCCCTCCTGCCATGCCCGTGCAATTCTTGCTGTAAGCAGCAGATGGCCAAATATTACCACACATACATAACATTTACATCCAAAAGGGCACATAATTGGGTAGAAATCGCCTTTCCTTGCCAGCATTTATTTATAAAATGGCATATGTACACTTGGCATTTACCTTCCTATATGCAACATTACTAAATGTGTGACAAATGGTGACACTCATTTCCTTTCCCACTCCTGACATGCTTGCCAAAGTAATGAGCCTTAAGCAAACAAGTAGTAGGATAAAGCCTTGTCCTAAACCATGTAAACCTTATTTATTATTTCAAATTTATTTTACAGTATAGAAAAAGTGCCCAAGGCCCAGACCCAGCTGCAGCAAAGCCCAGGTCAGCAGCAGGTAGCAGAGCAAGGGGCATCTGGAATTTGAATGCAGAAAGTGTTTCATTAAACACATCAAAAGGCCCAGCAAGGGGTTGGGCTGCCAAATCCACAGATTCATGGGTTTAGCTGTTCTGAAGGAGACCACACAAAGCTGTTCTCTCAGTGTGTCACAAGAGTGGAGGGAGGGGCTTTACCTGCACATTTTGGCATTGCACAATGTCTGAAAATAATTTATAGGGGCACAAGTGCTAATGTGACAAACAGGAGCAAAAAGGCAAGGAGTTGCCTTCCCAGCAGCACCTCAGGGCACGCCTGTGCAGACAGTCAGGCACAACACACTGGGTTGGTTCAGCCAGGACACGTGCCAAAGACTGAAAACAAGGCTGGAATTGCAGAGGATTGGGAGCACAGACACCTGAGCACTGGATTCTCCATCATCTCTTGGGGAAGATGGCAAAAACACACACCTGCATTTTGCTGCTTTGGACAGAACTCCCCACTCTTTGGTGCTGCTGCCTGCCAGATCCATTTTTCCCAGGGTTGTTTGGAAAGCCAACTTAGTAACTGGCTCCACATCCTTTACTGTACATCACTTTAAGAGGACAAAGTGAGAGGGAAAAGCTCCATCACTTGACCATGCTTTAAGGGAACGATTTTCCTGAAATGCTCAGTTTCCAGCAGCTCAGAAATTGCCATTTAATTTTAAAGTGATTAAAGATTACTCCCAGGTGCCAACCATAACCAAACTGAAACATCTCTTTGTGCACTACTTGTGTAGCACTGGATTTTATTTTTCCTCAGACTGTTTGAGCTCTGTGATAGCTTGCCAGCAAGCTGGGTAGTAGCACAAGCTACTGGAAAGGTCCTTGGTGTCATCATCAACTGCAGGAAATGCATGAATGCCCCATTCTCACACCCTACTTAATATTTGGCTGACATTTACCAACAGTGGCAGCCTATAACTCACTTACAGAAAGAATGTAGGATGGCTTTTTAAAAATGCATGATCAAGGGGACCAAGCTGGCAAATAAGGCTGAATTGATATTTGATTTCCAATAAGACTACAGGTATGCACAGATGGTTTTCATGCTGAATGATAGTGCTCACACCTGTTATCCCTACCCACAGCCCAGGAGGGGTGTGAAGATGCTCCAGATGGGATGCTGGGTGTAAAACACAGCAGCATAACCTACTCCAGACTAAACAGGGTGTGATATTCAGCCATCATTTCCCTTGAGCAGAAATCCAGTCTCTGGTTTGGATGATGCTGGACTCCTCCTGGCAGCTTCTGACACACAGCAGAAACCCTCTCCTGCCATCAGTGTTCCAGCCCCAGTGCCTGACAGAGACCTTCTGTCTCACAAGCAGCATCGTCCTGAAATAGCATCTGTCCTTGCAGTAACACATCCCTCCCAGATAACCAGGCAGTGGGTTATCAAGGAGCAACTAGACCTCCAATCCTTCCCTCAGCTGCCCAGATCACACAGTTCCCCACACCAACAGCCCTCCCTGCACACCCTTGCTGCCTTCCTCTTCCCAGAGCCTCCTTTGCTTGTGCTCAAAGCCCTGTGGCTCTGCATCACCACTCTCCAGCTTGGACACACTCCTTCACACGTCTGGTCACACATGATGAGGGGATGCAAGTGCAGGAACAGGAGCTGCAGCATGTCCTGGAGAGTCTTGGGCAGACAGGAATAGGGTGTGCCCCAAAATGTACAGACAGCCTCAGCCTAATTTTTCAGGTTCATCAGATTATGGGACATGCTTACAGTTGTGCATCAGCTTGGGCTTCTGCCATGTTGGAAGCCAGTCCCTTAAACTCCTGTGTTTTGTATTTGTACCTGCAGTAACTCATTTCAGGATTTTCTTGCATTAAAAGGAGCCTGTCAGGGCATGGAGACTTAAAAGAAATCTTTCTTCAGCTTAATGTATTTACAGACTTATCTGTAACTCAGCAATCTGATTTGATCAATTTGAGCAGATATAGTTTAAGTACCAGAGTTTTGAATTTGAGAAAATAACTGCTTTTGTCTTCTGAGAGCCCTAATTCTAACTGAGGGTATCACTGACTTTACAACAAAAATAATTCGTCTCTCAGACACCAGCAATCCTGGTAGGCAGCTTTAGACACATGCAATTCTACATTATGTCAGAGAAAACAGATCATCTGAAAGCAAAATGGCTCACCAAAGAGTAAACAAAGCATCTTGCCAAGGTTTATTGCACCTCGTTTTCTTGGCTGTGGATTCGGGACTTCCACAGGGGCGTGTTTTGAGCCCAAGCTCCTTTTTTGATGTCCGTTCCCAAACAGGGCAAGCCCAGAGGGAAGGGTCTGCTTGCCAGAGGGGTGAGTGCAAGGGGATGCAAGAACCCCCGGGGGGCTGTCACTGCTGCTCCAGGGGACATCAGCGCCTGGGGCAGAACCCCCGGCCCGCAGTCTGGGAGCTGGGAGGAGCCCGCAAGGAAATCTCCGCACGTGTGCATCGCTCCGGCCCCTTCCCATCCTCGCCCGGCGGCGGCTGCTAAGCAACTAAAGCCGGCGAGGAGGCACTTCTGAGATAATGCTAAAAATAGTCCCCGGCAGGCGAGACAGCCGGGCAGCCGTGACGCCAAGCTCCCATCGCTGCCCTCTGTGCCGCTGCCCACAAATGCATTTGGTGGCCGGGAGCTGCCCCGAGCCTCCCCAGAGCCCCGCGGCGGGGCCGGGAGCAGCGCTGCGGGCACTGCCCGGCGCGGCTGCCCTGCGTCCGGCCCCAGCCCGTGCCCCGAGCCGGGCTCTTCCCGGCCCGCCTTGGATCCGTACCCAGCAGAGGAAGGAATGGAAAGAAGCCCCTGGGCAAATCTAGTGTTAAAAGGAGCAATTTGATTAAACTGACAAAATCACGCACATCGTTGGAAAATGACAAATGACGTCTGCAAACACAGTACGAGCACGAGGCTGAGCATACACCTCCCTCTGTCTCTTCAATCTGTCGTTGCCAGCAGCTGAAATCGCTTTTGTGCCTCATCTGTACCAAACCCAGTTTGTTTGGTTCTGGTACAACCCTCTCCACATGCAGGGATGGCAAAGAATATAAACCAAAACCCAGGAAAATGTGCCCAAATCCTTTACGCAGCAGTGTTTGAAGTTCCAGGTCTGCAAGAGGGAGAAATAGCAGGAAGGAGCCTTGCATTTTACCTCTTTGGTAAAAGCACATTGCCCTCATCACAAGGGGAGAGCCTTCTCTCCACCAGCTCAGTCCTGCCCAAAGTGGGCCACTACACCTTTTTTGTGGGAGGTACAGCGCAAAACCACTCCAGTGAAGAATCTAGCGCAAGAATCACCCCATTTTGTCCACTTCTCCTCTCTTTTGACAGCAAGGTCTTTCTTGAGCACACCCTTCCTCCATGACAGCAGCCCCTCTCCAGCCCCCTTAACCACATCAGGGAAATCAGCAGGGTCAAAAGAAACCCCAGAGGTATTTTGGCCCAGGTCTGCTCACTCAGAGCACCGTGCTGGGCACCCCAAGTTCCAGCAGGGCTGAAGTTGGGTAGAGGGAGTGTGCTCCTGTCAAGAGCTGTGGGCAGGAAGGCTGGTTAGTCACAGGCATTGAGCAACAGTCTCTTTTACCTCCTTGCAAAACCAGCTTCAGGAACAGGAAAGTCCAGGAAGGTGCTACCCCACATTTAAGGATTACTTTGAGTAGTGCATCTGAGAGATGTGTTTAACTGCTTGAAATACCGCTTTCTTTTAGAGTAATGGCCCAATATCCCGGGGAAGTTATATCCAAAGCTGCATGAGTACAACATCAGCAGCAAGAGCCCCTTGCTTTAAACCAGCAAAGGAGCACACTAGCAATGAGCAGGGCCTGGTGACACCCACACAGGGACACCCCTGGGAACTGGGACAGCTTAACTCAGTGTTCTTGGTTCAGGCAAGTGCCTTTACCCAACATTCTTCTGCCTCATGTCTTTTTCTAAAAAAGCAGTACAAAGCCCTAGGCACCAGCCTTGCAAACTGATCCTCCATCACTTCCCTTGGAGGTAGAGGTAGATGGGATGGTGCTTGTTCTTCTCCCCTTAAGTTGCTGTTATGACCCCAGGGTGCAGCTCTTATGGAAGATGATGTTTCCACCTGCAGCCACCACACATGACTGGATCATCAGCTCCTTTGGTCACCCAAAAGAAGCCCCAGGAGAAAGGAGCAAGGTCTGATGAGCAGCAGGTGGCTCCCAGCTGGCACTGACCTGTTTATTCTTTCCAGGACTTTCCTCCTAGGCACACAAAAACACACTCAAATGGAAAAAGGGCATAGCTAGAGACCAAATTGCAATGGTCATTGCAGAGAAAATGGCCTCTCTGCAGCCGGGCCATAAATTTCCCTATGAGTGTAAAGGGGATGTGGGTGCACATGTCTTCCAAACACCAATGTCGTTTTCAGTGGGAGTAAAGCCTAACTGATCTTTAACATGCAGCACTTAATTTCAATGCCTTTTGTACATCAACACTACTAGTGAAACAAACACCAGATTTTACTAAAATGAGTACGTGTCAACATATTGGTGACTCACACACACCCAGTTGCAGGCTCTGAATTATCCAGAAGCTTTCTGCTTCAGCACTTTTTACCCAGTAATGATAGAAACATCCCAGCTGGAAATCCTGGTGCATCCCCAGTCTTTCTTGTTCTTGCCCTGAAGCTGAGGTTTCAGCATGTTTGGAAAGAGATTTCCAGGTGGGAAATACCATATGTGTTAGCCACACATATGCAGCATTAGAAATTTTAAGGCAGCAGCTGCCACTAAACCTTTCTACAAGCCTAAATGCAGAGGGTTCAGCCAAAATAGGAGGTGTGTAAACATTTTTTAGCAGGCTTGTTGTGACCCTTCCTGACCATCCCTGCTACTCAAGCACACTGAGCACTTCCAGAGAAAGTGGATCTTCCTGGGACCCTTGGATGCCCAGCCTATGGCTGCAGACTGCCACAGCTTCACTTATATTTGCTGCTGCTCTTCACAGCTTACTTGGAATGAATCATCACAGAAAAAGCTGAGGGTTTGATACCTCACAGCTGTGAAGTATAAAGAAAGACCTTTAGTGATATCTTGTAGCATAAATATATTTGTCTGTGCTGGTCTATATCTAGTTGGGATAAATGAAGATGCTTGAAAGAGCTTCTTAATCTTTGAAAAGCAAACCAAAGCCAATATTCCTTTCTAGTTTTATTATATCATCCATACAATTTCCTTTGCTTTGCTTCCAAAAGCATTGGTGGCAGATGAGCAGCCTACAACTTCTAGCCTGGTGGGGTTTGCTGCTGGGGTTCATTGCAGGGCAATGCAACTGGAACCACTGAGCAATTATCCCCATTGTGCTGGCCTCAGACATCACCAGGTCTGCAAGCCTCCTTCCTCAAGGCCAACTTCTGACAAAATCTCGTATCAAACCAGAAAATCCAGACTGACCTAACTTAATATATATAAATATCTCAGAGTCAAGTACAAGGGGATGGTGCCAGATTCTTCAGTCGTGCCCAGTGACAAGACAAGGAGCAATGGCCATAAAGTAAAACACAAGAAGTTTCACCTCAACATGAAGAACTTCTTAACCTTGAGGATGGCAGAGCACCAGAAGAGGCTGCCTAGGGAGGTACTGGAGTCTCCCTCCACAGAGGCCTTCAACACCCATTTGGATGCATTCCTGTGTGACCTGCTGCAGGTGACCATGCCTGACAGGGGGATTGGACTGGGTGATCTCCAGAGATCCCTTCCAACCCTAACTATTCCATGATTCTACTAGACACAGCTCAACAAGCCACCCCTCATCTCCTGGGAAATCTTCTTGCAGAGCTCTGGTGATTCTCACAAGTCCCAGGTATCCACACCAGTCTACGGACACCCACAGCTCTCTGAGGACCCAAACCCAGCTGACAAAGAAGACCCACCACCATCAGAACCCCACAGTGAG
The DNA here is from genome assembly GCA_013399455.1 of Anthoscopus minutus. Lineage (NCBI taxonomy): Eukaryota > Metazoa > Chordata > Aves > Passeriformes > Paridae > Anthoscopus > Anthoscopus minutus. Next base: position 118,457 of record VWYI01022534.1, on the reverse strand, counting down.
GTAGGAGGATGTTACAGAACCCAGAGCCTGTTGCTATGCTTCCTTTTCCCTGTGGGCTCCACCATGAAACCTCTTCAATAATGGCTTTATGGCTCCATCAATCTTATTTAAACTTCAGTACAAATAAATTGCAGCACATTCAGAGTCCCATCACAGTGCTCTGACTCACCCAGTCCCAGCAGACATTGTATATTAAATTAGTTTTGGAATGTATTCAAAAGCAATTGTTTCAGCTTGCTCAGCTGAGAACTCCCCATGCTGTATGTTAGGAGAAAGCAGAGCAGGATGTCAGCCCCAGTCCCTTTGGGCAGGGTTGTGAGGTTTGACATAGCACTGAATTCCTCCCTTGTCCCCAGCCTGGCTGAAGCGAGGGGTTCCTGCTGTAGCCCTGTGTGGGACAATTTCCAGCATGGGTCCCCATGGGTTGCAGGGACACAGCCTGTCTCACCACATCCCACAGCATCTGGGGGAGCCTCTGCTATGGCACCTGGAGCACCTCCTCCTCCTCCTCCTCCTCCATGAGGAGGACCCTTCACACTCTTTCCTTGCTCTAGCATGAAGTCCCTCCCACAGGAGACAGTTCTGCATGAACTTCTCCAATGTGAGTCCCCACAGGCTGCAGTCCTTCAGGAACTGCTTGCTCCAGTGTGGGTTCCTTGTGAGGTCACAAGTCCTGCCAGTACACCTGCTCCAGCCTGGGCTCCTCTCTCCACAGGTCCTGTCAGGAGCCTGCTCTGACCTGGGCCTCCCATAGGGTCACAGCCTCCCTCAGGCACCCTCCTGCCAGACCTAAAGAGAGACACTGGGAGTTGTGGTCTTAATCTATCACAGGGTCACCTTTCAGAAAACCAAAGATGTATTCTTAAGATAATTCAGTATTATCCAAAACATGTGGTCCTTCATGGCTGAAAGCAGTTAAAGACTGAATTCCCTTCTAAAGGGTCCCATCCTTGGGATGTAATTCGGGGGCCTGTTGGAAAACAACAACAAAAAAAACGCAAATAAACAAAAAACCCAAAACCCCTACCCTAAGAAAACCCCTCCAAAACCACAAATAACCCCCCCAACTAATCAAAAAACCCCAAACCCAGATGTTTTCTCCTCCTTTGCTTTCCTGCAGCAGCAAGGTGCAATGCTGCATGCAGTGTCAGCCCAGGGACTGGGGGTGGTTGTGTCCCTGTGTCCTACACAGGGGATCCATGACCTGCAGCCTGGGCAGCATCACAACAGCACATGAGATGCAGAAGTGCCAAGTATGCTTCCAAGTAGCAAAAAAATGAGTGTGCTTAAACTGAATTACTTTTTCACTCACTGGTGGCAAGATAATGATCTGACACAGCTAATTAGCAAATTCCTGAAGCTGTTGTAACCCTCAGACCAGAAGCATACCAAACTCCTTGGTCATTCAGCTGCTTAGTCTCCTCTGCCTCCTCTTATTGTGTACCCTTATCTCCTCTGAGAAATGAACGGGAAACACCTTCTTGTTTAACTGCTTGTGCTCTGGAGTGGTTTCCAATCAGTGGACATCAGCATCAGCTCTAGATGCAGAAATCCAATTAATCTAATCTGCCTGTTGGTTGATTGATATCTGAGAGGGTGTTCAAGGGAGAGCAGCCAGTCAGGCTGATGTGTTGATAGCAATGATTATGCAGGCTCACGCTCTCCCCACCCCATGGCTCTGTGTGCAGCAGCAGCTTTCAGCTCTACTCCTTTAACTTCAGCCACATTTCCATTCCAAAGCAACAGGCAGAGGATCTGTGGTGATAAGGACTTCCAAGGCAAAAGGGCATCTCTACTGCCCTTGAGAAGCTACTGAAATATTTACCTCTGTAGCACACTGAACTCAGCCTTCCCAGGTCCTGCCAGCATGTCTCATGATTTTCTGGTTTTGCGGGTGTTAGGGGCCGTACCTGTACCTGCAAGGACCATAGGTCAGCTCCAGCCATGGACTGACCTTTTCCTAAGCTGGGCTGATCAAGCCTGGAAAATGACAAGTACTGAGGCTTTTCTGCTTCCTTTTAAAATCATATCAAGCTGCTCAGCAAAAGCTGCTCTGTGACATCGATGTCCTGCAGCTTTCCTGGACAAATCCAGGTATTCTTCAGTCTCTGGCCATGTGTGTGTTCAGATGTGGAAGAGAGGGCTCATTCAGTGCCTGCAGCCCTGGCACTGCCCCAGGATGCCCACTCTGTCCTGCCAAGCACTGCACTGGTCCTGCTGCCAGGAGATTTTGGGGTGGGCACTGGTGGTACCTCCATGGTGAGCCTTGGGCACTCATCATGGAATCACAGAATAATCTGGGTTCAAAAAGACCTTTAAGATTATTCAACCCAACTGTTAACTCAGCACTGCTAAGTCCACCACTGAACCCTGTCCCTAAGTGCCACATCTACGTGTCTTTACAATATCCCTGTGGTTGGGGATTCCACCTTCAGATGAGGATTCCACCTTCAGATGAGGATTCCACCTTCAGTCTCTGGGACTGGCCAGGCAGGAGCACTGGGCCACCATCTCATGGCTCCTCTTCCATGGCATCCACTCAGACAGAATCTTCCACAGCCTCTCCTCCACAGCACAGGAGCAGGGCTTCTTTTGGTATTGAAAATAAAACGCAGGGTGTCTGGCTTCTGAAACCATGTTTCCATGGAGTGATCATTGTTTTGGTGCTGAGGGTGGCTGGGATCAGTCCTGCTCCTGCCAGCAGCAGAGGAAAGCAGCAGGTTTCAGCAGCCTGCACTCTGAGGCGCTGCTGTGGCAGCTGATGCCGCCTGCCGTGATGACTCACTGCTGTTGATTTGGGCAGAGGCAAGAAAAACAGCCTGAATTGCACCAATTTAACATTCTTATTCTCAGCAATGGCCTATTAGCTCAGAGCAGGTCCCCATCCCATGCTCCCCCCATCTCCTTTCAGTGCAGCAACCTTGAAATTTATTTTTCAGTATCAGAAAAGTGATTTATTGAGAGCCTTATATTTGGAAAACCAGCTTACATCTCTACCAGAGACAGCACATACAAATGGATCACATCTGCATTAAGAAAATATGTGGCACAACTTTGACTTGATAATCTCCCCAGGCAATTTTTTTTTTAATGGATAGCTGGTTAGGACTGTCACTGGCCTGTTCTCCCAAAAGCATTCATCCTAAAAGAGAGTTTAACTCAGGGTGAACTCCCAGGAGGTATTTCAGCCCTGCTGCAGCCAAACCACTGGTGGAGCTGCACCAAGTGCCAGTAGTGGGTGCTTCCTCACTGGAGAAAGGATCACACAGCACAAATCAGCCCCAGGGGGGTTCAGAACATGCCACTGCTGTGTGGGTGGCAGCTCAGCTCCAGCCTGGTGTGGGAAGTGAGCTGTCAGGTTGCATTTCCCACATCCAGCCTCAGCAGCCATGACTACTCACTTACATTTTTCCAATAATTTCCCTTTTTTCTTTTCAAAGGGCCACAGATGAGCTATACAGTCTTACACAAATGAAAAAGTAGAGCTGTCATTCCAACAAATAACCCCTACAGCTGCTGGTACCCTGGAGCTGTCAGAGCATAATCTGTTTGTTTTGAAAGAAATAAGACTGGTGGATTTTGTGGGGATGGATGGATGGATGGATTGAGTCATGCTTAGCTCTGGATGGGGCTCACCAGAGAGGGATCAGATATTCTATTTTCTCAAGTTCATTTCTGAAACCTGTTGTGCCTGGTGGTAGTAGTTACCATTCAATCTCGGGGTGCACACAGACTAAACACTGTGTATAAAATAGAATGCTCACTTGTTTGCTGTTTGTAAGCTCAGTTTTTAAGCCCAGGAAAGGGCTCATTACATGGCTCTGGATATTGCAATGTGTCCCTGAAGCAAACTGGTGGGCCTGAGACTTTCCATTACTTTCAGTAAATTATTTTCAAATTTACAGAATATCTGGCTTGGGTTGAAACACTAAAAATCGGCCACTTGCATATGTTGTTTGGAAGAAAGGGCTGCTGGCATCCCACCACACGGCGTGGTCTCCTGGATGCCCAGCTTGGGCTGTCAGGTGCCACCACGGTGACACCTCAGGCAGGGCTGAGGGCTCTCTCCTCGCACCCAGGCAAAGGGAATAGTGGTTAAAACACACAAATCAGAAGAGTGGTGCCTAAGGGACACTGCCCGGCGATGCGAGTTGCACGGGAGCCGCTGTGAGTCGGCTGTGCCTCCCGATTTGCATAGCCAAGAGATGGCAGCACGCTCTCACGGATGTGCGGCTGGAAACGCTCCCTGCGAGCGGGAGATGCTCGGATGTGGCGGCGAGGCACGTCGGAGGGACAGGAGGGACATTCTTCTGCCCGGCCGCTGTCGCACACGCCCAGGGTGGCTGTCCCGGGGCTGCAGCGGGCCAGTGCAGGACAGGAGCGGAGCCGCTGCATTGTGCAGCCCCTGGTGCAGTTCCGGTGCAGCTCCTGATGCAGCCCCTGGTGCAGCCCCTGGTGCATTCCCTGGTGCCGTTCCTGGTGCAGACGCTGGTGCAGCCCCGGTGCAGCACTGGTGCATTCCCCGGTGCAGCCCCGGTGCAGCCCTGGTGCACTCCCTGGTGCATTTCCTGGTGCATTCCCTGGTGCAGCCCTGGTGTAGCCCCGGTGCAGCCCTGGTGCACTCCCTGGTGCATTTCCTGGGGCATTCCCTGGTGCAGCCCTGGTGCAGCCCTGGTGCATTCCCTGGTGCAGTTCCTGGTGCAGCCCTGGTGCAGCCCCTGGTGCATTCCCTGGCGCATTTCCTGGTGCATTCCCTGGTGCAGCCCCTGGTGCATTCCCTGGTGTAGCCCTGGTGCATTCCCTGGTGCAGTTCCTGGTGCATTTCCTGGTGCATTCCCTGGTGCATTCCCTGGTGCAGTTCCTGGTGCAGCCGCTGGTCCCCGCCGAGCAGTGGCACCCACAGAGGGCACGGCTGGAATAGTTTTGCGGGCACCTGGCCACCCCTCCGGCCTTGAGCGTGTGATGGGCTGGGTATCCAAGCATTTGCCGGGTTTCAGTGACCTGTTCTTAATCTTCCGAGTGTTGTTTGGGGGAGAAAAAAAAGTTACCAGCATCCTTTGTCAAACTGTTCATCTGGGATGACTCTCCCTCCCCCTGCCCCCTGCACAGCACAGCTGCCAGTGCCCCAGTGCACACCAACTTCTTGTCTGAGTGCAGCATCAGAGCTCAAGCAGAGAAACTCCAAAAAACCCAGTCTTTGTGTTTGCCTTTCGCAGAACAATAAATCTGTCACATGATTGCTTCCATTTGCTTTTTCCCCCTACTCCATCCCTATTTCTTGCCTGGCTTTGCTCTTTGGGGTGCATCCCCAGGAGCCTGCTGTGCTCCAGCATGGCTCACGGATGTGCCACGGCCCGAGATCGCAGCCTTCGATCCCAGCACTTCGTAACAGAAGAACCTGAAGGTTGCCTTCAATTGCAAGGCTGCGCTTTATAATCCCTGTGAAAACAGAAGGAACTAAACCGGGCAAAGAGCTGCAGGTAAATTCAGATGGCAAAGCAGCTCACAGGAGGAAAGGCTCAGGGTAGCAGCGGTGCCCTGCCGTGAGTGCCTGTGCCCAGAGAAAGCCGCTCGGTACAGAGCAGCCCATCGGTGACAGGGCAGCGGCTCACCAGGAGCTGCACTGCGTTGGGATAATCTCATCTGCGGTGCATTAAGGTCCAAGGCAGGGCTGAGCATTTCCAGTGCCCCAGGGGCCCATCTGGCAGGTCTGGAAAGCCCCCAGCAGGGGAGGTACCCTGGCTCTGCAATCTTTCTGTGCCAGGTGCTCCAAGTCCAACACAGATCTTCGGAGTCACCTTCCCAGCCTAATCACCCCCCCACAGCATTGCCTGCCCTATCCTCACCCAAAATAGTTGTGTATCGTCAATAACAGGATCCTGGCAGGAGAGGATTTCAGCAGTGGGAGCTGTGATTCATCCCCTAGGGCCTATAGCTCATACAACATATGGCAGTGCATTTTCTGAAACTCGGGATGCAAAGAGGGACACACAGCACGTGCCAGACCAGGGAGTGTGGCGAGAGGCTCTCTTAATAACGAGGTTGGCACATGGCTGCAGATGGGCTCCTGCATTCTTCTGTGCCTGGAGGAGCCACGTGAAGCCCAGGAAAGCGATGGTGGCTGTCCTACATCCCTCCATGCCCCCCTCCCACTGTCTCACCTGTGTGAGCTGCCCTACTCGCACCCAGCCTGCTTGGCTTTCTAGTGGGGAATGCAAGCCAGAAAAGCCCACAGAAAACCATGCATCCTCTGGTAAATTAAGAGAGATCAGATTCCACCTTGCCAAAAGTATTTGTATAGCTCCTTCTCTTTTCCTGGATGGTCTCACTTCTCCTGAAATACCAAAGGTGATTTAGCCCAAACTACAGACTGCAAAGACATAAATCTAGAAGCAATTCCACTGCCATTAATGGCGGTGTTCTGGTTCATTCCAGCACGCTAAAAATGAAAGCCTGGGGCAGGTCTCAGGCAGAGATAGATGAATTATCAAAATATCATTGTGTCTGCCTTCTTCTCTTCCCTTTATATTTTTATTTTTATTTTTTTTAAGCAATTCAGGAATGATTGCTACATATTTGTAACTTCTTTCGGGGCTGCATTTGTAACACTCTGGGCCCCAGCTCAGCACCATCACTGTGAGCTCTACTGCAACATGGACACAAGCTGGGACAAATCCTGTTTAAAGGAAGCCACTCTGGATTCAGGACTTTATAATTTAAAGAAAATCACAATAACTGTGCAGGAGTACAGACATTCAGTAAGTCCTTGGTGATGGCTGAAACGAATTTAACCCTGTGGTTATGCCATGTAAATTTTCATTCTTATTGCTGAAGCACATGCTGATTGTTCAAAATCATATTCTAAAAGAGGGCAGGGGAGATCACACTGATGTCAGACATGGCCAGGGAGGCAGTGGAGATGTGCTGCAGTGTCTGCATGATGATAACTTGTAATACAACAGCCTAGAGCAGCCCCAGGCTTTCGGGGAATAAGACTCAGGCTTGTGCCAGCTGAGCCCCACAGAGCCCCTAACCCACACAGCTCTCCAGGGCCAGCAGAAACTGCAGGAGTAGAGAGCAGCCAGATGGGATTTCCCATTCGTCAGGCCAAAATTCCATCTCTGAAGCTGCGATGGAAAACTGCTGTGCAGCTCTGCTGGGCACTCCAGGAGGCACCAGAGATGCAAACTGCCAGCACTGGCTTTCCCAGGGTGATGAATGCCGTAGAGGCTGATTTATTTCTCCCTCTCTATCCCGCTTCTTAATCAAATCTGACAACGTTTTCTCTTTGATGAAGCTCTACATGGGATTGCCTCTGCCTTGCTTCTTAGTAAAGCCAAGCTCAAGGCAGACTTCACCATGCTGGAGGGGACAGGAGAGACCAGTGGCCAGCACGAGCTGCCCCAGAACGCTGGTGCTTGAGCTCCCTGAGTGATGAGGAGCTGAGGTGGGGCATGATGGATCCTCAGCAGACTCCAGCATTCTCCCAAGCAGGTGCCAACTGCCCCACCCCTCGGGGCTCTGTGCCTGCCTCCCTTCCCACCGACTCCTTTGAAACCTCTTGCACATCTCAGAGGTAACACTGCCATCCCACAGCTCCCCCCAGCTCAGAACATGGGTCAGAGCCCACAATGCACTCTCTATTTTGGGGAGCACAAGCAAGCACCATCACTAAATCCACTAAATCAGCATTGGTCCAGTGAATTAGGGGTGCTCTGAGCACACACAGAGAGTCTTGGGGCAGACATGCACATGAATACCATCTCCATTTATAATTAAAAAGCTTCTAAAGTGAGTGGCTAAGATACAGCTAGAAATAATGTGTGTGGCCTCAGCTCCCATGTACAACCCTTCACACATCAAACCTCTGCACACCTAAATGCTCCCCTTGGAAGGCAGGGAGCACTGAAACATGGCCAGGCTCTCCCCATTGCACAAGCCCTGCTCCAGAATTGACAGAAGTCTGTTCTCTTCAGCAGATACACCAGGGACTGGGGAAGAAAAGGGCGAAGTTCAGTGTGAAAAACAAATGGAGCAGGAGGGTCTCAGTCTCCCAGCAGAGCTGAGATACACCAACAGCTATTTATCCACAGGGCCTTTCCCAGCACCTGGACAGCCCCAAAATCTCCCTGCTGCCAAAAACCTTGTTGACTACTGGGCTCTGTTTCTCTCATCTGTTCTCATCAGAGCACCAAGCGCTCATGGTTCAGCTCAGCCAGCTAATCAGGCTAACGAGGTGATATGCACCACAACTTCCTGTGGTACACAATCAGCCTGAAATCAGGTTTTAGTGTAAATCTTAGCAAATACATCTTTAGAACTTCAAAATCATGTATTTGGACTCAACTGCAGAAGAAATGTCCATGGGAGACCTCAATGCTGCACAGGGTGGGAGAAAGAGAGAACAAAGTGGGGCTGGATGGGGCTCAAAGCAACCTGGTTTAGTGGAAAGTGCCCATGGCAGAGGGGGTGGAATGAAATTATATTTAAGGTCCCTTCCAACCCACATCATTCTGTGATTCCATGATTAAGTGTTTTCACTAGGTTTGTTGGAGACTCAGCATTTGTAAGATGCTCCAGAGAAGTTTTGAAAGTGCAGTTCAGGGAAAAAAACAACAAATTGAAAATGGGAGGAATGTTATCCTCTGTCATCCTCTGTACCCTTGAGTTACCATTCTACTCACTAGACTAGGAAGGGAGGGTTTTAAGTCACACTTTGGGTGGTGTTGTGGAGGCAGGAGCTCCACAAATATCAGGGAAAATATATCTCAGCTCATAAATAAAGATATCACTTTTAAAAGGGCATATTGGTTCCACCTGAGGTGGGGTTCAGACAGCCCAAATGGTTCCTTTGGCCTCTTCCTAAAATAACTTGACACTATTCTCTGCTTGTTGGGCTCTGCATTTCCCCTTTCAGGGGCATCTGTCACAAGGCTTCATTTTGCCAACAGTTCAGTGAGGTCTGTGCAAGAAGCAAAGAGCAGGGCTTTGGGATATGCCCCAAATGCAGGTGGGAAGGTCACTCTCCCTGAGCTGCAGCCCCACTCCATGACCATTCTGCACATCTATAAATACCTCCCTTCTCCTCTTCTGCTCCTCTGTTGTGAGAAGCATCATCTGGGAAGGGATTCCCTTCTTCTTATGAGAAGAATTTCAACACATTTCTAATATGGAAAAAGTGTTAAGCATGAAAGCAATATCCTTTAAAATTACACAGACATGAAATCTTTTGCATTAAGCCATTTGGCATATGCCATTCATTGTGAGGGTTCCTTGGTGAGCACAGGCAAGGCTGCTGCCACTGCTGGAAAATTCAGACATATCCCCCAAATGGCATATTAATAATGAGATCTTTCAAAGGAGGATCCATGACTCATCCCAGAAGAAAAATGGGTCATTCACTACACTGAACTCTTCAAACAAAAAAGCAGCTTTTTTTGGGTTTGCCCAGTTTAAACCAGAAAAATAGAGAAAGTAATGGGAGAGAAACTATGGTGGCTGCAGCTGCCAGAGAACATGAGCAGTGAGAACCTGCGCTGGTATTTGAGGGTTAAAAATCCCACCCTGGCAGGTGTTTTGTGTCTTGTATGGCTGTTTCCTAAAACCAGGAGTGCAAGAACAGCAGCAACCTTCATCACCACCTCACCCCACTCCACCCAAAGCCACAAACTCTCTAGTCATTCCCCAAAAATTCACCAGTCCTTTCCCAAAAGTAACATCCTGGGGGTACCCAGGATTAAAGGGACCAAAGCCACCAGCACCAGGATGCTTTGGGAGCCTGCTGGCTTTTGCCTTGGCACTCATCCTGCAAGGGACATGCCTGCAGCAGGGAGTACCCAAGGGGCCAGGGCAACCTGCAGTGAAGGGTGAATTTGCTGTAGATGCAGAATACACCCAAAACCATCAAATCTGAGCAAGGATTTTTGGTGCCCAAACTGTTACTGCCAGGGCAGGAGCTGCTCCGCCTCACCTGGGTGGACATGGGGCCATAACACTGCAGTCCCAGTTGGGCAGGTGTACATGGGGGATCAGAGGGATCCTGTGCAAAGGGACACAGAACCCCACTGAGCCCTTGATGGAGTCAGTGCAGAAAAAAGGACAGGTTGCAAAGCTGGCATTTAAGATTTCATTAGAGCTGTTAATGTTATTGCTATTACTATATTATAATCACTTTCACAACCCATCTAAGTCCAGGGCAGTTATCCATTCTGGATTATTACCTTCACCATTTATATTCAGCATTTATTTGGGACCATGATTTCATATAATGCTTTGGAGATTAATAAAGGCCACAGCCCTTTTCTGTAAGCAGTTGCCCTCCACACTGATGAAATACCACATTTAATTGCTTTAACCCATACTGCTGCTGTTTCCTTCCCCTCCCTCTGCCTGGGATCTTCACACTCAGTGTCTGCTGAGTGCAGCTCATGCTGGTGGTTGAGGGCAGAGGCAGCTGGCTGTGATGGGGATGAGATCCAGCAGCCCCCGTGCTCCACATGGGCACCTGTGCCAGCACTGCTGAGCAGAGTGAGACCCCATGAAGGAGTTACATTCTCATGTGGACAAGATTCTCATGTAATTATCTCAACAAGACAAAAGAGAAGCTCATGGCAAGTGGCTTTTTGCTGCTAAGCAAATACTTGACAAGGAACGCCGAGCTCTGAAACAGCTGCTGGGTTGTGGTTCAATTGACTTTCAGGAACCCAGGGCCATAGAGCCTAAACAGCATCCAAATCAAATTAATTTTTCCTTCAGGATAAAGAGAGAAGCCTGCCCTATCTTCTTCTACTGCTGCCTCTGTAAGTTCCAGCCAGCCCTGCAGCATCATTCTTCTCACTGCTCCACTGTTAGTGCCAGCTTTGCAATACCAAAACCCAGAAAGCATTTAATCTGAGCTGGAACTTTTCCAAGCCTCAAAGTGCACTCTGGAAGCAGAGGATGGTGGTTATTCCCCTGTGAGCAGGATCACAGCCATCCTATCTCAGCTGGTGGGTGCTGCTCCTGGGGCCACTCTACCCATGTGGCTCTCACCTCCTCCCTGGAACACATGGAGACACTGTTAAACCTCTTGCCTTCCTACCCTGTGCCTGATTCCCAAAAACAGCCAGAGGAAGATATTTTATTTGAGTCCTTTCCATGCAAGAAGACAGCTTCCTGTCAAGCCTTCCTCGTCCCATCCTGAGTGCAGTCTCCCATGACAAGTCACTCAGATTTTATGTTAACCCAAGCTATGGCACAAGTACAAATGGATGTCAGAGGGGATGAGCAGAGCAAGCACCCTCTTCCTAGGCCAGGAGTATGTTCCTGGGTGTCTGTGGGAGGGATGCTGTCATAATGCACACACACTCCAGCAGAGTTCCCATTCAGAAATCTGCTCAACAACAGCACCACTCGCTCCCTCCCAGCCCTCGACAAACAGGATTTGTTGGCATCCTGACAAAGAGCTTCTCAAACGAGGCAATCAGCAGCCCAGTATAATTTTCAAGAAATACAAATGAGCAAATATCTAGTTGCCATGGTAACCCTGAGAGCTGGACTAGACTTTTTTGGTAGATTCCCAAACACAGCTACATTTTGCCAGCACAGCAGGAGCACAGTGCCCAGGACCCCTCTTGGGGACAGCAGCCAGGATTGCTGAGCAGCATCAGCTCTTTCAGCATCAGCCCAGAACAGCCCTGTCCTCTCTGACCAGCTCCAGGCACTCACATGCACAGTGCCAGCTGTGGATCCCTCCTCTCTCATGTCGCCTGTGCTTCAGCCCTGTGTCCTTCAAGGCTGACCAGCTTTCCAGGCAGGGACCACAGTGGGAATGGTGTTCCCATCAGATCTGTGCTTTACCTCTATCAGTGGCAACTCTGGCAATTTGCACCCAGGAATTAAAGTTTCCAGCCAAGTTACTAAGCTCCAGGAAAGTAAAAGTGGTTAATGACAAACATAACCACCCTTTTTAGGTGGCTGTGCTGCAAAGCCTGTGCCAAACAGGAACAGGGCCCTCAGCCAGCTCTCCCCATCAAGGCAGTTTTCTTAGGAAGCCTGGAAATCCTTGGCCACAAAAGAGGAGGAGACTTTCGGGGTACCAAAAGGGAAAATCAAAATCACAATGGACCCTGGCATGAGATGGCTCCTGTGCTGAGCCAGCCCCATCCCAGGGTCCCCCAGGCTGGAGGAGCCCCCGGCAGCTCTGAGCCTCTCCAAGGGGAGCTGGTGCTGCTGGAAGTTTCACTGAGCTTTTGCAATTAGTTCTGGTGCCATTACACACCAGCAACTTCCAGAGTGTATAAATCCAGCCTGATTCATACCTCTGTCAGGAGGCATGGCTGCTGCTGCCAAGCCTGAGAGCTGCCCAGAAGGAGATACATTTCCCAGCAGGTTTGTCCCACTGGTTCCTGCTGTCCTGCTCATTCCCTGGCAGCAGCAGGGAGCAGGTGGAATGAGGCAGGATGGGCAAGCCCTCCTACAGAACAGCAGCAGCATCTCAGTTAAGCCAACATCCACTGGGACTCACACAGCACGAGGCCAAATCCCACTCACCTTCCCCATGTCCCACTGCTCCATCTCTCCCTGCTGCAGACATTTGGGATGCACTAAAGCTGTGGGATTTAACACTAACCCCATTGCACAGATGGGTAATGGCATTTATCATAGGGCTTTGTGGCTTGGGGTTTTTTTGGTGGTGCTCACTGTTGCAGCCAGTCTGTCATGTACTCTCTGCTCAAAGCATGTTTTTTGGTCCTGAGATATTTTTGCTCTCTGTCAAAGGGAACCACTCTGCCCTGGCCTCAGGGCAGGAGCTGAGCCACTACTCAGACAATTAAATCCAAGGGAAATGCACAAGAAAAAGCTCATGATTCAGCTGTGCAGCCCTTATTCTCCCAGTCATTTATGGGAGAATAAACCTTAACAGAATTAGTCGAGGAAAGGACAGCCCAGCCCAGCCAGGAATTGGAGCAGTCAAGATAATAACTGGAGAAATAAATCTCACCAGGCTGTGCCAGGGCAGCACCAGCACACCCATAAGCTGTGACATCCATGTTCTGTGTCACATCCAACAGCACATCTCAGGAAATAATCAAAGTGGGAATAAAAGGAATCAAAAGGTCAGAGGTGCAGGCAGGCCCCCTCATTGCTGGGGGCAATATTGCCTCTATAGCTCAGAAACAGGGTACAGGAGGGTAAAGAATATTTTGGTTCACTCCCAGGCTACATCACACACTGCTCACACTTACCCTACCTTTCATGCATTATAAAAGAAGGTGTTTAACCCATAAGGAAATCAGTGTCATAAAAAGACCCTCAGGAATCAGTCACTTGTAAGAGATGCGCAGAAGAGATGTCAGCATCCTGCTGCTGCCAGGTTTCTTCCCATTGCCTGCACCACACAGCGAGTCAGAAGGGAGAAATTCAACATAAGAAGGGAGTGAGGGGTTATGGGACAAGGAGAACAAAAATAAAGAAGTTCAGCTTGGAATCTGGAGCTGCTCCAGGCCATGCAGAGTCTGGAGCCATCCATGCCGAGAGAAAGGGCGTGGCCCATCTTTCATCAAGCCAGATCCACTAGAAGTTCATTAAGGAGGTGAAAACTCCTGTTGTTTTCTGAATTTTATTTGATTACTGTGAAACAGAAGACAATGGCAAGGACAGAGGGTTGATTTTTAAGTAAGGACCCTGGAGCCAAAGGAGAAAGACAGGAAGGGTGGGAAACAAAGCCCCTATTAACTTTGGTCCTGACTTTCAGGTCATGCATGTTCAGTTCTTTTTACCTGGAAATGAAGATGTAAATTGGAGGTGACAGCTTTCATTGGGCTCCCCATTAGCAATATTTTTAACCACAGTAGGGCCCAGGTCTTCAAACGATTTCCCAAGGGAGGGTTTTAACCTTTCTTTTGAAACATCTCATACCACTTGCAGGGAAAAAAAGACAGTTGTTTGGCTCGAGGCATACCAATCCCCAGCCCTGATGAACTCCCAGCTCCTCTGAACGGGACCACAGCTCAGCAGACATGTCCTGCGCCACACTTGGCTCTTCAAACCCTCTTCTGCCACAGACCACATCAACTTGATCCAGCTTCCTGCATCCAAGAGCTTCTTTACATACTGTTATCATACATACATAATTTATTACTTTCAGGTGAAACAAAAGCCTCTAGAAAAAAACATCCAGTGCTGAAATTCAGAACTGAAAACTACGCAAATGGCTAACTTTCCATATAAATAAATAAATAGTGTGTATATTAATTTTTAAAATACAGTAAAAACAATATAGTTTCATTTATATGTATTATCCATTTATATATATAAATATGAATAATTTTAATATAAAAATACAAAGTCAGGGATGACTTTCTTATTTTAGAAACTTGCTCCAGCACACACATTCCACTTCCAACACCACTATTACCCCACAAGATTTTCCAGTTCCTCTCCAACTGGAAACATAGATGAAAGCTCCACTGCCATGTGGGAAAGCAGTTCTTGGAGCCTCAGCCCCTGACCTCAGTTGCATCCAGTGCAATCACTCTGGAAAGTCTTTGTTTTGGAATGTTTTATTTGTAAGATAGTTGTGTCAAGGGGGACCAGACAATTTTATGACAATACTTTTCTCATCTTTGCAGGCAGCAGCTGAGATGGGTCAGACCCTGGGCCTTTGCCAGAGCAGGGACAAAAGGGACTCCTGGCTCCCAGGGGAGGGCAAGGAGCCCCTCTGGGGGCCCCTCAGCACAGGGCTACCTGCAGAGCCACCTGGATGCTCCAGGGCTGTGAGGGATAAGAGTTCACAGCCCAGAGCTCCCTGGAAAACACTGGATTTATTGTGTCTGGCTGAATCCAGCAGTGCCCTTGGAGCTGTGTCCCCTGAAGGAGAAGCCTGTTTTTCCCCCAATAGCACTGCCTTTCCCTTGGGCCCTGGCACCAGCACAGCCCCACTGACACCCAAACCCTGCAAATCCACCCACGTCCAAGGAGGAAGGTCCCACCTCCACACTGAGCAATTCAAACAAGACACACAGCAGCTGCCACAACCACACACAGCTCCCTAAAAATTATTTACCTGGGAGACAGAAGTACTTCTGTGGTGCCAGCGAGGCAGAGGACATCAGCAAGGACTTAGGGAGAAAACATCATCCCATTAGGAAACAGGGCTGAAGCAAACACTGCAAGCTCTGCCCAGTCAGGACCAGGTTGTGAGGATGGGCTGATCCCCAGCTCGTGTGTGTCAGCCCCTCACCTGCCCTCCAGCTCATTCAGTCCTCCCAGGGCCAAACCTGCCTGCTTGGGGATGCTGCTGAGCTGGGGAGCACGGGCTCCTCACACCCTCCACGGTGGTTCTGGGTTTGCTGGGGGACAGGCCAAGGCAGGCTGAGCACACAGGCTGCCCCAAGCACCCCAGAAAACAGTCAGGGCAAATAAAATAAACTTTCCTAGGCAGCTGCTTCCCCCCAACACACCTCTGTAATACAGAGCAGGCTGGGGAAAATCTTCTTTGCCATGAAAGCCCAGGTCCCCAAGGAACTGCTGCTACTCCAGGGCAAGAAAGACAGCGGAGCCTCCACCTGCTGTTTGCCATTTATTTTAGCAGAGAGAAAAATAACATGGACAAGAGGCATTTTGCATAACTTAACAGAAAATAACACTTTTCCTCCACTCTTGGCAGATCAACAGGCAAAAGCATTTCCTACACATGGCTATTCTTGGGTGCTAACAGTTTGGTGTATTGGTAAAATCATGGGCTTCCTCTAACACACTGTGATCGTTGATCTGAAATCCAGAGCCAGACTCGGGCTTGGGGGCTCCTTTGCTGTTGAATGTAGCTCCTGTCACTGCTGAGTGCCAGGTTCATCCCCACCATACTCCCAGAGGGATTCTGCAGCCAGGGACTGGCTGGGCATCCAAGCAGCCCCATGGCTCTCCTAACCCATGCCATGTCCTGACTGCTCTTCCCTGGCACAGCTGGAGAGGTGACCCAGAATGAAGGGAGGTGTGGGCAGCACCAGCAGCCTCAGTCCAGGGCCAGTGAGGGGATCTTGCAGACGAAGGGGAAGGCTCTGCCACAGGCGTTGTCATTCCAGGAGCGCAGTGCTACCCTCCAAAAAAACAAGGCATTAGCTGAAAAAAGGCAAAAGGAGGGAACCATGCACTGCCCCTGGGACAAGGACCTCCTGCCACTTTCCCTGGGAGGCTTTCCCTGGATGTGCTCCCATTCCTGCCATTCACAATCATTCTTCCTCCCAGCATAGGGGAGGTGAGAGGGGAGGCTGGGCCCTGGCCTGGACTTGGAGGGGCAGCTGCAAACACAGTCCTGTTCCCCCAAAATTATCCATGGACTGCCCATGGACAGGACATTCAGGTATATCTAGGGGGTCTGGCTGGTCTCACCCACAGAGAGGGTGTGAAGTGGGATTTTTGCACAGGCAGAGTTGTCCTACTTCATTCAGCAAGATATCCTGGCCCAAGCATGGGAGAGAAAAGCTGGCAAACCAATGAGTGTTTCCACAGGTTTCCCATGTGGGAAGGGAAATGAGAAAATTTGACCTTTGACTAAATTTGGTAATTCTTCAAGGCAGATGATGCTCCTGTCCTGCTTCTACTAGGGGAGAGGGAGATGGGCTGGAAGCAGAGGGAAGATGAGTATGTATGCATGTATGCACATGGTGAAAGGGAAAACACCTTTTCACTGTAAAAAAAAAATATTCTAAAAAAATTAAAATGCAAATCCTCTGCCTGCCAGCAACCTCTTCAGAAAAGCAGGAGCCACAATGGATTGAATTTATTGACATGCAAATAACACTGAAGGTGCCCTGGGCGCTCACCGCTGCTGTGTCTGTACCAGATCTGCACGCAGTCCTCCTCCTCTGGGATGGAGTGGATCCCATCGTCAGGCTGGCTGCCATCCCAGTAGTGGTAGTCATAGGAGGAGCCATCTGTCCACTCAAAGTGACCCTCCTGACAGAGGCCAGTGGAGACAGGCCATCACCACAGAGCTGTGACTGCAGAGGGCAGGAGGCCCACTCCCATGTAGTCCTCCCTCCACCCCCAGTGCCACACAGCCCAGGGACATGGGGAGAGACTGTCAGCTCTCAGCAGATCCCATTCCCACCCCCAGTGCCACACAGCCCAGGGACATGGGCAGAGACTGTCAGCACTCAGCAGATCCCATTCCCATCCCCAGTGCCACACAGCCCAGGGGCACGGACAGACATCACTCAATAAAGTCCAAACAGCACGTTTGGGTTTTCCAACTGGAAACTTGCCAAGAACAGCTCCAGGTTTTGCAGTGTTCTTACCAGGGGATGCCCAGGAATTAAATCTGTATCTTTTTTAACACCCCCACCCAGTTCTGCATTCATTTGCCTTTCCACTTTCCATTCCTTTTACAGTATCTACAAAAATTTGCAGACATGAGACTGTTCTCCTGATGGTCTCCATTTTTCTTTGTAACATATTAGACTATATATTTCCAACATGTCAGCTTTCAAAAGTCACAGAGTATCACAAGAGACCAATGGAACTTTGTGATTTTTGACACTGAAGACCTTTTCAGTTTATTTGCTCCTTTAGGACCAGCAGTACAATACTCTTTCTATTAATCCAGGAATAAAATGTGATATGAGAAATTATTGATAAATCTATTAATTCTAGTAACACTCCTCTTTTAAAAGCAGACCAGAATGGGTGAAATAACAAGTTTCTCTACGTGCTGCACCACAGACTCTCTGCCACCTCCTGATTAAAGGGAGTATAAGGGGCAAAGAAGAAAACCAAGTCTTTCCAGGAGGAAAACACAGAAGTGAATTTTTCAGAGCCATTTCCCACATGATTACAGGGAGCTCCCACCTGCCGTAGGTCATTGAGTCCTGTCCAGATGTCGGTGGGGATGCCGGGCACGCGGCTGTTCACCAGGTCATACACAAAGACGTTTTCTTCCCAGCTGGCAAAACAGAGCAACACAGGGCAATCAAGAGGATATGGTCAGGTGTGTCCCTAAGCATTCACCCTACCACAGGACCCAAGTGGGGTCCCCTGCTTCTTACTGCTGCTGGTTCCTTTCCCAGGCCTGTGCAAGAGGAGTTGAGTCAGTGAGAGCTGGGGGAGAGGGAGGAGGGAAAAAAGCCTGTGTGATCATGTTGTACTTCTATCCCTTTTTCAAGAGTAAAAAAAACACTGTTTGGGGGAAATTTAGGGAATACTCCTGCAGTCCAGGTAAAGGCACTTATTTCCTCTATTGCCTTGGTGTGACCTATGCATCAGCTTTGACTGGGCCGCTGCTGCAGAGGGATGTGGAGGCTGGAACATGAGCCTGCAGCTGACACAGAGGCTGTGATGTGGGAATGAGACTTTGACCTCAGCTTCCTTCCTCCCCAGGCTATGTCAGCATGGGATGACACGTTTCTGCACACCTCACCTGTGGATGGAGGCCAGCTTGGCTGATCTGATGCCAATGGAGAACTCGGCGCAATAGAGGTCGGCTTCAGCCCAGGTTTTGTTGATGGGGAAGTAGCGGTAGCAGTGGCCTTCGTACTCTGTCCAGAAGAGTGGGCAGGAGTAGGCATGGACAGGCTCAGGCATGGCTGGGGGCAGAGCAGAGGACATCCAGCAGCTGGTGGTGAGACAGCTTGGCCAAGAAGCTGAGCAGGTGGTGGAGGCAGCAATGCCCAGCCCTGCTCTCCCACCTCACCCAGGCAAACAACCACCAAACACACACACAGGGAAAACCCAACTGCTGCAGGAGCTGTGCAAAAGTCAAAATACATTTTAAACAAGCTGCAGGTACTGTTTCAGCATCTGTCTAAATCAGGAGGGGCATTCCAAGCTAGCTTGACATCTTTGTAGGTAGAGGATGCTTAAAATAAAGGTACTGACATTTGCTACTGGGAAAACTGAGATAAGGGTTCCTCTCACCTCTGTCAGCACCACTGGAGCCCCTGTGCTGGGATAGAGCTGATAGCCAGGGCTGTGGGGTTATGGCCCTGTTGTGCTGTCCTGCAAGGACAGCCTGCACCTCCTCCCCATGCCCAGTCCCTGGGATGCAGCCGTGCACGTAGGCACTGGATCCCAGCCCCAGGAATAGCCCCGGGGCGGTGCCACCTATCTGCCTCGCAGCGCCAGATAACAGCCCAGCCACGCAGCTGCTCCTCCTCCCACCCTCCCCTGTCGCTTTTCAGCACGGTGGGGAAGTTGCCCCAGAAGAGGCCACTGTGAGGGCAGGATGTGCTTTTGGAGCCTTTGCAGTTGCCCCTGTCCAAACACAGCAGTGGCATGAACACATCACTGCAACCTCCTCCGTGTTCCGCTCCCCCGCGTGTGGGCAGCATGCAGCACTCAAGTCTTGGGGCACATCGACTTATCTCCCTTAGCTGCTGGTTTGGGAACATGGGGGAATTGCCAGCTCCCCCTGAGCCAGCTCCCACATCCCCAGGGAGTCGTGGTCTGGGGTCAGTGCTGCTGTTGAAGCGCGTGGGGCAGTGGGCAGGGTGGGCGTGCAGGGGGTGAGGGCAGATGTCAGATGCCATCAGACTATCCAAGCAGGTAACAGGCTCAAGCCCAGAGAGGTCAGGGTGGTGCCTCCAGTACTGAGGGGCTGGGGGAATGGCTTTCCCTGAGGGTGGGGAGAGCAAAACCCTGCCTGCAGCAGCAAGGGATGTGGCTATGGCAAGGGAAGTAACAGTGTGGAGAAAAAGAGAGACAAGGTGAATCCAAAGCAGCTGTGTGAGCATTCATAGAGCCAAATCCTTCCCTGAGCCAATGTTGGCAGCTCTGGGTGATAATTTAATCTTTCATCAGCTCTTTCCACATGGGGATCTCTGAGTGTTCTACAAACAGCCACCAGCCAGCCCACGGGGTCCCTGCTGTCACATCCCCCTCCTAGGTAACAAACCATAAATGCAAAGAGTCTTTTTTACCTCCTGAGCAAGGCCAAGTCAACTGCCAAGCCCTGTGGGCCTGTCACCCCATCAATCTGCCTTGGGACCCCCAGCATCCCTCTGGAGGAGCTGAGACTGGGGGGCAGCTTGCACCCTACAGCAACAAACCCTTGAGAGGCTCAAGGGGCTCTCCCATCCTCATCAGCACTAATTATAGACTATGGAGAAAATAAGATAAGACCTGCTGGGCTGGAAGAGCAAAACAGCTTTTGGGGAGAGTGGGTAAGACAAAGCTCAGTGGCGATGCAGAGCTCAGTTCTCTGATTCACACCCGGCCATAAATGCACTGGGAAAAACCTTAGAACAGCCCTAGGAGATGCAAATTACTTCACTGTAGCAATAGAGCAGGACCAGGAACTCCCAAAGCTGATGTGATTCCTGGGAGCCAAGCCCTCTTCCCCTCATGATGCTCGCCAGGGTTCCCTGTCCCCATCAAAACCAAAGCAGAACAAGGGTCCAACCTTCAGTATGAGGCTTCAGCTTTACCACCAGGCCACAGGCATGTACCCCCATTAAGGACAGGGGTGGGGTCTGGTCCTGGCTTGCAGAGACTAGAGGTTGCTCTTCCTTCCTGCTGAGGACAGCCCAGAGGTAAAGGCACCACCAGCTGCCCCAGCAACTGGGATTTTATTATAGTGCCTTGATAAAATCCTCACCTTTGGCAGCGTGGTGGCAAAATTCACAGGGCTTAACCCAGCAGCATCCCCAGCAAATGGAGCCTTCACTCCCAAGTGCTAATTGCAGTGGACATCCCACTGTCCTGGCTCAAAGCCAGCCCATGGGCACCCCAATTGCCAGGGAAAATCAGCCTCGTGTTTGTTCAGAGCTGCTGAAACCAAGTCAGAAGTTGAGACAGTCCTTCTTTGTTATTCCATACTGGTTCCTATTAGGTAGCATTAATTTGATGAGCTTCAGTGAACCAGAGGTGCCTGAAGGAATTTAAGGTTAAATATACCAAAAAGAAAAATATGGGAGGTCAGCTTTTAATTAGCATCTTTTCTGTTAGGTCAGGATCAGAGGCTTTGCCTGTCTTTTTGGAGGAGAACTACCGGTCCCAGTTTTTCAGGCAGGAACAATTAGGGGAGCTGCTTTATGTGAAATATTTGTATCTGAAAGACCATAAGAAATCTGATGTAGGGTTGTGAGTATAGGGGCCTACCCATGGCTCTACAGGAAAGCCTCACAACCCAAGCCAGCAGCTGTGTGTGCTATTTTGATCTAGAAGGTGACAGAGGAAGCATTTGGGGGCTTTTTAGATCTGATCCTCACTTTTAAGCACACCAGCAAAACATCAGCTCCTCCACACCGGGCAGGATCAGCACAGCTAGTGCCTGCAGCATGGGGGTTCCTGCCAACCCCAAGTCAGTCCATCCATTTGTCCCCAAATTCCTGGTGAAAAAATGATGGCAAGAATCCTTTCTCTCTTTTTTTGTTTACAATACAGCAGTTTTAAGGGCAGGACCATGTTTTAAAGCAGCACCAGCAAAATAGATGTCCAGACTTGACTGAGGAAGATCAAGCAGCTGTTACTAACTCAGAAAAGCTGGAAAACAAATATTTGGGGTCGGAAATAAAGTTCTGCGCTCTCTGAATTGTATCAGTGCCAAATTGGAGCCTTTTGGTTTATTTACTAGCTGAGCCCCACTGTAGAACTACCAAGAAAGTCACTTATCAAAATCTTACAGAAGCTGGCACTGCTCTGCCAAAAAAGTTTCGCTTCCCCAACTGGCCTATTTTCAACCAGAAATAATTAACTGAGAATATCCTAGCCAGATTCACAAGGGTTTATCTTCATTTCAGGATGCTACTGGAATAAAAAGCCTACCACCAGCTGCATGGCTTTCCTGGACTCAGCTGGTGAAGAGCAGATTTGCTCCTCAAAACTTCATCCCAAGGAGCAATGCTGCCTCACTTCCAGGGATCTGCAGGTTTGAGATGTGAAATATGAGGCTAGGCCAAGGTTGGCAAGAGATGCCCAGGAAAGGAAGACTCCTGAGGGGCTGCAGCTCCATCAAAGGGTTTTGGATAGCAGATCAGCTCAGGTCAGTGCTGGTAGCAGATGCTCTTCTTGTTGCAGAGAATCAAAGAACTCCATTTCATCAACAGCTGATAGCTTTCCTCAAAACGTAAGAGGTGCTAGGAGACACCCCACTTGGCACATCTGCAAGCTAATGCTGCCATCTGGCCTGAAAAGGCAAGTGAACCTCTTCAGCTCTTGGCAAGCAGCTGGGTTTGGAGAGTGTCCATCAACACCTAAGAGGCTCGTCTGAAATGAATGTCTACAGAGAAGAGCTGAGGAGATCCCTGTCATGTGCAAGTCTGGGTCCTTCCCAGGGCAGAACCCCTAATCCAGGATCTGAGGGCTGTGGTGGTGAGAGTGAGGGATGGGCAGGGGTCCCAGCTGGCAGAGCTGGGGCTCAGGACCAGTGTCCTGGTGCTCACCAAGCCACCTCTCACCAGCTCAGGCCATGGGGAGAGCCAGCAGCAGGGCTCTACCTGGGCTTGGCACTGCTGGAGCTGTGGGGAGTTAGAGGGGATGGCTGAGACAACAGGGCTGGGACAGGGGACCCCCAGAACCCACCCCCAGGATGAGCTCAGCAGAAACTGCCTGTTTGGCTGGGGGTGCCTGCTGTCCATCCCACCACATTCTCTTTATTGAGTAAACTCACAGAATAAGCATTTAAACAAGGGTTGGAGGGCAGGAGCATGAGAAAGGGATTAAGACAGTGCTGTTATGTGATGTTGGGATGCCTCAACTCACTCATGGCTTTAGAAGCAAGCCCTTAAGCCCTGACATTATAGTCACCATGGGCAAACAATGCCACCTTCATGTTACTTGCAGTATTTATTTTTCATTAACAAATGAAAGAATGTCACACTGAGCATCCACTTTCCAAGGGAGTGATCAGGGAGGACCTTCCTCTCAGGGTATCTGGGGGTTGCATGGAGCTGCAGGGGATGGTACATCCACTGATGGACATGAATCTCATAACTGGGCAATATTTTACACACCCTGAAATGTTTTTAAGGCACATGTCATAAGTTTTCAAGTAAAATATTAAGCATCAGTTGAAGCACATTGGGAGAGACATCCTTTCACACCGAGGGCTTTGCTTTTTAAAATTCTTTAATAAAACCAAGCTGGTTTTACAGCTTCAAATCCTCTGCCAGGTATGTTTGGAGTTGTGAGGCTACAGCCAATACCGGCAGCAACGCTCTTGCAGCTGGCACTGACAGATAGAAGTTATCTTGCAGAGTTTTTTTCCTCCTTAATTAGTTTTGGCAAAGCTCCCACGGATTAGGCGTCTGGCAGGAAAGCCAGGTTTGTATCGATCCCTTTTCTCACGATCTCACCAAACAGCCCTTAAGGAGTCCCTTTCTGCTCACAGTCCCAATAAACCTAACAGGGTTCAAACAAACTTGGGGCAGCAACTCCCACTTGCACCGACACCGTGGAAAAGTTTGGAAGAAACCTAAGTGACATACAGCAGTCAGCAGCAGCTGGGAGCAAAGAGGGGCAATAAGGGACAATCCCTTTTTTGTTTCACAGGCAGTAAGTGTGAATAAACAAGAAGCCCTGATGGCCCTCAGCCTGTCCTGCTGGGCTGCACGGCCACAGCACCGCACCCTCCCTGCGTGTGCAGCGATTCCTGCCGCCGGACCCACGGCCCCGAGCCTCGGCAGCGCGACTTGGCGAAGGCGACAGAGCTGACCTGACACACAGAATCAAAGCCAGCCCAGAGACCTCTGGCATCCCGAAGAGAAGGACCAGGGCTGCCATTGGCACGTCCCCATGGTGAAGAAGAAAGTTGATTTCGAAGAAAGTCCGGGATTTCTGGAGCAGAGGGAAGGCAGCTGCCAGCCCTGCGGGCGGCACACGCGCCCCTTCGCTGCCGCCGCCACCGCCGACCCAATCCCCGCGGCCAGCGCCCAGCACTCACCTTGGCTGATCTTGATGTTGGTCTGGGGGAAGGCCTGGGCGGCCAGCAGGGCTGCGGCCAGCAGCGCGCACAGCGCCCGCCCGCTGCCCATGGC
>VWYI01022534.1:59946-94500 GCA_013399455.1 Anthoscopus minutus | reverse complement strand
CAGCCCGCCCCCGGCCCCGCTCAGCGCATCCCAGCCGGACCCGCACCCAGGGGCTGCCCCCAGCCCGCCCCCGGCCCCGCTCAGCGCATCCCAGCCGGGGCCGGGGCCCTGTGCGCTGCCCGCAGCCCGGCTCGCCGCCCCAGGTGCATCCCGAGGCGGTGCTCAGTGTCCCCATCCCGCAGCGCCCCTCGGGCAGCCCGGCACTTCGGGGGGACAGACGGGACCCTCGCTGCCCGCAGGGACCGGGCAGGGGCGGCGGCTGCGGGCACCCAGGGAGGCAGGCAGGGGTAAGGCTCCCAGGGCTGCAGGGCACTGGGGTTTAACACCAGTGCCCCAGAGTGGGGTGCTTTTTTTGTTCTGGTTTAGTTTCGGGGAGGTGGGGTTTGTTTTTTTTCCTGTGTTTGGTTTGGGATTTTTTTCCCAGAGCAAGGCAATGCGCTGACACAGCCTCGAAGAAGGAACCCCCAGCTGTGCCCGAGGCTCCAAGGCTATTTCAGGAATTCACTCTGTGCCCATCTGCCAGCCGCTGGGCCCATGCCATCATGTAACAGTAGAAAACCTGATATGATACAGCAGTCTGTACCAATATAATCCAGCATGTCTCTTTCCTGTCACCAACATTTTGTTAGACATAACTTCAGATTTTTAAAAACACTGTATAAGATCCTTCTCTAACTGTTGCACTCATAAGGGAAACAGTACAGGCACAAATACTATACAATTTTGTGGTCCTGTTCAATTTCCAATTTATACCTTAAATCATCACTGAAGGATCTGCTAAGAACACTCTCAATGATGTTCCCTTTTTATTCTTAGCTACAGATTAACATTTTCAGCATTTTTGACCCATTCTTAGAGATTCAAATATAAACAATTTGTGGCTACATGAAGCTTTCAGTACAGTAAAATATCCAGACTTACTCCAGAGACAGTAACTCCTTCAATCAACTTTTCCATATTAAGTTTTCTTCATATTAAATAAAGCCTTTTAGGAACATCTCCCCCGTTCCATACATCGATCTGAAATTATCTGGCTCAAGGAAAAGCCTACTGCTACAGCAGAGCACTAAAAATGAAGGAATTTGGATTATCAGAAGTCAAGGCATGTCTCTTCCCTTCTTTCCTGTGTGCCATCCTCAGATAAAGCCAATGTCATAAACAACTTTTGGCAAACTATGAAACAAAAATCTTTGAGCATATTAATCTACTCCCAAAGCACAAGTATTCATGTTTAAAGGGGGAGCAGAGATCCTGAATAATTTTTATCCTGCTTTCTACCAACCAGACTCATGGCAGCAGCACCCCCTAGCACAGCTGGGAGCCCTGAGCCCCCCGTGCTGCCCCTGAGCCTGGCACAGCAGCTGGGCACCAGCTTTGTTCCCAGCACTGGGACAGCACCAGCACACTGTGCACACTGTGCCAGCTGGAGCTGCAGCTGCACTTTGGGTTACCTTCCAACTTCACCAAACATGAGATGTGCTTCACCTGCTGGCTGGTGACCCGGGAGCACGGCCACAATTCATCCCTCCTGCTCCTCTCCCTCCCACTCTGTTCTGTTTGCTCTCAGGCCAGGAGCTCCCCAGTATGATTCTGTTCTACTCTTAACTGACCTTCCCTCTGGGCACCCTCACCGAATTTTGGCATCCTCTGTACATGACTGTTCCTCCCAGTGGAACAGACACCTCATGACTTCAAGGACACTCAGGCAAGATTACCTTCTGTTCACATTTCATCCCCAGTGCTGAGCAAAGCACGTGTCTGCTCTCATGGATGTCATTCTGCTTTCCACAGGCCCCACACGGAATAATACTAATATCAACCACATTAATGCTGAAACCATGGCCCCGTGCCTGAGCCTTTGTGAGTTACAGGAAGAGATCAGCGTCCTACAGCACATGCTCAAACTGCTCCCAGGTCATCTGCAGTGAGTAACAACGGGGTAACTGACAACATTTTCGCTTTTTTTCTGCCGTAAGCATAACTGAAGGAGCTCAACACAAAGGTGAATTCAATAAGTAACACCCCAATCAATGTGGCACAATTAAATAGAATTTTATTTTCAATAAATATACAATCTGCATCATACCAGACAATACGCTGTGGAAAATTAAAATGTACAGAAGCAACCAACAGGACAGCTTGACTGTAGCTAAGTTCACTTGGTGACCTGGAGAACTACTTGGGTAAACACACAACACAGAAAGAGCCACTGCAGTCTGTGAGAGAATTTAAATTGTGTTTTCTGGGTCTTCTTCACCGCCAAAGTCCCTGGAGCATGGTTTGTTTTTTTTTTTTTTTTTTTGCACAGCACATGTTTGAAAGGACGTGAGCTGGTTTTCCCAGTACAAATGCTATTGGAAATGTTTATTTTGCTATATCAGCACTGAATCTACTACGCACACAGACTGCTACTGAGACTGGGAGGTCACTGCTGGGTGGGTCACTGCTACCGAGACTGGGACACGGGATCCACCCGGCGCGGGCCACACAAACACTAACAGCAGCTTAATTCTGTTAAAACTAGTACAAGGACAAAACTGCAGTCAGAGTCGATTTCACCACAGCTTCTACCGTTTAAAAAAATATTCTAGCCTAATTACCACATTCACCAATGAGAGCACATGGGTACTTATATCTCTGAGAGGATGAGCCATGGATTTGGACTGGAAGGACAGCAGAGGCAACTCCCAGCTCCTGCACCCGCTCCATGCTTCCCACGGCGCGTCCATGCACAGCCCGAGCCGCCCGGCCCCGCGCTCCTCCCGCGGGATGCAAACAGCTCAGCGGTGCCGGGGCAAGCAGCCAGAGGTCCGGCCCCAGGGGAGGGAGCAGCCGGCCCCATGGGACACGGATCGCCGAGGCCAGCACGGCTGGCTGGGCGCTGGCGGCCGCTTTAATCCAACGGAGCTGCTGTGGGGTGCGTGTAGGGTGTGAGTGGGGTGTTTCAGTTGCTGGTTTATTTTTTATCTCGTCCGCCTGCTCGGTCTGGCTGCCGTCAGCTCCCCACCTCATGTCACCTCGAGGGACGCGGGCGAGACGCGGTCGCACTCCTGGCGGGAGCGCAGGCTGTGCCACTGCTCCACGGCCGTGCGGTGCGCGCTCAGCATGCGGCGCCAGTGGTTGGACTCGGGGGCGCCCGTGGAGTACTGCCCGATCACAATCCTCCCGATGAAGTCGTTGCTGCTCTTCACGTTGTGCCCGTACACTGGGGAGAGCAGAAACAGAGACTGGTGAAGGCAAAAGCACAGCCTGCCCACCCGGAGCCCTGCCCCAGGAAATCAAATGGGTCCCCATAGCAGGATGGTGGTGTGTAACTCAGCATCTTTGGTGTGTAACTCAGCATCTGAAAAATGTTAGAGAAACAGGAGCTTGGAAGGAGTAAAATAAGCTGTACTACAGACTGAAATATAATTCAAATAAACAAGCCACACATCCACAGTTACTGCAGTATTTACCATGAATAGGTAAAGTAGATTCATAAAATGATTTGTGTTGGAAGGGACCTCAAAGATCATCGTATTCCAACTCTCCTGCCGTGGGCAGGAACACCTTTCACTGGAGCAGGCTGCTCAAAGTCCTGTCCAGCCTGGCCTTGAAGGAGAATTACATCATGTAAGGAAGTGCCAAAAGCTCTGCTTAGGCATCATGAAATTACAAAAGCAGCCCAGCAGCCTGAGCCCAGGGAAATGCAGAAGCAGCATCCCGAACTGCCCTCCTCCAAACACACATCACACAAAGCACTCCAGTGCTAATCGACAGCACTCCCTGCTCCGAGACAGGAATTACACACTGTCCAGGCTGTCAGCAGGATGCTTACAAAGTAACAATTTGCCATAATTCTCCCTGCTGCTACTCGTTAAAAATCCAAGAAGGCAACTGAGGGAAAGACATCAACCCAACACCTTGTCCTTTGAATTAGCCCAGTCTCCTGGAACAAGGATCACAGACAGCAGCAAACCCTAAGGATGGGCCTGATGCTGGGAAAGGCTGAACACTCCCAGCAGATGGGAGCAAACACATTTGTGTGCTGCAAACTGAAGCTCTGCCTCAACTCACTAGAAAGCTGAAACAAAGTCTTAGCAAGCTGAAGCCAGGATATCCACAGGCACTGCCTGGAATATTAACGATTAAAAACTCTCCTCAGGACAGAGAGGGATTTTTAAGAACAAATGTCGACAGGAGCTCCAAATCCAGCTGGGCTGGTGCAGCCACAGCATGTTCAGCCTGGCATGGAGCCCTTGCCAGCAGCACCAGCTCTCCAGGGCTGCTGGAAACCAGCACTGGCAGCAAAACAACATCTGGGAAGCCCCACAGCATCACCCGGATGTGAGCACACCCTCACAGGCAGGCAGGACACCGAGCACAACACACTCAACCTCACTCTTAACCACACACCTTCGTCAAGGCTGTGCATTTCCCATAATACACCCCCCAAGTGACCAGCATTACTCTGACCTGCCCCTCTGCAAAGGCTGGTTCCTCACCTCTGTACCAGTCTGGGATCTTGCTCTGGAGACTCAGGCACCACCTGCCAGTGCAGTTCTGAAATCAAGCAGTGCCAGGTGACATCTCACTTCATCCCTTCCGACAGCTCCCACACACAGTTTATGGGCAGAAATGTTTCTGCTCACCAAATTACCTGTGGATATTTTAGGTGGCAGCAAACCTTCCAATGCCCAAGTAATTTGTTCAAATAATTGCTCTAAAAAATCTGCCCTGCAACTCAGAGCCCTGCAAGTCTATCTTCAAATGTCATTTGGAAATGATGTGGGGCTCACCATCCCAGCACAAAGACGGCATCTCTTCTGCCTGTCACCATCAGTTATCTAGGGCTGATGCCATCAGGACGTGTTGCCAAGCAAGTGCCCCTGTCAAGAGGCCAGGCTGGTGTTTTTTGGAAAGGCCACCTTCTGAGGACACAGGAATTCTAAGCCATCCATCTCCAACTAATACACAGCTTGTCAGGGTTATTAATGAGTTCTTCTACAAGGCAATAGATCACAGGTGTAGCTAGCAGGACTATACCAAATGATTTGCTATGATTTATTAGCCTACAGAAATAAAATATTGTGATAAAACCATGTAAAAATCTCCCAAACCAAAATTTTCAATAGGATGTTTTTTCTTTTTTTTTGTTTGCTTGTTTTTGTGGGTTTGGTGGGGTTTTTTTTGTTTGGTTTTGGTGGGGTTTGGTTTTTTTTTAGTTTGGTAAAATGAAGGAAGATGAAGCCTAATCCTGGGAGACAGTACCAAGTAATTTAAACCAAGAAGCCTTACAGGCCATCAATTAATCACAGGATAAATTATTAGTGGAGAAGTACCCCAGGCATACCAATTCTTCAAAAATACTTCATGCCAGGAATGTAAAGCAAGCAGGTGTGCTAACTAAGGGCACCTGTTATTCTACTGTAGATCCAAGTATTTTGAATTCTTGTAATGCAACTTACTAATCTCATTGTGTCAGGTAATTAGCATGCTGAGTCCTTTGGGGTATTAATGGGCTAATTATACAAGCATTGTTGCTTCTGTCATTAAGTACTGTAGATAGCACAGAGACTTATTGCTGAGGAACAGGGAAATAATTTTCCAATGCCAAATGCTTATTCACACATGGACCTTAAGAGGTAGCACTAGACTGACCTCAGGTTTACTAACTCACAGCTTCACCACAGCAGCTTTCTTAAAAGATGAGAGGTGTGCCAGAAATTCAGCTTTACCCATCAGTTCAGAAGCCTTTTAAAGTCAAGGACATGCCTTTCTGGGAGGCTAACTGCTCTATTCCACTGCTAAATGGCCGGGATTTGCTGAGCAATCTGCTCATGGCTGAGTTCACAAAGCTGTGGAATGGTCCTTACCCAAGAAGGGGCTGGAGTTCGCACTGAGAAAATAAACCTTATCCTGTGCTCGCATTCAGGAACACCATTTTCCCTGTTGCTGCCACCAGTACTTCCAAGAACAGCTTGGAAAAGAGAACAGTAGGAGCCCACAGGCCCAGGTGAACAGCTGGAGGCAGACACTGGTGCTCCCCTCCCGACTCAGGGAGGGAGAGCATCTTCCCCAGTCCTCCCTTGGCTGCAGCAATCACTTCTCAAACAGGGGAGGAACACTTCCCTGAGCACCAACAGGCACCAGCCATGCTGCACCACTTGCACTCAGGTCTGACCCTCCAGCTTGCTCCAAACCCTGCAGAAGCAGTCCCAGCACACCCTGGCTGCAGGACAGACCCGTGCAGCACTCGGGGACCGAGCAGCGCTGCAGGTGCTCAGGCACAACCCCACAGTCACAGCTGTTCCAGACACCAGCTGAGCTGCACTCCAGCGTGGGGCTGGCCCCTCCCTGGCTGCAAGGTGACCTGCCGATGCAGCAGTCTGTGGGGAGACCTGGCAGCCCCCTGGAGCAGGAGAGCCGTGCAGAGCTGGAGCAGCAGCCTGCAGAGAGGCTGCCTGCACCAGAGCCCTCTGCCTCTGCACACAGTGACACACACCACCTGCAGTGGAGCCAATTCCACTCAAACTGTGTGGTCTCTCTTGCAGAACCACAACCCTGTTGGCACTGACCCATCAACACTTCCTGCACTTCCCATTCAGCCTCAGCACCTGGTGAGGTCTCAGAAAGTGTCCCCTTCACACAGCTGCCCATTCAGGCAGGCAGTGCACAGTAGCCAGCCCTTTCTGTGCCCAGCCTCAGCCAGTGGGGCTGAGCTGCCAGGTTAAGTACGACTGAAAACTGCTTCTGAACTGCTTGACATCAATATTAAAAGGCTGTTTAGCACAAAGAGGTGCGACAAGGAGCAGCAGCAGCTGGGCTAATGATGAGAAGGTCACAGGCATGGCCCAAATCCTGCCCCTTGCTCCTCGAGCATGGCCTGTCATATTTAGTAGAGAGGAGAGAAAAGCACGGGAGAAGATGCTGTGGTTTCCCATTTATCAATTTAATCTCCATCTGGGTCTGATGGGCACACT
The DNA here is from genome assembly GCA_013399455.1 of Anthoscopus minutus. Classification (NCBI taxonomy): domain Eukaryota; kingdom Metazoa; phylum Chordata; class Aves; order Passeriformes; family Paridae; genus Anthoscopus; species Anthoscopus minutus. The sequence continues at coordinate 87,538 of VWYI01022534.1, read as the reverse complement.
GAACTCTTTCCAGCCTTTCTCTGTATGACTGCTCCCTGCAGTGGCTGCACCTGCCCAGCTCCAGAGGGAACAGGGACTACTGGAGCACCTGGCCACACACAGACCCAGCACCCAGCTGCTGCCCCCCGGGAGAGTGCCACACCAAGAGACTCCAGAAACCTCCCACAAGGGCAGTCCCTGTGCTCTGGGTGGGGCTCCCTGCACATGCACCCCACACCAGGCGTTTGCCTCATCACAGTCTGCTCTCAGACAGGGTCAGTCCTGTAGCAGCCAGCAGAGATCCAGGCTGCAGGGAAAGTGCAAATGCACAAGCCTGTCTTGCAGAGATCTCAAGGGCAGGGATGACACCTCAGGAAATGACCTCACCAGGAGGAACTGGAATAATGAGCTGGGTGCAGAGGAGTATCTGTGAAAAGGAGTATCTGTGGCTGGCTTTTTCTACTTCTAAGTCCCCCTTTTCTAAAATTGCATCTTAGTTCTCTGCTCTATGAGCCCCAGATGCAACAGAGCACACAGATGACTTCATGCATATTTACACACCTCACAGGAAGAGGCTCCAGCACCAGTGCCACACAGCACCTGCAAATGCAGGCAGGGACAGCCATGCAGGAGAGGCAGCCTCTGCCTGCACCATCATCCATCCCCTGTGACAGCCACGGGGCCAGGCACAGGCAACCCACTTCCAGACACTGCTCTGCTGCCCACAGCAGCTCCTGCCACCCAGACTTTCCCTCATCTGATACACAAGCAGATTATGGCCTTGCAAGAAATTTGAACAGCTCCTTTCACTACAGCATGAGCCAAACAAGATGAAGGGCTGAGGGCAGGTGAGCCATGACACTGCTTAAATTAAGGTGCCTGGCAAAAGGAGCAAGCACCCATCACCAGCCTGGAGAGAGGAGGGTTTGCTCCTTTCTTTAGGAGAAAAAGACTACCAAAAGATTCCAGAGAACCTCAGGACAGGCAGTTTCTGCCACATCAGATGCAGTACATTTATTAACTAAGTCAGGCCACTTGATGAATCTAATTTTGCCTTCTAAGCGAGCAACAGATCGGATCAGGAAGCGTCAGCATCTTGTTGCTCTCACCCTGATTAATGGTGTTTCACTCCTCCTCATTAAAGCAGTCAGTCTGCTGCAAAAACCAAATCCAACCCCAGAGCATCTTCCTAGAGTGACCCCAAAACAGGATGGGCCTGCAGGACCCCAGTCAGCATCTCTGACCAGCCCTCTGCTGCCACCTGCTCCAGGCTGACCAGCAGCTCCTGCCATGGGGAGCGAGTCACGGGGGGCACTGAGAACAGAGAGAGCAGGGCCCCTTCTCCTCCCAGAGGGATTTGTACACCTGGAAATGTGCACATTTGCCACTGAAGAGGCTCTGCCAGGCAGGCTGGGCTTCAGGGGTCTCGACCCCTGCCAGCACATCTCCCCGAGCCCCTCTGCCAGTGTCCTCACAGGACCTGCTGGGCCACCAGAGCTGGAGCAAAGCCTGGGAGGGCAGGAGGCACCATCCAGGAGCCCACTGCCCTCCCCAGACCTGGGCCTGCACCATATGGTGTCTGCTGCATAAATGAATGAAGTGCTTTAAAATGCCAGACACAAAGGCCAAATTCTGATCTAAATTAAACAGGTATAAATGCCCAGAAAGCACAGTGCTGACATCAGTGGGGTTTTTTGCATTTTTTCTCCTTTGGCTAAGATAGGATTACACAGGTTTAATCAGGGATCAGATTTTGCTTCTGAGCTCCAGATATGGGAAATATACAGACAGTCCAACACTTCCAAAAGATATGTCTAATAGATGACAAGAAACAATTTTCTAGCACTGACTTGTCTAATTATATGTCCATCTAAGAGATGGACAACAAGCCCAACAAAATAGTATTTCAAAAGAGAAACCATTTCCTCCTCCTGCATTCCAGCATGGGAAAAGAACAGTTAATTTGACTCATATATTAGAGAAGGTTTCTTCCCTATATCTGCGTCCAAAAGACAAAGTGCCTGAATGTTTGCTGGAAATGCTTCTGGGAAAGCAAAAGCAACAAGAGAAAGGAGAGATGAGCAAGTCAAAATGTGGATGTGTGATGACTCCAGGCACATAGCAGCTAGAGGTGATGCTGGTATCTCAAGGTCATACTTCCACATAGCCAGGAAAATCAAAATTCAAACATATTTCTGGAGAAGCCTCAGGACAAAAATTTTATCAGCCTTCAACCTGCTCAGCTAATTGGGACATTTGGAAATCAGTCTGTTAATTAAAAAAAAAATCACTAAAAAGCCTCGCTATCTCTGCACTCTGTTGAAACATGCAGCACTGCTTCAAAAAGAAAACATTTCAGTGAAAGCAACCCAATACCCAGACTACACCATTATCCATACACACCAACAATTACTTTTTTTTTCCTTTAAAAATACTTCATTAAACGGTCCTCATATTTTCCTAAAGGCCAAGGGAAAATGAACCAACAGAGGAACCAGGTATATTGCTATTGAACAGCAATCTGTTATTTTAATCAAGTACTGCCTATTAACTGGAAGTTAATTAGAGCCCTGGAATAAAGCATTATCCAGGGGTCTGGAGACACCTTTTTACAGCACGTGGTGCGTGGAGGTGGCTGATGGCATTGCCAGGGCCCCTCTGCTGGAGCCTTTGAAACCACAGGTACAGGCCAGCAAAGTCTCCGCATTCTCTCAGGGAAAAAAAATACTCAGAAAACAAAAACAAACAAACAACCTCAAAAAAAGAATAAAATTTGGTTCTAAATCTTTACAGAAAACATTGCCAATTTTTAAAACATATAGAAAAGTGAGGAGCATCACCAAATCCCACCAGAAGGCAGAGTGCCTGTGGGCTGCACCCTCAGCCAGGAGTGACTGTGAAGATCTCACCAGTGCAGGTCACAGGTACCAGGGTCCATTTCTCCACCAAGCACAGCCTGGCCCAGCCTGCTTCCCTCTCCTCATCCTACCCTGCTGCAGCCATGGTCACCTTCCAGACAGGAACAGAGCATGGGATGAGCCCCACCACTGTCCTAGCTCAGCTACACTTTCAGCCAGGTCAGAAGGCAAAGCAGATTTTACCTCTACAATTGCACAGAATACCCAGAGCACGAAGATGATTTCTCCCTCTTTGGGGACTCTGCTTGTGTCACAAGCCCTAAAGATCCTGCCATGCAAACATGTCCAAGAGGTGATTTAAATGGAGAAAGACACACAGTCAGCATAAGCACCTCGGATACCCCTAACTGTGAGTGCTGAAGGTTGTCTTTGTTATGGTAAGTGATGAAACCATGCTAAGGAGTCACTGAGACACTGCCCTGGAGTGCTGGTGGTTTTTATTGGGCCATCTGGGCTTTACTGCAGTGCAAACAGCATTACTGACAACTGTTATTAGCAACATTATAATCATTAACAAAATAATACATGCTCAGGCTTCAGGTGTTGTCTGCCTTCCTGCTGCACAGCCCAAGCTTTCTGACAACGAGGCTGAGACTTAGAGGACTGCCCAAAATCCCTCACTGGGGAGAGCACAGTGCCCATCATCCAGCCCTCCCAAGCACAGGGGCTGCACTTGCATCTCAAATGCTTTTTTCTTCATGGAAATGACTTTGGGCAGCAGCTGCCAGCGCTGCTGTTGGGGCCAAACTCCACCTTCCCCTTGCCATCAGACAGAGTAACTAACACCTTTGTTCATAGGTGTACAAGGTTTAGGAGAACACCCTGCCTTTCAGAGCCTGCCCCATTGCTCTGCAGGTGAACCCATGACTTGCCTGCACTCAAGCAGAAGATGGCACATGGGGGATATGTGTCAGGTTGCCAAAAAAACCTCAAAAAGTGGAAAAAAGAACCACTCAAAAGAGTGCATTTCTGTTACAGTATGTGTGTGCCTGTTCATTACCTAGACAACATGTTTGATGGAGTAAATGAAAGTCAAACATCCTCTCCACCAGCTGTTGCCTCACTCATCTTGGCTATTTTTTGTCAGGACATTAAACTTGTTATGAGTATCAGTGTCTTTCCTGGTTTTAGCCTCTTTTGGGGAGAAGCTGTTAACAGACAATACTTGCAGCAGCAATCCTAACCCAGCATTTTCCTGGAGAGGAGATTTCCACCAGAGCTCATCCCACCTCATAACAGGCACTGAAGTGGGACATGTGGGTGAGTGACAGCTCCAGTAAGCACCTGAGGAAGGAAGAGGGGAAGAGGGGAAGGCAGGAAGACAGCTGGTACAAAGTTTCCTGCACCAGTGTGGAAGGAGAAGCATTTCGGTCTGTAAATGCCAATAATTTACAGTATGCCTAAAGAGGAGGAAAGACCCAAGAACCAGCCCAATCACCCCCTCCTCCAAACCTGACTAATGCAGAGCTCCTCCTGAGCACATCATCTTGGAGGCACCCAGGGCCCCTTGCCAAACCCAGCTGTGCTTCAGCCCTGGCTTTGGTCTGGAGTTCAGCTCTCCAGAGCACCACCAGGAAAGCAGGGATGGTGCTTTACCATCTGTCTTCACTGTCTGCACACACAATCCTTGCTAAATCACAGCAGAACAGTGGAGAAGTCCATACCAGAGTGCACTGAATACAGACAGCTTGATTCAAGATGCACAGGAGAAAACAAAATTAATCTTACTTTGCCTGGATAGTGCCTTACTTTGCAGTGTGGTACCAGCCCCACCAGGAGCCAGGAGCCCCAGCTGATGGGAACTGGCAGAGTTCCAGGGTTTTCCAGTGGAGCCAAGCCAAGCCAATGTAAAGACAGCTGTAGACTGGGTCCAAAACACGAAGCCACAGTAAAGGTTCCTTTAAATTATTGAAGACATACTCACTTCTGGCTCCCATGACTGCTTTTACAGCTCTCTCTCCATTCAAAGCATCATCACCCACCCTTCAAGTAGGAGTATTTTGCTTCTCAATTGGACTTTGACTCAACAGCAAATTTAATTAACTGACCTAATGGACTAGAGATGTGGATTAGAAGAGAAAAGAAATAAAAAGCAACTCCAAACAAAACACACAACAGAAAGAACCACCACTGCAGCAAAAAAGAACCCCAAAGCACCTAAGTTAAAAAACCAACAAAACAAAACTACACCCCTGCTATGCAGAGATGCAAAATAGAGCTTCTCACATTGCAAGATACCGAAATTGCCAAACATTTGTTCTCGATTATCTTTTAAAAGAAGAACCCAAAGCCCTTCACAAGTCTTTAAGCTGCATAATACTGCAAGGTGCCAAGAAGGAGTTTTGTGGGGAACACCACAACCCCCTTCCTAGAACCTCAGAAACTCATTTCTACAGAAAACCACAGATGCACACAGGAATAAACTGGTGCTGCACTCCCTTTTGGGAACACACCTCCACCAACAGCAGGAGCAAATCTGTCACTTGGACAAATGCTGAATGTGGCTCAGCATCTTCACCACCACCATGTCCCCTGATGCAGGGGTCCTTGTGGCAGACAGTGCAGGCACTGACCCAGCAGAAGGCTGCACACACAATAACATGGCCAGCACTCCTGGCTCCAGCTCTCTGTTGGCTCCACCAACCCCACATCTCACACCAGAGTGTCCCAGGCACAGCAGAAGCACCAGCCCGGGGAGCCCAGGCTGCACCTCACCCTCCAGTCCAAGAGCAGCCAGGGGAGCCTGGCCCCACGGCTCCTCCCAAGGCTCTGCACGTTCCTTTCCAGCTTTGGAGCTGCTGGGGACATTTCTGGCCTGAGATTTTCTATTGCAACATTCAAAGCAAGCAATATGTCACTTAGAAAATGAAGCCTCACTTAGGAGGCTCAGCACAGAAATGTGACACAGGGTGATGGAACAGCCACCTTCCCACTGGCTCTTTTGGGAATACACCGCTTGGCACAGGAAAAAAAATAGTCCAAGATCCACTCATGAATCCTAACTTCATTCACTGGTGAGGAGCAGAGTGCTCCCCTCACCCTCCCAACTGCACGGGGCTGCTACTCTGTTTGCCTTTTCTGCTTCCAGCAGGAAAATGGGAAAACAAAGAATCAAGTGATTCACACCTGTCACAAGACCACTTGACAGAAGCTTCCAAGAACAAATTCATCACTGCACATGCAAGGTACAGTCAGGGTGACAAGCATGCAAAGCAGTGATTAATTATAGGTGTTTTGCCAAGGAAATTTCTGAGCATGAAGGGCAAAATTTAAATTGCTAATCAGCATCACTTTTTGTTATAATATGTTTGAAAACAAACTAATGAGTTGGAGAAAGTCTCCTTGAACCACCTTTGACACCTGTATACTCCATGTAAAAAGTAAAATTTAAAAATACATCCTTTCAGAAGCAGATTCTTTTCATCAAAAGAAATGGTGGATAATGGGTGGAAAGCTGTCAAAAAAAGTATTTGTGAAGCATGAGAGCCCAACGTGGTAAAAGAGTGTGGGCCCTACCAGCCAGCCCCTCTGGCCCTGCAGAGGGCAAGAAGGTCTGAGCCTGCTCCTGATGCTGCCTGAGCTCCACAGCTCCATGGGGTAGGTGAAGTCATGGCATGGGAGGGACCCCCACCCTTCACTGGGTCCCTGCAGCTCTGCTCAATACTTTTATGGTGGGAAAAGGCAGAGAATGCCACCAGCCTCAGTGGGTCCCTGGCCTAGGACTGCAGCCCAGCCAGGGACTATCCCTGTGCTCTGCCACTCCTGCTCACAGCACCAAGGCCCTACAGCCTGTGTTCATGCCTCAAAACAAATATAAGAGATTCAGAAATTGTTTAAAAATAAGAATTCCCATCCCAGCCAAGCTTCTCCAGTGCTGACAAAGCTCTCGAGTGAGGTCAGCTCTGAGCCTGCTCATGGCCCCCAGGCTCTGTGGTCTGCATCTGAGTCCATCTCAGCTGTGCCACACAGGGCTGGGCACGGGGTCCCAGCCCTCTAGAAACCAAGGCATGAGCAAGCCCTGCTTACAGAGCAGCTGAGGTCAATGTGGAATGCCTTTAGGTGCAGCAGCACCAGCAAACCATGTCAGTACCAGAAGTTATTTTGCCAGTGCCTGGGCTCTGTGATTGTTCACTCCTGTCCTCTCACCCTTCTCAGGCCTGACTTTATGCCCAGGCTGGGTGCCACTGAGAAGAGCAATTAATGCTCCTGCTCTGCACAGAAGCGTTTCAAATGGCACCAGTTAAGCACAGGACCAGCTCCCAGCCAGACCCAGCTGCTGGGTGGCAATGCTGGGGACAGCTTCTGCAGAGGACAGAGTGCTAACTAAGCTCCCCAGGAGACCCCAGTGATGGGCACCCCTTGTAGGGTGGGTGCAGTGTCCTGCACACCCACAACTGCTGCTGTGCTCACCTCAGAGCCAACCACAACCCTGTACCACCACCACAATTACCTGTGAACACCAGGCTGGCATTCTCCAGCTCTTCCTGTGGAACCTTGAAGCTGAAGGACTCATTGTAGAAGGGATCTATCGTACCCCGCATGCAGGAGGTCTTCTTGGTCTTTGTTAATTTTAATCCGTGAACAAGCTGGATTTTCACAAAGGGATCTGGCAAAAAGCACAAAGCACAGGCCCTGTGTTACAGGGATCATGAGTCAGCACCCCTGTTCATAAGGGCTGGGCACCACAGGGATGGACTGTGCTGGGAAATGGCCTTTGGAAATGGCTGGGACTTGTATCCCTATGCTGCTCCCAGAGATTTGCAGTGGAGACAAAAGTCAGGCAGCTGGATTAAAAAGAGTCCCTGCCAAAACTACAGTTAATATCAGCCGTGAAAGAGACCAAGCATAACTGCTCTTTTTGGAAAATGCCAATATTCTGGCAGAGGCTGGGGCAGGAACACGGGAAAACCACCTGAGGATAGAGGCACGAAGCAGTTCCCAGCCTGAGTGCCCAGAGCCAGCAGGGAGCAATGCCCATGGGCTGCCTCACAGAACACAGCACAGGGGCATCACAGCTCCTGCTTCCTCACCTCAGCCTGGCTCAGAGATGTTCACTTTAAATTTGGCAAACCCTCCATTCTCTGGGTATCTCAGGGTAAACGTTCCAAACACTTTCATTATTGTTGTCTGCACAGACAAGAGGACATCCAGAGCCTTGTATTAACAGGAACTGAGCATCAAATCCCCCTGGGTCCCCCACAAATTGCAGCCTCACTGATCTGCTTTAAAGGCACATATAATCTGTGCATGAGTAATGTGAGAAATGCACTGCCCTTTACCTGAACCTTGGCTCATGTCTGTCTGAAGAAGCTGTTTTGCTCTAATGATGTCCACATTCAGTCTTCCTGCACTTGGTAGGTAGTTTAGTGACAATAGCAGCTCTCCCAGCTCCACTTCATTCTGCAGGGAAAAGAGAATGTGAAGATTTAGAACAGAGCCCAGAGGGGAAGAGAAGGAGAGAAATTAAATAAATCCCATTTGTCTAAGTGCCTGAAAAATGAATTTTAGTCACGCTCTGAACTGCAACCAAGAACCATCTGGTGGTAGCTCGTGCTAAGCAGAAACAAGAAAGAAACTATCCCCAAATGAAGATCTTTAATCACCAATCCTTCACCAGCTTCCCAGCAGCCATGCAAAGAGGGCCTATAAGGAGAGAGGGGTACAGGGTCAGTAACTTCTACCTGCTCTATTTTTAGTGGTTCCAGGTAGTTCTGATCCTACCAATGTGCAGAGCACAGACCCACTGGAGAAGATATTCTCTCCCCTCCCCATTCCACACCAGCCATTTGGGAAGCTCAGACTTGCAGTGGTTAATGATCCCTGGTCACAGCAAGGCAGTTCAGAGGAGACATCCCCTTGGCACCAGAGAGCTTGGCACAGCCTGACTGCGCCCTTGCTGCTCACCAGCCTGCACCATGGCCTCAGCCCCTCATCAATACAGCTGTTCAGCCATCATTTCTTTCCCTTTTACTTAATGATGCTTAAAACTAGTAATTAAAGAGCTGGAGAGCTCACATCATTGCTCCTCAGACGTGAGGGTTTAAAATAACCTCTCCCCCCCTTGCCATGACCTGCCTCTGAGAGGCTCTTACTGTCAGATGCAAAACACACACACTGAAACAACTCTGGAGACTGCAAACTGCAAACACACCAGCTATTCCAGGCAGGGAATTGATCCATCTGCCTAGTGTCAGGCCCACACAGGAGTGCAGAGCTAGTGCTTCATCCCAAACAGCCAAACAGTCCAAAACCAACCTAGATCGGGTGTCAGAGCCCATTCCCAAGAGGAAAAGGAGCTGCAGTGGTATTGCAATCATAACAAAAGGCTTAAATATCTTTGCTGATGCCTCAAATATTAGATTGCAGAAACCAGAGACTGTGGGTAGATAGTAAAGTAAAAGGCTCTCAGAACAGTCACAGTCTGAACTGACCCAAAGAACCAGGTTCATCAGCAGATGGGCCAGCACACAAGGCACAATCCCTGGCAAGGACATCAGTGGCTCAGGGAAACTGAGGCTGGGGCTGCTGGGAAACCCAAGCAGGAAAAGAATCTGATTTCTTAGCTCAAATTCTTTGTGTTACAGCATCTTGTGGGTCACATTGTGGGGCAGTATCGTGACTCCACAGCACCCCACTCACATTTACCACATGCATTTTCTTTTGTTGCTACAGGATTTCTGCCTCACCCAGAAAGCACCTCTCTTCCATCAGCCTGGGCCAGCTCCCACATCACAGGGCTGTTCAATATATGATGTTTTAAGTTCTTTCCATCAGAAAACCACTCCCCTGCAGAAGCCTGACCCAATATGCACACAATACTCACAACTCTGGTGAGGCCAAGTCACACCTACACACACCACGGTGCCCTGTGGCTGCACAACGTGAGGATCTAAGAGTCTTACATCCAAGGTGATCTAAACATCATCTAATTGATTTAAACTATCATCTTTCATTTGATTTTGCCCAAAAATGCCCCTCTCAGGTCTGTGGCTAGAACAGCCTGCAGACATGTTTATCATCAAGAACAGTCAGGGATTTTTAATGCTATTACCAGGACAGGATAGAAGTATCAGTGCCCACACCACCACCCTCAACAGGAGCCACTCGAGGCAGCCCTCCACCCCAGCTCATTTTTTATAACATAAAAACAATATTTTTAACAGATTCAGTTCTGCTTCCACTTGAGTTCACTGCTGGTCAGGTTCCATTCAGGCTTAAATTTCTAGAAATTCAGGTGCATTTGGACAGTGCAAATTAGGAAACTGTTCAGTGATTTTATTACCTGCTGGGGAGACACAAGCACCTCCAGCTGCAAATTCTGGCACAGCCAAGTGGCAGGTTGGCATGGGGCAGTGATGTACGACCTTTCCAGTCACCTCAGGCTTAGAGTACTGAAAATCTGCGTTAAGATTTGGGATAATTACTTGTGGAGTTGTCCATTGATGGAACCTGTTGACCTTATCCAAGAACTGCAGGAAATAAGGTGTTTCCCTAGGCCAGAGAAGAACCATGGAGCTCAGCAAGGGAAGGCAGATGTCCATGTTTCCAATTCATTTGCATGCATTATTAAAAAAAAAAAAAAAAAAAAAAAAAAAAAAAAAAAAAAAAAAAAAAAAAAAAAAAAGCGCCAGATGTTGTACACAGAGTGCCAGGCTGGATCTGTATCACCGGCAGGAGAACCGTGTCCCATCACCCCTGCAGAGATTATGGAAGGAGCCACTACAGTGTAACCATCACACTGCTGCCCAGCCTTCCACAGGTAGGACCTAATTTACTGTAGGACCTAACAGGGATTTCGGCACCTCTAGAAAAATCTTTTTGGCTATCTAGGCTTAAATTGGAGTAAGGAGAGATATAAAATGCTGTATTCTAGAAGTGTGATCCACTGACGACAGGCAGGCTATGAGCAGCTTTTATCAGCCTCAGATTAATCTCACAAATCTCAGTAGCACCTTCTGCCACTTCATGCTTTTCAAGGGTGCCCACATTTGTGTGAATTATTTTGAGGGAAGGAACACAGAGCCCCTGCCTCCAAGGCCACGGCAGCATGGGTAAGGGAAGAGCAGCCCCAGTGCAGCAGAGCAGCAGCAGTGCCTGCAGCAGTACCAGAAGGGCTTTTCAGAAGGAACCCAGACTCCCAGCTCACCTCCTTGGACAAGTTACTCAGCCTTTTCAAGGCACTGAATACCAGCAGCCAACTGCCTCTGATGTTACAAATGCATTACTTCTAGCTTAGTCAGGGGGATCTGACAAACACGCTTCAAATGCTGCCCCGGTGCCTCAGGAGGTGCCGAAGGCACAGGAAAATGAATCAGTGGCTGGCAGTCGGCACGGTGCTGTGCTGCACCACGCTCACCAGCCTCCTGCCATGCTGCAGGCACCTGCCACAACCAGCAAACAAGCACAGAACTCACGAGTTGCTCCAAGAAGCAGGAGGCACAAGGCAGGAGGTTCTAGCTCCCTGAGCTTTTCCCCACAAGCTCATGCCACGGCTCCCTTTGCTGGTGTGGCAGCCTCGTCACCACAGCTCGGACACGCCGTGCTGCCAGAGCCAGAGAGCCAGCCCCGTGCCCAGAGGTGCCTGGTGGTGGCACAGAACATCACCCTTGCTCTGCCTCACACTGGGGCATCCCCAGAGCTCAGGCTGGTGTAGGGCTGAGCTGAGAAGAGGGCATGTGAGTTCATGCACAAGAGGTGCCATCCTGCTCTCTGTAGGGCAAGGAAGTGCCTGAATTTTACATTCCCCTGGCCTTTTCATCAGGAAACCACAGTGCTGTTGGTTTTGCCTTCCATGTTTGCTCACAGCAAGGCAGTGTGCAGAGGTGCCCCTCAGCACCCGTGTAAGGCATCGTTTCAGCTGCCATTATTATGCTGATGAGGAGCTGATTGTGCCGAGATCCCAGATGACCCTGGAAAGCAATTTCCTGTTTGATGAGATGCCGGAGTGACACCAAGTCTGGGATGTCTGAGACTCTCCTGAAGCTCTGATTAACATTTCACTCTTGGCTATATTACACTGCCAGGTTGGATTTGCCTTCGGCTTGCCTGTGATCCAGAACCTTCTGCAGTTACTGCCCGGACTGAACCCAGAAGTTTTGAACCAGAATTTTTTCTGTTCTTTTCTGTTATCTCTGAAACACAAAGAGGCTCCTCCAAAGGAAGATGAGCTTTTAATTAACGCCATTACCACAGCTTGTTTGCACCAGGTAATTCCTTCCTCACAGCCCCCCAGACTGCAACTTGTGCATTGCTACAACACCAGCAAAATTCTGCAGCTGAAACCCTTCCCAACAGGAACCAGAGCACATTACATCAGCACTGACATCTATGCATTGCTCTTAATGAAGTTTCAGATTGATTTTCCTCCTCAAGGTTATCTGTGTTGGTACCTCCAGGCACATTAAAAAAATTATGGTTTAGAACAGTTTGCTCTAACAGGTTTTCTACAGCATCCTGTGACACAGCCATTGTTTTGGGAAGGTTGAGCTACTAAGGACCAGAACCTGAGAAAAATATACTTACCAATGAATAGGAGCAGTATTTCCTACATAACTGACACCAGCTGGATGCATGATGAAGAGAGTCACAAAATCCCTTCTAAAATCAAGTTGTCTTTGTTTAAAAAGCCATGACAAAGCCTCTATTATGCAAAAAGCTTTGGGAAGAAGATATGCTATGGAGAGGTCCTGTTCCTGGACCCCACCAGCCTCTCCTCTGGGCTCCTCCTCCACAAAATACACCCCACAGCATCCCAGTCCTCTGCAGGAAGGGCAAGGAGTAAACAGAACTGAGGGGAAAGGATGAGGTGACTGAGAAGACAGATAAGAGTAAAAAGAGAACTGTCAAGAAGAAAAATTTTTCAATGCTGGAGCTTTAAAGATTCAAGAAGGAAAGGGGGAGGAACCTCTGAAATGGAGCTGAGAAAAAACAAAACACAGAGTGAAAGAAGATTGTAGAACAACATAAACCAAAATATGAAAACAAATTAAAGAGCTAAAAATATTGTCATCATGATGGACAAGCATCCATCACAGCATCCCATCACACTTCTAACTCCAGTGACCTGCAGGGTGGGAGTATCCTGCCCTCTGCCAGGCTTTGCCTAGGGCATCTCCTCCACTGGCCACAGGTAAACTTCCAGGGTGATTTTAACATCCAGCTGATGAGCAAACATGACCCCATGCAGCCACCTCATACCATCCTGAACATCAGAACTGGCAGGTCATTCTAGTGCACTCATAGTATGAAGTTAAAAAAGCAAGGCCAATGCACACTCCCTCTACTATAAAAATGGCTTCATCTGAGGGAAGAAGGAATTTCTTGCTATTTTCCCACCACAAGTAGGCAATTTTTTTTTCTTTTGCAGAATGATCTCCAAGCTCTCATTACTGCTGGTCTAAAGCATTTATTCCTGCCCACTCAAATCTGCCAAAAGAGAAATGAATCATATGTCAATAAAACTTGGGGTCCTGAACATGTGCTTCAGAATTAGTTTTAGTGGCGAAATATGCGAAACTGAGCCCAGCTACAGTGAGGCCTGCCAACTTCATTCATGGTAATTAAGCAAAGCCACACACATTTCAGGGGATATTTAAGGAGTGCAGAGTGTTCCTATGGGGACTGGACTCAAGAGCCTTTCCATGAGCAGCTACCGCGCTTTAGAAAGGCATTAATTACCCTGCAAGAGAAATTAGCCCAGAACTACCAAGGATAAAGAATTTGGCAATACCTGCACTGGCATTTTCCACAAGGAATAAGTCCTTCTGCTGAGCTGCTGGCTCAGATGATGCACCAGCAGCAGTTCCCCCGTGCCTCCGCTTTGGGCTCAATCCCCCTGAACGCCGAATGCGTGACCCAAGCTCAGAAAGTGCTTGTGTGCAGGTACAGCCTTCTCCCTGGGGCTTGGCACCCAGCTGTTTGTGGCTCTGGTTGCTCAGGCTGAGAGGACAGCCTGCTGCTCAGCTGGACTCACTGCTGCCCACGGGCAGGGCAGTGCTGCACAGCCACTGCCTCTCACCAAGGGTGTGCTCTGCCTGCTGACCCGCAGCAGCCCCACCAGCTCTGCAGAAACCTCTCCAGCAAAGAGCAGCTGCACATCCCATCCACAGGCCCAAGGAGCTGATCCTGGTCCAGCTCCCAGAGGAGCTGTAGAAGCTGGAGCCTGCCTCACCTGGGAGAGGCTCGCTGTGCCTGCTGACACTGCACACACCAGAAGATTCCTGGCTTTCCCCACCTTTTGCAGCTCACAGGTGCTGGCACAGCCCTGTACTAAGGCAGTGTTCCAGCTCTGGGATGAGGGAACTCAGTGTGATGGTGGGACAAGGACTGGGCACCTGACTTTGTCAGCACACTCTGTGTCAATGGCTTCCAGGTGGAGACAGCAAGTGCAAAACAGATCTCAGCTCAGCTCATGTTATTTGGCCACTTTCTCTGCTCTTTCACAATGCCTGCAGCCTTCCCACTCCCATCAGGATGAGGAGAAAACTTCCCCACAGCTCCTGCCATCTGGATTCACTTTCCCCCATCTCTCTCCAGCTCATGATGTTTCTGTCTATAAATTCCAGCTAAAAAAAAAAAAATTCACGTATTTTGTGTCTTTCATCTTCACATATCATGCCCATGACTGTCTGTGTTTCTCTCCCTCCTGTTACTGCTTTTCCAAGCACCTGCTTCAGCCTTTCCTCCTGTGGCTGTGGGGGTGCTGCCAGCTGCTGCTCTGTGTCACAGCCCAGGGCAGCCAACCCAGACTGGCAAATTTTCCTCAAGTAACAATCAGAACTGCACCACAGAGCATTCTGGCACTCTCCAGGATCCAAGGACACCTTCTGCAAAATAAAATGCAACTGCACGTAGATATTATTTTTTTTTGTCCCAGTCTATCACCATCTCTCAACTCAAAGCACACTTCAGCAAGCTCAGGATCAATCCAAGAAGGAACTGATAAAGGCTGTCTCTCCCTCAATCAAGCAAAAAAAGTGAAAAGTATAAAAAAATTGTCAACATGTCAAATCTATCATTCCACAGGCAGAAGGTTACAACTAGCATTAAAAAACCCCTCCGAAATTTCTAGCATAAACATCGTTACCAAAAGATATTAAAATGTATTTTTTCAAAGCAGTAAGTTTTATTGTTTAACTTCTTCCAGGATTTATCTTAACCCTTTGATCAATGAATTTAATCAACACTAGGATGAAACATGCCTTACTCAATGAACTTTAAGAATTTTTTCATTAAGAAAATATGGGAAGATGATGCCAAACATCAGCCGTGGATGTCCTGTACATGCTTTGTTGATCCCTTTACAGGTGCAGTCTGCCAGCTGAGGTAAAAACAGCAAAAAGGTATGAAAGGACCACTTTACTGATCAAAGTGTGGAGGAATTTTGGCCTAAGTTTTTCCATATGATAGCAAAGGGGTAAATGCAAAAGGCCTAATCCTGGGCATTCAAATGGAATTTTGTATTTCTCCTTCCTTTTATAAATATCAGAAATGCCAACTTCTGCATAAATAATTTATCTTGAATGCTGGTGAAGCAGACAGCACTGCTGAAAACAGCAACAGCTTTCAATGAAACTTTGGAAAGGGGGAAAGGAAGAGCTTGGCGCATGAAGGCAGAGATGATCTTTTCTAATCAAGGCTTGTATTAGCTGTGGAATGAATCCATGTTACTCATAAAGAGATGCAAAATACAGAGAAGTGTTTATCATGCAAAAGTAGGGAGCAGGGGGAGAAGCGAAACTGCACAGTGGGAATCACAGGAGGATACTGGGATGCAAAGACGTGCCCTACATAAACACACATTCAGGGACCCCATGATTTTGACTTGTGCACAACTTCCAGAACTTTCCTTTCTTGCCTGAACATTGTTCAAGCTAATCCCACAACACTGCTACTTCTGTTACAGGAAATCCAGCTGGCTCTCCTGCAGTCACCTGGAGCCCTGATCCTCCTCCCCTTCATACAGTGCAGTGGGTCTGAGCAAGAGAAGAACGTGCTCCCAGCCCTCTGCACACACACAGGGGGCAAAGCAGAGCCAGAGCCCCAGCTGGCTTCACTTACAAACACTGCTTGGGGTATTTCCCTTCCACAAGTGTCTGATCAGAAGTTTCCACTCCAAATCAGACTCCTGAACCCACAATGTAAAACAGCACTGAGACCAATGATTTACTGCTCATTTCATCCAGTGTCTCTGGCTATGGCACCCTTTTGTGAACACCTAAAAATCAAAGAAAAAGTGAACCATCCAACAGGGTTTAATTCAGCAAAGACTCCTTGGAAACTGCAGTTTGTGAGCTGGAAAGAACTGGGAGAGACAAGCTTGTTACACCAACCTTGTGTGATTTTCCTGTCCTCAGTACAAACATTCGAGATGCTGTCCACACTATGTTCTTCCCTTGGTCTTTCACAGGCTTCCATGTCTCTAGCTAAGTGGGTGATATCACTAGTGGCAAATTTGGCAGACAACCACCATTCCTGGTTGCAGAGCTCAGATATTTCCACTGAAAACCCTCTACCTGGCTTGTAAGGGGTTGGCCCTTTCCTGAGAACAGAGGTGAAAGCACACAGACCCTCTGCATCTCCTCTTCCCATCCCACTGGATGGCTGAAATTCCCAACACACATGCAACATCCCATTTGCACGAGACAAATATTTATGGCAAATTTAGCTCCTTCAGGGATCTGATGAAAATAAATCTACCATTCCTGTGCAGATTGCTGCTTATGCATCATGTCACAGGTCTGGGTAGATTCCATCTTCTACATGTTTTACTGAATCAAATCATTACGAACTGGCACCAGCAGGTCCCCTCATGTCCTCACAGCACAGGAATGACCTGGGTGAGACATCAGCACTCCTGAGAATGGATGCAGGTCACTGCAGTAACAAGAAACACCTTCCCAAAGGTGCAGAGTTCCAGAACAGTCCTGAGTTGCTCTCCTTCATGCTGACATAGGATCTTTGCTCATGACTACAGAAGACAGTTCCTCCACCTCACACTCTTAGTTATAAAACCAGTCACAGGCCCACATAATCCCAACCCAGCAGATGCTGTGTTAACAATATGACAATTACTAATTAGAAACAGCATTACTTGCCAACAGGCAAAGGAACTACACACACACAAAAACCCCTAAAACGGCAAGAACTGTGGCAATAATCTGATAAATTCTGTTACCTGAGAACTAGGCACAAGGGCTTTCCACCAGTGTCCACCTTTCACAAGGTCTACATCGCTCAAGGGCATTGACACTTTGCCAATAACACAATGGCGTGAGAATTTGTCAAAATCCACTACAGTTAAAAGCAGAGTTCTTCTCTGGGCTTCTAAAAAGGGGATTTCAAATGTGTACCTCTCCTCAAACACTGGGTTCTGTGTTTTGCGTTTCACTCCAGTCTGCTTGGAGTTCTTCTGATCAGGAAGAAGGCAGATCTTCACATAGGGGTTGGAATGAGCCATGTCTTGCCTTGAGCCATCGTAGGAAATTGGAGGAGGCAGATCTTTAGCCTCAATGACTCGCACTATTAGGTAATTATGCAACAGATCATACTGTGTGCTGAAATGCAGCATGCCCAGCTGGTACTTGGACAAGATCTCCTCATCTGTCAAGGAGTCCATGTCATCGCTATTTGAGTCAAGCGAGTACAGCCTTGGTTCAAACTTTCTAAAATAGTCATCTGAGGTGTAGGTTTTTCGCAGGATGGTTGGCTGAACTATTTCTTTCTTAGCTCCTATTATTCCAAACTCGATGGGTTTGATGTCAATTAGTGGAGAACTTGGCCTCCTCGACTCCAGACCTGAGCAAGAGAAACACAGATGTGATTGTTAGAGTCCGCTAAAGCAACTACTGGTGCACGTCAGCTTTGGGTGCTTCTCTGGGTGCAAATATTCTGTGTCTGTGCAATGCCAGCACAGGCTCCACAGTGATGCCTCTCCCCCTTGAACTGCCAACAATTAACAGCCCCTACACTGAAGCACAAGCTGGCCTGCACTGCTCCCTCCCTGCCCACTTGCACGTGCAATCACTGTGCTTGCCCTTCAGCAAGAAAAACAGGGCTGGCCCCTTCCACCGCGCTCCTGCAAGACAGGATGAGATTTTAATCAATGTGCCTTCAACTTGACTTGGTTCCCTGTCTAAAAGATAAAAGAGCAAGCACCAGAGTTTGATTTTTCTCCCCCACAGGAATTACATTAATGTTGGAAGGACGACCTTACTTGAAATCCGCCGCGTGAGGCTGTAAGTGGACCGTGATGTATCTGACGACGAGCGCCTTCTGTCAGGGGAAACATCCTGAAGAGTGGGAGGCAGCTCACTGATTGTATTATCAGAGTCTCCATCTTTGTCCTCATTTTGGCTGCTTATCCTGTTATAATGAGAGACCTTTGGATGATTCAGCCCAGTACAAGGAGTATATACAGAAAAACAATGTGTTCTGGCATTCTGGGGCTAATCTTGGGTGCTCGTCCCTCGATGCTCTGGGGCTCCTCCTGATCTATCTGGCAAGCAAAAGGCTGAGCAACTGACTTCAGACTGATATAAAACACAGATTCTTCACCTTTCTGCCTGTCTTTCAGAGTTTTACCAGTATTAGAGCATGACACAGGTGAGTAAGGCACATATAACTCAGATGTTGATCAGAAATATTATACTTCTCTCTAAGGAAAAAAATCAAACCAAAACACCACAAACCTCAAACAGTAGATTCCTGCTGTCACTCACAGCTACACTTTGGATGCACAAACTTCACTAGGATTGAACCAGGACAGAAGATCACCATACTCAGATATCCCAAACCTACCACATACCTCCTGGTAAAATATTGCAGGTTTGCCAGTAAAGTTTCAAGACTTGATCTTACTGACACAATTCATTATTTGCTATTTATTGGCATGGCTTTTTGAATATTTGGCTGCTTTTATCCACTTCTATAAACCAGATGTGATTCTCAGCAGACAATAATTTTACAGCCCAGGGACCTTGGTGGGAGCAGGAAAGTTGGCAGGATCTAAATGACAAAGCACGTTTTGTAGCATCTTTGAGAAGCCTCCACAGAAGGCTGGCATCATAGAGAAGTCCACATGTGACTCCCCTTTCAGTTTGTTTAAATGTATATACATACACACAAATTGTTTTTATATACAACAACATTCTGGTTAAAAACCCAACATGTCACAGCTGCAGTGGCTCCTGGAAGAAGTGAGGATCTCCCAGCCCTGACTGAAAGAAGGGCAGGAGCAGACAGGAACAACTGCAGGAGGTAAAGCCTGCAGCTGTGTGCTCAGAGGGAGTGCTGCTGGTGGAAATGGACTCACACAATGGGCACATGACGTGTGGTGCATCCTGCAGAACAGCCAGGCCACGAGACAGAAAACAGCAGCAGATCACAAGGAAAGCATCAGCACAAAATGAGCAAAGCAAAGGGGAATTCTGTGTGAATTTTGCTTCCAAGCCACCCTTTCTATGTGCACAACCCAGCTGGGTATAAATGAAATATATTGAATCATTTTCATTAGTAACCAATGACTGGAGCAGAGCAATTGATATATTCTGCAAAAAGCAGTAAACTTGCAGAAAAGCCCAACAAGCATTAAAACAAACAAACCAACCAAACCAACTGGAAATTCTTATCCAAACCCACAAAGTTCACAGCAGGATCCATGCAAATTTCACCAAGTCACTCACACAACTCATCCACACTAAAAAAAAATAAAATCTGTTAATCAAAACCAAACTCTCTCCTAAAAGGAGCATACAATATTTGCACAGCTCTGCAGCCCATTAAAGGCAGTCCAAACCATACAGTTTGATATATAATCAGTACTTGGAACTCAAATAGGTTTTTCATGCCTAAATGCAGGTCCACACAATCACAGGTGGCATTTGGATATGCTTGTGTTTGAGAAGCAAATGCACAGAACAAGGCAGGGTGAAAAGGGAATCAGGAAGAGAAGCATTAAGGATGTTCTACAATGGGTAAACGTAATAGTGAGTTAATAACATACAGATGACCTTTAGTAAGGAAATTGCTACTGAGCCACAATAATTTTTCCTCAAATAAACTTTGGCTCTGGTTAAAGCAGCTCTGTTTCTGTTTAATCCAAACCTTTGGAAAGAGGAGTCGTGTCCTGATTTCAATTCAGTCTCACAGTGTGCACTGTTTATCTTTGGGGTTTGTGTAGAATATTCCATAACAAGCAGCTCAAACATCCACCCTCATTCCCAGGCCATTTCTGCAAGTTCTCCTCATGAAATAACAAGAAGTTGCCACGCACTCAGGTCAATGCCACTGAACTTACTGCAGGAAGGTCTGAGACTGCAAAAAAATCAGAAAGTAAGAAACATTCATACTGTCCCAAGAGGAAGGGCTTGAACTTGCAGCTTTATCATCCGCTCCTGAATTTCCAGGACAATGAGGCATCTCAGAGCTGCCAAAGAGAAAACCTATGGGTCATTAACTAGGGGCATTTAGATGTTTGCTCGTTCACCAATGAGGACCATAAAAACAGTTTTCCCCTGGGGAATGGGTAGGAAGGCACAAATTTCATTCTACGTTACACCAGTGTCTCAGGCCCCTGAAGAATAAGCAAGATGGAAAGATCTCAGCTGAAAATGTAGATCTATTTTTAAAACACTTTCAGGCTGCAAACAAGGAATACAATAAATTGATTTGTTCCCAAATTCAATGCACGCATCGAAACGCAAAATTAGGTGATGTTAGACCTGTTTTTCATTGTAGGAGTTTCCACTAAATACAAAAGCCTCCTCTTCAAAAATAAGAGGAAAAAAAAAAAGAATGAGGGGTTCAACTGGCATACACATCTCTGAGCACTTAAAAACATTGGAAACCTTATTCTAAGTCCAAACTCTTACTCAGCTCACACATCTAATTCCAGAGATCATTCCCTGCATCCAAAAATGCATATAGAGATATAAAAATATAAGATCAACACAGTGAAAACAGAACCCTTCTTTGGTTTCTGAATTCTGAGTCAACATGGGATCATTTCCACCTTAAACATGCACACAAAAAGCTTGGGTTTCCTATTTGTCACCAAACAAAATACACCAAATCTGGCTCCTGCCTTCTACTTTCTTTTCCTCTGCATCTTCCAGACCCTCATTCCTCTACAGGCTCACTTTCTATCCCTCTCCTCTCAACCACATCCCCTTGGGTCCTCTGCTTCTCCCTATCTCCTCTGTTCCCTTTGTCCTCACTTTAATTCCTCTGCTCCCTCACCATTTTCCAGCTGGAAGCACAAAGCATTATCACAGTGCCTGGCACTGGCACTCTGGGTCCGTGACAGCTCAAGAGGAGCCCAGAGCATTTTCAAATGAGCAAAGCCTCATCTCCAACTTACACATCCATGTGTGTCAACAGAAATCCTTAGAGACCATGGCTTTGCAGCTGTGTCACAGGAGTGGTGACTTCAGTGACCCCAAGGCATGGCAGCGTCCTGGCAAAGCAAATCTCCTTCTCTCCTGTGCCCTCCTCTTCGGTGCCTGCTGCTCCTCTCAGGCTTCACCTCTCTCAGCCTCACCTTCTCTCAGCACTAGAGCAGAACAGGGAGACCCTAACTGCACGCAGAGCTGGATGGAAAGATGGATAAATGGCCTGGGCTGGGGTCACAGGGACCCTTCCCAGGGCTGTGAGCATCTGTAGGTAGAGCATAAAGTGCAACAGGGCTGAAGAACTGGGCTGTTTTTTACCAGAGAGTGTTGTCCTCTGCTTATGGCCATTCCAAGAAGTTATTGTAGGGGCTTTCAGATGGAGCAGGACCAGGGGGAAACAATACAGGCTGGAGAGAGCATTTAATGAGTCCAAAGGTCTCCATGTTCTCTGCCCGTGGCAAAGTCCAACTCATCTGCAAAGCCACCATACATCTGAGATCTGAGATAGTAAGAACAGGGCTTCAGTGCTCACATCACCCCTTCAGCCACACAGAAAAATCCAAGAGTCAAAAGTAGCACCCTGGTACAATCACTCCACACCCCAAAACACATAGGATGTCCCTTCTGCTGCTCAGCACACCAGATAAGCTGTGAATCAGCCTCTTGCCACAAGCCCAGCTACTTGTTCCCAAGATGTAATTGCTCCTGCACCAATCTTTCCACATCCAATACTGCAGCCTCATCACTGTGCTCTCCTGTGCGTGATGCTTTCCTATTTAGCATTGATTTTGTTTCCATTCCCCATTAATTGCAGGTGAATTCGTTTCTAAGCATATATCAGACTCTTAAATATGCTGCTCCACACCTAAAAACCACTCTAACACATCTTGAAGAACTCTATTGCTTCAGTATTAATTACCATCCTGTTCTACCTGAATTCAAAAGAGTACATGGACAAGACAGTGATTTAAACATGAGAACATTTATTTCATGCAGCACCAAGACATGAACCTTCCAGAGCTGACACAGAGCAACAGCACACACTCACAGGAGTAGAAAAATTACCTGAGTGACAGTGCCCAGGTACCAAAGCCTGAGCACCACATGATGCACTGAACAGGCCTGTCCTGTGCCACAAGTTCTGGGCACGCTGAAGCCATCAAATGGTCTGCTCCACCCAGCCCAGCTGACCAGGCAGCCACTAAAACACCAGAGAGCCCTGCTCCCTTCTTGGTTTCACTACTGCCTCCACGGGGTCACCTCTGTGCTGCAGATTCCTGACTGAGAGGGAGTAAAAGCAGGAAGACTTCACTGACTTCCTTTGTAGTGGATTTGCAAACATATTAATCAAAGCTCCAGATAAGATCTGGTGCTGTGGCTCTTTAATGATTTGAGAAGAAATTCTGAAGAGCACTATGGTGACGCAGGAGATCAAGTCCTGCTAACTGAAACTTTAAATGAATTTCCCCTTCAGAGCATGTAGGAGCTATGCCTTTCATCTGCCTATATGATAACCACCTTCATGCTAGGATAAGAAAGTATTTCAAAACAACCTCATCAGCATTTCAGCCAAGTTGCAGTGCTCCAAAGGGCTGGTCCATTTGAAGAGGAAATAGAACTGAAGATGAAAGGCATCTTTAGAGAAGGGGGCACAGGTAAACCAGTTATCAACTTGTTATGCCAGCTTACAAAACAACTTCTGTCTTACCCATCATAAAATTACAGAGATTGACTTTGCTATTTGAGTTAAAAGAGCTGCCTTTTTTCAGCATGCCAGGAGTAACCTGCAGTCCCACCCTCAGGAGGTTCCTGCTCTCTAAGTGGCATCCTCTGAATGTCCCATTCATATCAATACTCTCATCACAGCTGAGCAGTTTGGTTAAAGCTAGGAAATCATGCATCTAAACTTACAGCCAGGCTGGAGTTTGAGCAGGAAAAGGTCCCAGGATTTCAACTTCATCTTCATTTGTTTGACAACAGCTACAGTCAAAACACTTCTGACAACAATTTCTGCAAGTCCACCGGCACAGCAAGAGATCCGAGATTCGAGCAAGCAGACCCTGGAGCCATTGCAAACCAAAATACAAGATTACAACCCATCAATAGCTACTGAGAAAAAACACTCAGCTGTATTTGTGTTTATGTTTCTGCAACAGAACATTAAGAACTATATTTATTTCATCTATACCAACAGACAACTGCCATGCAGTTACCAGTCCAACCCCACTGATGCCATAACAAGGAAGGAAAATAAGCATTCTCTGCAGGTATTTTCCCCTCTACTAGCAATGTGTTATTATGTAGGTTGGCAGGAGGGTGATTTACAAAGCACTGTGGCACAGCAATATGCTGGAGTGGAAACATGCATATTCCTCCATGCACATCAACAATCTAATAGATCAGCAAACATATAACAGAAGGAATTAAAACCAGAAGGTAAGTGAAAGCTTCAATTTAATCCAGCAAGGATCTATTTAATTAACACAGCAATGTGAACACACTTATCCCTGTAGATGTACCACTAATATTTGTACAGTCCCTACACACGGAGCATTACAGCCCAACAAACTCACCATTAAAATGGATTAGCCAGAGCACACTATCCTCATGCTTCTGCTCTGCTACCATGATTAATTTAACGAAGAACCATCAATGACATTTTTTAGAAGAATAGTTGACTCAGAAAAGTCTTTCATGCCTTAGGTTTCCGTGGTGGCACTGGCAGCACCACTTGTACCTGCGCCAGCTCCCCATCGAAGCGAGCACCCTGTGACCCCATTTCCATGCTATTCCCACAGCCTTCCTTCCCCCTAGTTCAAAGCTCTGCTTTGAGAGGAGCAGAGAGCCAAACCTCAGCTCATTTCCCACCCACACCAGTCCCAGCTTGTGCCATTCATGAGAGGGCTCATTAAGCAGCCCAAGGGCCCTGCTCTGTGGGCACGGCGGCAGACACGCAGCTGCAAGGGCACAGCACCTGCACCCAGGGCCAAACTGCTTCACAGCTGTATGTGACCTTGACATGCTCCAGAGAAACTGAATAAATAAAGTGTATGAGAGATTCTCCATAGTTATCTCCCCAAAATGCTTGAGACATTTGCAGGGTTCATGAGTGTGAACCATGTGGAAGGGTTTCCTCAGAGGAACTTGATCTGCAGAGAAGACTTCATAGGAATATGGCTTTTTGCTACAGAAAAACACACTTTTTTTTCCCATAAACAAAATCTTGGCACTGCAAACCAAAAAATTACCAGCCTAAAATGCAGTGCATTACTTATATCTAGGACATCAGTAAAGAGTCAGAAAACACGAGACAATCCCCTCAGGATGGAGCAAGGAGACAGAGCAGGGAGTGAATCATCAGATTAACTCACCTCATTTATTGGTTCCAACTGTCCTTTTAGACATCCAGGATGAAGCAAAGGGGAACAAAATGAAAAAGACAAAAACAAGTTAGCAATGCTCAAACAACTTTAAATTTTCTGCCATGACATGCCCTAGACTGGGATGGGTTTGAATTCCTGGCAAGACAGCACCTTGTAGATGTTAGAGGAAGGAGAGGTCTGACTGGGCATCAGCCATTTCCAATCCTTCCCTACAAAGCTCCTTCTCCTCCTTCCCCACATGCAAAACTCCCAAACCCATTCTGAAGCATGAAAATCCTGCTCATTGCTCCTTGCTAACAGGTATCACAGGCAACCACTTACTTTGTTTTCTTCAGTAAGCTGCCTCTAATTGCAGCAACTACTTGTTGCTGACAGCAAACCATATCCAAATTTTTCAGTGGAAAAAAAGGCTTGTCTCCACATTCACCCCATATCAACACAGGTCCAATGGCAACTCATTAAAGCAACATTTCTAGGAAGGGGTACAGACTGAATACTCTCCATTACATACACATCTCTGGGCATTTTCAGCCTCATCCTCAGATGTGACTTGAAAAACACAAAAGATAGAAGATAAAGCCTAGAGTCCCACACTCCCATGCAAAAATCTGCACTGCAGCCACCTCCCCTAAGCCACAGAGAAAATCTACAGCAAATGAAAGCATCATAAAACCAGGGTTTCATTCACAAAGCCACCCCTGGAAAATTATAAATATATATATATGTATATATATATACACACACATATAATGGAGACTCACTAGCATTTCTGATACCTGCTGAAATGTCATACTTATTGCATTCCCTTGATAATGTCCAAAAATTTTCTATTTGTCCTGTCTGTCTTTGTATATGGGGAATCCCTAAAACAAAGCACCAAACCTATACAAAACCACAGAACAGAACAATACCAAAAAAACCCACAAAAACCTCCATCCTACTCTTCCAAATGGAGAAATTAGTTCCTAGCTTTACGCTCATGATGTGACACGAGCAGCCTTTTCTGAAGGAGCTGGGATACAGAAGTTGCCTTTAGTTCCCATGGAACTCTCCCATGGACCACGTGTTGGTGCAAGCCTTCCTTTTAAACTTCTTGGAACCTACTGCTTGTCAAAAAAGCCATCACCTGACAGGAGCAGTTAAAAGACAAGAAGGGCTGTGGTGCAATGAGACAAGACTGTGATTACAGATACCCATGGGCCAACTGTTTAAGATAATGCTAAATGGTTAAAAGGGCTTTATCATTCCTTATTAATGCAAAGTTACGGCCAAAGCTACAGCGGTTTAGCAGAGCTGCAAGCAGGATATTTAAATTGCTCTAAAACAAAGCGGCTGGATGGGTGCCACGTGATTGAAAGCCGAAGCACATGTCATGCAAAGAGAGGGCTTTTCCAAACGGCCCACAGGGACACACGGCAGGCTCACATCCAACAGCCACCATCAGTCAGAGCGATGTGAAACCATCCCTGTGTGCCACCAGCCCCGAGGGCACGCACAGCCATCCCACAGTACCTGACAGGGTGAGCCTGTGACCACCCACAAATGGGAGGGCAGCGATAAGAACGGAATATTATCGTGTGCTGAAGAGGTAAACACGTCACCAGCACTGTTTAGGGGCTGAAATGCAGGAGCCCATGAAAGGAAAGCAAACACGACCACCTGTTCAGCCAGCTCGCTCGCACCAGGCACGAGGGGCAGGGCTGGGGAAGGGCAGGGGTTTAGGGAAGGCTGCACCAGCCGCTGGCGCTGGGGATCCCCGGGAGCACAGCAGCTGCGATGTGCTCAGCAACCCCTGGAGAAGGGCTCAGCCTCCCGGGCCAGGGAGGCACCATCATGCTCTGCTACGTCATCCCAATTGGCCGAGCAGAGAACAAGCCATAGGGAGTCTCCAGCCACGAGTGAACCCTCACCAAGGGCGAGGCTGGGGGCAGGGCTCCATCGCCACAACCTGCTGCAGGGCCCCCGGGTGGGGGTTACCTGCTCCAAGTCAGGAGAACCGCCAATCCCAGCCATGTCCCCAGAGCAGTGACAACCGTGGCAGTACCCCAGGGATGCTGCAGCAGGGTGGGGTCCGCACTGGTCACAGCCCGCGGTTTGCCCCCGCAGTGACACCCCAGGAAAGGCTCACAAGCTCCATCGGCAGTGCGCACCGCAGCCTGGGGACAGTGCGGTCCCCTCAGCCACACATGCCCCACCATCTCACCATGACTGAGACGCCGCTGTGGGGATAACGGGGTATTTGCTGACGTCCTGCTCCGCACCCTGCTACCCCCACCTTGCACCCACGGGCCCCGACGGCCGTGCTGCTGAAGGCCCGCCCGGCCACACTCGAGACCCTGCCGAGCCGGGGGGCGCCGGGAGCCCCGCAGGGCGCCTCGGGCGGGATCCACCCGCGGCTGCTCCAGCCCGGCTCCCGGGGCAGCTCCCGCAGCATCCCCGCTCCCACCCGCCGGGCGCGGCGGCGGCTCAGCCCCAAGCGGGAGGGGAGCGCTGGGGCACGGCGGGCCGGGCGGAGGGGGACACGACCCCGCGGGACCGAGGGCACGGGTGGCGCCGGTGGCGGGGTCTGTACCAGGACCGGCTGGAGATGCCCCTCGGCTCGGGCTCATCGCGGACTGGGCGGCTGCGCTCGGGGCAGTGGCCGGGAAGCGGGCGGCTCGGGGTCTGAAGCAGCCCGACAAAAATTCAGCCCCACAATGCTGGGAGGGCTCATCCGTCACGGCGCAGCCCGGGGCTCCCCGCAGCCCAGGGCGCCAGTGCCCCCACCCGCCGGCCCGTGCCCAGGCTGGGGCGGCCCATCGCATCTCAGTCTGCCCGCGGGGCTCAGCATCCTCCTCCCTCCAAGAACTCCTTGTGCGGAATGGGGACGGGCTTCCCCGTCCCCGGGGCCATCCCACTCCCCCAGGAAAGAGAGGCCCGAGGG
>VWYI01022534.1:42371-59773 GCA_013399455.1 Anthoscopus minutus | reverse complement strand
TCCCCCCGCGCCCCGCGGCCGCTGAGCCCCGGCCGCACCCGCGCCCCGACCCCCGCCCGCCGCCATGGCCGAGCCCGCGGCCGTGTCCTCGCTGCCCCGCGAGGTCCGCGAGCAGCTGGCCGAGCTGGAGCTGGAGCTCTCGGAAGGTGAGTGAGGAGCGCCGGGAGCCCGGCCCGGCCCTGCCCGCGGAGCCTCCGCGGGCCCGCAACAGGTCCGCCGCAGCGCGGGCGAACACTGACCTCCAGAGGGCCCGGCGCGGAAATTCAGGGATGCGAACCCCTCCTGGCCCCCGGGACGCGGCGCGGGAGGTGCCGGTGGAGGCGAGGGACGGCTGGGCAGGTGCGAGCCGTGGCTGATAAAGCGATTTCACAGCAGCGCTCTCCCGCGAAGAGTTCGCTGGATGAGAAGACACACCTGAGTTTCGAGACGGATGCAGTTTTGTGAGCTTGAATGAACAAAGTCAGAACATAACAAACTCGCACCTTGCCCAGCTGAGACGAGCAGCTGGAGCGAGGAGTGAGCTTGTAACCCACAGACCACAGTGAGCATCTTGTCCCTGCGCAGGTGTGATGGGTCCAGCCGGAGGCAGGGTGGGAGGAAACGTGGTCCAACAATGGGCAAATCCCCCCCCGGGGTGGTTGGACCAGGAGAACTCAAGTAGCAAAACACTCCTGAGGTCAACTCTTGAAAGGGAAAGCACAGGAAAAGTGAAGCTTTTCAGCCATTCTCTTGATCACCACCTTGGTGCCGCACAAATTCCCAGCATCCTGGTGTAAACAAAGGCTTCTGCCCTCGGTTTTGGAGGAGGCTTTCAGGCTACACTTCTGGCACCTTCCTAGTACATTGATCCATGCTAAACCCGGGACAGAGGCAGCAGCTTTCAGCTCAGCCCAGCTGGATGGTCAAGACACCTTCCTGGCTCGCAACAGCTCTGACTCACCACATTTCAGTTTACTGTGGTGAGTGGTGAAAACATCTCCTGCTCTGGAGAAGGGGACAATACAGCTTCAGATATTGGCCAGCCTAAGAACACTGGTGACTGCTGCTCCCTGTGGTAAGGAGGGAGCATCTGGGCCAGGATGTCTTTGGAAAGCTCCTGCATTACTGATCTCATTTAATGGCCCATTCTCACTGAATTTAATGAAAAACTACCATTGACTTCCGTGGGAAGGGCCATACTCTGAATGTAAAAAAAATGAACTCTCTTTTTCCCCAGGGAGAGCAGCTACTGCTTTAGAAGAATAATTATCACAGTGGAGATAAGCAAGAAAAAGCCTGTAGTGCTTACTTGTTTCAGGCAGTTTTGAGCATATGATTAAGTGGTGGTACAAGTTATTTGTCAATTTTTGCTCTTCCATTCTTTTTAATTCCACTTCTTTACAAGTGCCAGTGTTTAAAATGTCAACCTTTACTTTGAATATTGTTGCTCTTTTCACCACTGCCTTGATGCAGCTTGCAATAATCAAACGCACATATTTTCTCTCTCTTTTTTTTTTTTTTCATTTTGCAACATAATGAGGAGAGAGGCTTAAGCTTTCAGACAGATTTTTTTTTTTTACTCCTTAAAGGCAGAATGCTGTGAGTCACAAAACTGTGGCAGGCACTACACAAACATTATGTGCATGTTTGTACTTATTGCTTTAAAAACTTCTATGGAAGAGAAAGATCAAATGCTGCATCACTTCACAGTGACTTTTTTGGCTGACACATATAAAAATTATGAGCCAAAAAAGAAGAGCAAAAGAAGTTTATATGGGGAGTCACCAATACTATTGATTTTTACATTAAAGGAATGCCCTCTTTTCCCCTTTACATGCTTTGGTAGCAACTTGTAGCATAAAGCCATAAGATGCATGTGCTCCCCTTGCACACTAATGCATATACATGCATTCAAGAGCTTTTTACATCATGGCACGAAGGCTTTTAGATTATTTTCTCCCAGCACACACATTCACTAAGCAAGCACAGCTCTAACCCAGGGAATATGACAAGGATTCAAACCAGTAGACAGGTGGTTATTGTAAAATCTAATTTCAAATCTGCATATGGCTGATGCTCTGATTAAGCTCTGCTTCTACAGCACTCAGAATAAACAGATCCATTTGACATGATGACAACATAACCTTTGGATGTCCTTTGCTGTGCACACTCTGTGTCTGATAAGACACATTCCATACTTCCCACATGTAATGGCTGTGATGCAGATGGCGAGGATTGCTAATGCGGAATTTTGAAGCAGAAAACTAGGAAATGAATACTGCTTTTGCAGAACATGATTTTATAGCAGATTTCTATTCTTACTAATACACACTGGGAATAACATCAGCTACATCTAAAGCATGCACTTGAATCATTACAACCAGCCCAGCAAGTAGGAAAATCTACCTCCAGCACAGCAAGTCAGTTCAGCAGCTTCTCAAACAAACTAAATCAGGGACGTTGGTGTTCAAAATGCCATGCCATGCTCAAACCTACCCTAAGACTTTCAGCTTCTTTGTGCTTTAAAGTTAAGAGAAAAGAGTTTCACTCTGAAAAAGTAAAGAAAGCAAAGGAAGGCAATCTCATGGCTATTTCAGAGCATTTTCATTTGAATCCTACTAAAGCAGTGGATAGTGCTTTGTGCTGCAAGGGGGAAGCAAGAAGAACAGAGGCGATGCAAGGTAAGATGAGGTGTCTTCCTCTGCTGTCCTTTTGCCAAATCCTTATTATCAGCGCTTGGAATGGAACAGCCAGCTACCACCCTGCCTAAAAATAAGGTTCTTATCTCCAGATGTTTTTATAAATGGCAAGCCACTGTAGCTGGTGTTTCCCCACTGCTGTTGGCAGCTGATAAAGGTCCAGCTTCTCTTGTCATTACAGAATTGACTTCATTTCCTCACAGCAGCATCCCTCCAATAAAGGTATCTGCAATCAACTCTTCAGAACCATCTCTAGCAACATTTGTCTCTTTTTACAGGCTTCATGGAAATGCAGTTTCTTTCCCTGTGTGATTTTCACACTTTTTTTTCTGCCTTGGGTTTGTACCCTGAAGAGGCAAGTCTGGGAGGTTTTATTCAAGAAGTTCTGGGCAACCAGGAGCAGGACTGTTTCCTACATCCTGTACTCAGGGGAGACACCTCCCCCTTTCAGCAGTATCTTTCAGCAATGTTAGTGCCTGAAGTGAGCTGAATTGAGCTCTGTGCCTCCTGCTGATGGCAAAGCTGCGAGCTCAACCCTGCAGGCTGCCTCTCAGGCTCACGTGCTGTTCCCTTCAATCCTTTCTCCCAAATTCCCACTGGGCATCATGCCCAGACAGCTCAGTTTGGAGTAGTGAAAGGTTACCCCCTTCTCCTACATCATCTCTGATGTAGATCATCTGGGATCAGCCAGAAGCCTGGGCTCCAGCCCCTCTCTCCCCAGCTCTGGTCCCTTGAGGGATGAAAGAGTCACAGCAACTGATCTTGTGCCAGTGATGATGCAGTTTCCAGCAGGAACTGGGCTGACATCAGTGTGACAGACACAGATTACAGCTAGTGACAAAAGGGGAAGGTGCTACAACCCATTTCCATGACTCACCCAGCCTTTGGTCTCAGCTGTCTCTAAATCAGCCCATCAACACCACAGACACCTGTGCATCTGCGTGATGTGCAGTCAAGACACCATTTTCAGGCTTCTGCACTGCCAGTGGCCAACTGCTCTTTAGATTTCATTGCATTTCCCTCCCTGTTCTCTGCAATTTTCCTAAGTTCTTATCCCTTTATGGATTGGCCTTACCTACCTCAGGCTCACTCTCTTGTCACAGCCAGGAGGGACTGGCTGGTGCTGTGCCCTGGAAAACTCTGCTTCACTTCACAAACAGCCTCTGCTGATGCTGCATCTTGCAGCACATCTGGGTTATTAACTGGCCACCTGGCAGCTCCCTAATTGGCAATATCAGTAAAAGCACATTTTTCTCTTTTCTTAAGTCTCCAGATAAAGCAGTTAAATTTGATCTAAGATCCTCACATCCTCATTGCCTCATATAATTTGTAATGACCTTGCCTATGCCATAAAGAATTACAGCTACTTTTTTTGCACTCACACACTTTCTAGTTTCTCTTTAACATACACTCTGGCAGGGAACTGAATGACACAGCATAATCTGCTAAAGCTTTTTCTATAGTAAACAGAGATAAAAACCACAGCCAAAGGGCATGCAGGCTCGGAGGAAGCAATGTTATTGTACCAAGCACTCCAATCCAAGTTCCTGCTGGAAGGAAAGCTGTCCCCGGAGGGAGCTGTCACCGCCCAGTGAGGTCATGCTCCGTTCCAGCACGCTGACCATGGCCCAGCACTGCTCCGGCACAGCAGAGCCCTGTGGCTTCACACAGTGTCACACAGTGTGACACAGTGTGACACAGTGTCACACACAGTGTCACACACAGTGTCACACAGTGTCACACACAGTGTGACACAGTGTCACACACAGTGTCACACACAGTGTCACACAGTGTCACACACAGTGTCACACAGTGTCACACGGTGTCACACAGTGTCACACACAGTGTCACACACAGTGTCACACACAGTGTCACACAGTGTCACACGCAGTGTCACACACAGTGTCACACAGTGTCACACACAGTGTCACACAGTGTCACACGGTGTCACACAGTGTCACACCCAGTGTCACACACAGTGTCACACACAGTGTCACACAGTGTCACACGCAGTGTCACACAGAGTGTCACACACAGTGTCACACAGTGTCACACACAGTGTCACACAGTGTCACACACAGTGTCACACACAGTGTCACACAGTGTCACACACAGTGTCACACAGTGTCACACACAGTGTCACACAGTGTCACACGGTGTCACGCAGTGTCACTTGTGTGAGCCCGGTGTCATCAGCAGAACGTGTTCAAGGGGCATGGTGACTGCTCGGTCAGATGTATAAATAGGGATTTAAGGTCGTGTTCTTTCAAGGAGCTCATTTTGCACTAAAGACAGGACCTCTGTCACCTGTGACTCACCGGCCCGCAGGGTCCCCCTGGCCCAGCACAGCCCCAGCAGTGCGAGAGCTGGAGGAGGCACAGCACCACTGAGACTCTTCTGCTTTGGACCTCATTCCCCACATTGAGGCCAAAAAAGCTTGGATACAGCAAGCTTTGGGTCAGACTAAAAAGCCCAGAGTATTTTCAGACTTCCGAGGAGAGAACATTGTATTTATAGGGAAGTTTAGTTCTTCAGTTGCTTTTGTAATTCATTTTGTTTATGACTGGTTTATTCAAGCTGTAGGGCTGAGGGGGTAGCTGCTAGATTTCTTTTCCAGGCTCACATTTCTAACTGTTTGTAGAGATAGGATGGAGCTATTTTTGTAATATAAATCATTACAGAGAGAATATCTCACAGTCCCCACTGAAGCAAACTCCTAAGGAAGAGAGCTCTATTTTACAAGTAAATATCTGCTTCATATTTTTTTCAATTTAATGACTGAGAAACAAGGAACATCTGTCTGAAGCCAAGTAGTGTCCCCATTTCTCAGGAAGACAAACTCAGTGAACAGGTGTCACTTCTATCAGAAGGAGCTGGGTGGGAGCTGCAGATGTGGCTTCCCAAGGCCTGGAAGAGACCGAGTGTGATCCTGGTGAAGGGGCTGAACAAACAGGGACAGAACCTAGGCTTCAAGGTGACACAGACAACTTCAGAGATAAAGGTACTCAAGATACTTTCAGTGCCCACCTTAAAAAGTAAGATAATATCTTCTAAAAAGGCCAGAGTATGGAATTTTTTAGAATAAGGCAAACTTTGTCTCAACAGCATCTCTCTGAGACTCAGGGACAGAGTTATGAAATAAATGCTGAGAGCTTTGGTTGTGTTACAGACTTGTGGATGACTTATTTTAGAACAGTCTCATTCCCTGGAAGATATTTGAATAACTGTGCTATGACTCTTCCCATTTAATTCACACTAATTTGGCAAGTCACAATTCATATTCATAGGAGCATCAAAAACTACATCAAACCTAGAAAGTGGTCAGGGAAGGAATTAGAATTTACAGGTTTCTCCTTTCCAGCAGCGACTTAAAGATGTAAATTAACACAGAAACAGATGTGGTCAAGCACACTTACTTCAACTGAATCTGCAAGGTCTTTTAACTGAGCCCTGAGCCATGCAGCTGTGAAATACAGGAAAAGTTATCCAAAACCATTTAAATACAGCTCGTAAGAGAAAAGCTTTTAAATTATGAAACAAATTAACAAAACAGAAAAATACAGATTGCTTAAAGCCTTTGGAAAAAACCAAAATCAACAGTGAAGCCTGGAAGAGTTGGAACAGAGGCTAGATGGAGTTAGGGGAATGAAGGATATTTATTGAGAGGCCACCCCAAGATAGCACCAGGGTTACAAATCAGGCTCTGTCTGGATGGCTCCAAAGATGGAGGCAAAAGGGAGGGGGCCAGTCCCAAGATCACTCTTTTTACATGTTTGGCTCCATTTGCACACAGGAGCTTCATTTGCCTGCCCTCTTCCTTCCACGTTGTTTTACTTTGAGCCTGAAGTTTGGAAAAGGTGTCCTTGAGTCCCAATCAGAGTAGGATTGTTGTGTCTTCTTCACCCTGTGAAAGGATCTCAGTAACCCTGAACAAAAGCCACACACCAATGCAGAATACAAAACCCAAAAGCCCAAGGCATCAACAGCAACAAAACCTACTTCTGAGCTGCAAAGGAACAGCTACAAGAACATGTTCAGGATCATTCAGCTGCAAATACCAAACCATGATTTGCAAAAATATGCCCAAGACAGCTACAGAATTGAACAGGTTCAGAAGGGCATGACTGTTTTTATGACAAAAGGTTCTGTTTCTAGTCCTCTCCTCACAGCAGCAGAGACCATTACATCTGGTTTTCCCATTCTGCACATCTCATTAAGCAGATGTGTAAAATACTGTATAGTGCAGTAGAGCCAAACTTGGTGGGCTAAAGGGGCAATTTGCATGCTAAAGCACTGCAGTGCTGTAGCTGTGAAATAAATGGAATTCCTGAATGTTCCTGCCTTGAAAGGACTTCAGTTTCACCTTTCTGTTCCTGCTGTTGAATTCTTTCCCTCCTCTCCATTCTGTGCATTTACCTTGCAGCGTTTTCAGTGGGACACAGCTCTGCTGAGGTGGGAGGCTGCAAATCCAGCTAAATGCAATCAATATAAAGGAACCAAGTCCTTTCCAAATTAAAATCTCCTTCTCACAAGGAATCTCTTCTTTGAACATTACTGGAAACCAAAATCACTACACACCCAGTACTCTCTGCCATTCAGAGCCGAGTTTGGAAGGCAGACCTGTTTTCATCACAGACTGAACTAGGCTCCTATGCAAAAGTCTGCTAAAATGCAGGTGATAACATTCTTCCTTGCTGCTGGGAGCTCCCCTGGGTGTCTGACTGAAAACCCTGTTCTTACAGATCAGATAGGAACACTTTTGATTTCGA
Source organism: Anthoscopus minutus (assembly GCA_013399455.1). Taxonomy (NCBI): domain Eukaryota; kingdom Metazoa; phylum Chordata; class Aves; order Passeriformes; family Paridae; genus Anthoscopus; species Anthoscopus minutus. The sequence goes on along the minus strand of VWYI01022534.1, from coordinate 52,326 downwards.
GACTGCGCCTTATATTACATAGGCAGCAGCATGTTATGTTCCTCCCCCATAATGTGCCCAGTAACCTGCAGTTGATCGAGCAGTGCTGTCAGGGAAGATGTTCCTGCTCCTGAGCAATGTCCTGCTGTGGCTCCAGCCCCATCCTGCACCTCATCCCACTGTGCCAATAGCTCAGTCTGTGTTGCCTGCCATGACAGGTGACAAAGCGTTTCCACTGGCCCCAGCAAAGCAGTTTAGATGAGTCAAGGACCACTTCAGCCCTCTCCAAGGGAGGAAGCTTACTTCTCCTCCTCCCTGCAGCATCCCTTTTACAGCGTTGGACTGGGGACCTCGTTTGCAACACAAGTACGTTCCCAAGCAGAAAAGGGACAAAAGTAAATCTGATCTCATCCCGGCTTCCTCGCTCCCCCGCTGAAGGTCCGGAGCGGCTGTGGCCAGCACGTGACTGCCGTCTGGTCCCATTCCGCAGGGATGCCATTGAAAGGTTATGAAAATACTGTGCAGGATGGAGAAAGGATGCATCCATCTGCTCCCTTCACTGCAAGGGCCTGCTCCCTCTGTGAGCCTGGACTAGGGAGATCTGCTGAAAACAAGCCCTGGGTGCTCTCGAGGGGCAAAGATGTGCCAGAGCAGTTGGGACAGCGTACTCTGGTGAGTGCAGGGTCCTGTGTTCAGTCAGAGAAGCAACTTATTCGCTCAAAATTAACCTGCTCTGCAACTTGAAAGTTTCTGGGGTAGCTGTGTTTGCTGACCTCTGAGAGTGAGCAGTTTTAGTCAAGTAAAATACCTGTGTACTTCACATACAGCTGCTCTAGTGGCAGTCAGGCAAACAGGTACTGAAACTGCTGCACTGCCAGAGCCCTTTGAAACGAAAGTCTAATTATGAAGGTCTTTATCAGCCAAAGAGATAAATATCACCACTGAAATGACCCTTTTTCACCGTCCCTCCAGCTGCCAGAGGCAGGTGGACAGCACTTTGACCAGCTGACATTTCAGAAGGCAGGAGGCAGGGGCACTTCTTCCACAAGCCCTGACAGCTTTGGCTGAAGAGGTTCATGCAAATCCCATGGTTTTCCCTCAGAAACACTGCCATGTTTTCTATTGGGAGCTGACTCTTCTGATGACCATGCAGGTTGTGACCATGTTCCCCAAGGTGATCACCTGTCCCTCCTTGCAGGGTACCTGCTGCCTTCCCTCCTTATCCCTTTCTCTCACCATCTCCCCTCCAGCTTGTCTATGTGGATGTCTGTGTTGTCATTCTAAGTCAGATACTAATCTCATCCAACGGCATCTCATTATAATTAGCTCTTAATTGCCACTTAACACAGGGATCGTTTTGGAAGGCCATAACAATTCTTCCTTGAGGAACTGAGTGTTAAAAGCTCATTATGTGCCCCTATACACCCTTTGGGTAATGAAAATGATTTCAAGAGGCAAATTTAAAATGCCACTGTGCACACAAGCTCTGCACACAAGGTTTATATGGACAATTTGTCATATTTTTACCAAGATCTCCAGGTTTCCCACAGCAGAAGCAGAACTGAGTGCCAGTTCACTTTATTTAATCATCTGTCAGTGCAGCAGTGAGGAGACAGAGGGGCCTGATGGTTCTCAGGTACTGCCCCATCCACACTGTGCCAACAGGCTGTTCAACGTCTGTCCACAGTGTTCTGGAAAACACCACATGAAATAAAAGGGAGAAAATGGGCCTGTTGCTTTCTCAGAGTCGACTGCTGCTGTTCTCCTCACTCCTCCTTTTTTTTACTATTCAGGAAATGTCATTATTTTTGGTAGGGCCTGAATGACTGCTGAGCTCTAGTGGCTTCTGGGGAAATCACACAGGCTCTTTGCAGAAATGTTTTTTGGAGAATTGCCCGTGATTCACAATCCCTATGACTCGCAAGTTTCTCTTTTTTGAAACACACTTCAGCAAGCTTCCAACGGGGCATGGCAAAAAGAGAGGCCCAGAAGACATACCCTTACTCCCATACAATCATCTCTTGGACAGCAGCCCCTTCACAGCAAATCGACCCAGAGGTGAGGACTACACAAAATTCAGGGATCCTGAAAATCCCTCCTGCAGAAGCCAGGCCTGCACAGTCAATTTAAATGAAGAAAAAGTCTGTAATGTGCCTGTTCATTTGCTGATGATTTTATGCCTAAATGTGGTCCTAGGAGAACTTCCAAGAGGCAGTAGGAATATATTCCTAAATGCATTGCACAGCACATAGAAGTCTTTTGCAACAGAAATAGAGGAATGACTCATTTCCTCTGTGGCGGCTGCTCCGGTATTTCACTTGCACAGGCAGTGGAGCAGCTCCCTGTGCCATGTCAGGAGGATCTGGGACACTCAAGAGCAGCTGCCAGCGTGTGTAAACCTAACTGAATTTTGACTTGCCTTCAAAACCAGTGATCCCCGATTGTTACCTGGCAGAGCCCAGTAGACAGATTGGCAAACTGTGCCCAAGCTCTCCCTCCCTCGATGGGAGTTTTATATTTCAGCATTTTAATTTTGCAGAGGATTAAACCCTGAAAGAGAGAGCCAAGAGCTGCCCTCTCTGTTGCCCTCCCCTGAAGCAGTACACACATGGATTTGCCCGTGAATTCAGCTCCAAGTTTCTCTTCTCCCCTACTTGAAACTGAAAGGAGTGGATTGAAATTGCCGTGGAGAAGTGGCTATTGGTTGGACTTTGCTGCTGCTCTTCCTGTGTCTACAGCTACTTGTTTTCAGTCAGTACAGTGAGACTTCTCAGAGCAACTCTTTCACTTTCTACCCTAGGAATCAATCCATCATAAATTTTTGGGATTTTTTGGTAACTTTTCTTCTTTCTTAGCTGGTTATCTTCGCAGCACTATCTCCATCAAGCTTGTCTGCTCGTTTCCTTACATCCCCTTTTTCCCTCCCCCCCACTCAGATTGATATGGGGACTCTGTGGCAGGCATAAAAGCCAGTAAGTATAATGAAATCACTAACAAACCCTTGTCACATCCAGCCCAGCACAGGGAGATGAGTATTGTCTATGCAGATCTGGTCCCAATTTTTTCAGATGTTTAGTGTGGTTTTTTGTTTGGTTGGTTTTGGGGTTTTGGGTGGGGTTTTTTTGTTTGTTTTTGGGGGAGTGAGTAGGGGGAGGAACTCCCAGGGGTGCCAAGAAAAGCAGCTTGTCATTGGAGTACACAAATTCTTCTGAGCCTCTGAATCACCACCGCTATCCTTTAAAAGGAAAAAAAAACAAGGCTTAACACAGAGCCTGGAACACGATGACATTTGATGTGCACACGTTGGTAACAACCTTTAAGCGTTTTGCATAGAAATCGTTACTCTGATCCACAGGCTGTTTACAGGAACAGAACACACATTACCTCTACAGCTCTGCTGCTGATCTCTTATAAAGCATTGCAAATATGCCAATTCTTGGTTACTTTTTTCAAATAGCACACTGAAGGCACATGTACAAGAGCAGAGTCTCTTATGTTCGAGAACCCGGACAGATCTATCCATGGTCAGCCCTCTATATCCTGCTTATTTTAGAGGTGGGAGCTGCTTCAGCCTCTGCAGCAGGCACAGAACCATGCTCCAAAGCATCAGCAAGCACTGAAGGAGAATCCTTGTGCTTTAAGAGGTGCCAGTCCTTATTCCTTCCTCAACCACCAGCTTCCCAGTGCTGTCAGCCCAAGAAAAGTGGGACTGGCTGCTCTTCTGACAGCTACTGAAATTATGTCACTTACCTCAGGGAAGACTCACCAGGCAAACATTTAAAGAGGTGACACAAGAACTTAACCAGCCTGGAACAGGAAATTTCCTGTCTCTGAAATCTTTTGGAGCCTTATGAAAATGGGATGCACAAATAAGGCTCCCTTCCACACAGCTTTAACTTGCATTAGCAGTATTTAATCAGCAATTCACTGCTGACACTGGCTGCATTACAAGGAGGTATTTGCACAAGGATGGAAAGATTTTAAACAATTTATCCAGTGAGTTGGATGCAAACAGGCTTTTCTTTAAAAACCAAGCATGCAAGACCTTAGGCCAGTTAATTTTTTGTTAACAGATTTATCACAAAAGGAAAGTACTGTGTTTCTTTCCTGTTGAGTAGGAACTTGGGCTTCAAACAGAGAAACACTTCAGAGCAAGGATTGAATGGAGACCAGAGCATGGCTATTGCTTTTAAGGAAGCCATTAATAGGAGCTAACGTTATTAGAGGTGAAGTTCTAAATACATTTTCACCATGCCAAGTTGGGTGGCTGAGTGTTGAAACTAAATGTTGACATTTTTCTAGACTTTGCCAGCAAGAATTCTGCCTGTTAGCCACACTGTGCCAGCAACTGCTGCCCCTCACAGAAGCAGTTCCTGTACTCACAGAAGCAGTACCTCCTGCAAGGTAAAGGCAGGCACACAAAGACCTGGAGAAAGCCACTTCCAGCCTGGCTTTGATTCAATGATTTAAAAGCTCAGAGTCTTGCTGTTATTTCATTAATAGGGAACATCTACAAAAGCCATGTGTATAGTTCTTGCATCTTACCAAAGGTAAATAAAGACTAATAAAGGACAGGTAATTTGCTGGCCCATCCACAAAACTTCTGCTGGCTTCAGCAGGACTTTTCCCATATTTAATAGAAGCATGACCTACGTGGTTTGGAATGGAGACATGTCTGGAGATGCCATGCTGAAGGATCACACCAATACTCTGACATGTCCTTGCTTTCCATCAGGCACCAGAAAGAGCAGATTTGCAGCAACCCAACACTGGAGCCCTCTTGGAAACAGTTCTTGGAAACAAGAACTCTGAGCAAGCCAACCACAAACCCCAACGTGCTCCATTTCAGAAGTCAGCACCACCACTGATGGTGCCAGCCCTGCTCCACTCTCTCTCCTGGCTCTTCTCCACATCCCTCTGCACAACTCCCAAGGCGTGGACTTCCTGCTTTTCCATCATTTTGCCATTTTAACAGTCTCCTTTCTAAAGAGCACATAAACCTGCCAATTACAGTTCTGTGGCTGCAGGTAACTTTTAGTGAAAAAAGGCAACAAGGAATTTAAATCTTGAGGCACAGATGCTTTAACATGGTTGTTTATTATTACTGTGAAATATTCAAACAAAACCACCAACTTTTTATGGTAACAATGAAAGTGCAAATGTATTTTGGAATTAAATAGGAAATGAATTTATAAACGTTTCATTAAAATGGGCTGGCACTTTGAGCCTATAAACACTTTTAAAAAAATGAAACAGTAGCAGCTGAACACCTCAGTTTTATCTTTGGTCTTATGATTAACCAGTAAAAAATAGTTGTACCAGGAATGTCCATTACAAAAGATACTTAAAACTTACATTACTCTGCAGAGATTCAAAATCAAAAGAGGAATGTTTGCAAGATATTTGGTCAGATAAAATATAATGCCTTTGAGAAACAGACAGCATTTTTCAACTAACAAAATGAAATTACATATATGAATTTTGATACTGTAAATGAACTTATTCTCTTGCAGGTGTGACTCCTCTTCCCAATCAATGTTCAATAAAAACTTCATTTGCACAGTCTTTGCAAAATTAGTTTGCAGGTAAGAGAACCAAGAGCCCATGTTAGTGCTAAACAACACGCTCTTTTTTCTGTGTTTGTGTTTCTGTTTACACACACACAGGCAACCCTGCTGAATCCATGGTACATTATAACAGCTACAGCCTTAGCAAACAGATATTCATAACCTTGTGTATCCATGGGCTGGGAGAGGAGGAAGAGGGCAAAAGGGCCACAGGATTACTCATATGGGTGAAACTCTCAGTACATGTCCCTGCAGATAAGGCTCTGTACCAGCTCCAGCAGGCAGCAGGCAGCGGTGCTGTCACGTTCCTGTGGAGTAAGATGAATGCTGGAACAGAAACCCAACTGCTATCAGCTCCTTTTGTCAATCATATTCATGAATGCATGCTTCAGAGCAGACAAGGAGAATACATTTAATATCTCAGTTGTACACCTGAGCCACCAAGTGCACACACATTGCCTCATGGCAGGATGCCCCCTCACTTCAAGAAGGTTCACTCAAGTTTAAGGTGAAAGCAAACACATGCATTTTCTCCATCATGAACTCAAAGCATAGCTTGCTGAGCAAAAACTCACACTGAAGATTTACCTGCATAGCTAATGAACTGGGGGTTTGCCTCACTTTTTACCCTGATGGACTCAGCTGCTTTGGAAATACTGTCTAAACAAAACCCACTTAAATCTCTTTACCCTACACTCCAAATCCACTCGCTTTCAATAGTTCTCCTGCAGTTTTACCCCATGTCCTTTGGCTTGTTTGCAGTGCATCTGAGAGTTTACCATCACTGTCACTCACCCCTCAGCCCAACTTTCATTTTCTAAACTATTTACATTCTCCACCATCTCTTCTTGTCACGTATTTTCCAATGCAACTGTCTTCTCCTGACCTTACTAAATTTTAGCGTGAAAGTCCTTACCAAGTCCATTACAGGTTTCCATGTGGATTGTGGCAATCCTAAACAAATGTACACCCCTTTTGAGAGAAAATATCCCTTTTCAGAGACAGGGATGCAGTGATATAAACAGACAGCTGACTGAAGTGATCATGATGCCAGAATTAATAGCTCAAGGGTTTTCATGTCAAGAGTTCAGGCAGCCACAATACCCTGGGCTGGCCCTCTAGTTCTTCTTTGGGCAAAGGATTCAACGTCTTTGATTGCAGAACTGCATCTTATTTTAAACACCAAGAAACACAAGCCTGCAAAAATAGTACACATCATGGTCTGCTACAAAAAAACCCAACAACCCAGAAACACCAATGTAGCTGACTTAGCCTTAAATACCATGTGCAAAGAACATTTGATCAATACTACCTATAAATACACTATTTGTTATTTGTAGAAAGAAGCACAGTGCTTCAAATACAAAAATAACCCAGCTTGTGGGTGTGACCTATGCCATAATTACCTGAAAATACGACTGCAAGAGCAGTTAAAAAAATAGACAGAAGTAGGCAAACATCTACCTAGTGAGTGTTTCCATTTAGAAAAATAGATTTGTAAAAATTCATAGATTTTGAAAATGTTTGTTTCATGTTCTGATGCACTGTGAATAAGGCACACCAATACATCAGGGAGAGGAAGAGCAGGTTAGTAACTTCAGGCTATCCTAAAGCTTCCCAGAAGTTACACTTGGTCCTTCACAATTCCAGAGTGCTCACTCAGGATACAGCATTGCAGGTAACAAGGCACATGCTCAGATTCCTGAGCACTAGCAATTTAGCAACACATTTTGGGTCTTAATACATCAAATACTTGAGCAGGTGACCAAAAAAGGCAAAGATTTGAAATTCTGAATCTTCTGACACCCTGGCACACCTGCAGTAGTAGCTAAAGACACTTGAAAACCTGGCTGCATCACAACTCAACACGTTATTCCAGCAAGTGGGACATAACCAGACAAAAAGTGGTAATTATCTGCCTGATATTTATATTCAGAGGACACCAGAATCTGTAGCCCAAGACTGCCACTGTACCATGAATCAGTGCTAAATAATTCTGAAGTACCCTGAAATATTTTACTTCTCCCCATAATAAAATAACAATTTACTATAGTACAGCACAAGAAAATCCCATCAAGGTTATTTGGTTCAAACACTGACACAATCAGACAACTGGTTAGGCAGTCATCCAAAACCCCCACCACACTCCTACCAGGGAGCAGGAGGGTGCCACAGTCAGCTTATGGCACTGAGATCTGGACTGGTTTAAGGTTTGTGCCAAACTGGAATAAAGAATTTCTTATCTTGTTGTTGGTCCTTGAGCTAAAGCATATTCTAAGAAAATAATACTTGCATACAGAAACAAATAATAAAACTCAACTAGAACCCAGAAACAAATGAACCTCAGAGTATTTCTTTAAAAGATTTTCCTTGGGATATTTCAAACACCACTCCTTTAACAAAATACTAATGCCTCTTCAATACCAATATTTAGTGCAGCCAATTATCCTAAAAATAAGGTCTTCATGAAAATAAAGTGCTATTTGTTTCCTTCTATCTGCATTTCAATCCTTCAGTATACCCTTCACTTGAACACGAATGTGGAACTAGATTCTTCATCCTGTTATCAGAGCAGTTTCATTTCTTCCCTCAAGTTTACATTAATATGTGTTACATTTCTATTTAACACAATGTGCTTGATTACCCAGGAAATTTACAGCATGGCATTGTGCATTTCAAACTGTGATCCACACCCATGCTCTAGTGCTTATCACATTTTAACAACATCTTGGTACATTGATGGATGGGGGGGCTGTTTGCACTTAGAAGATTTTTAAATCCCACATGGATTTTGCATCATTAAAAGAAAATCTCAGAAAAAGCTCTATTTTGCCGCAAAGACAAAAAGGTAACATGAATTTCTAAAAATGTCAGTTTGAGCCTTTTAGTTTGCGAACTGTCAACTGAAGGCAACACTTGACGACCAACACGTTTCACCAGAAATGTCAGAATTTTCCCACATACAACCAGAGAACAAGAATCACAATTTTCAGTAAGTCTTGGCCTGGTCTTCTCAGGTCAGGAACAAAACCACAGAAGCACATATCAGCAGTCCCACCATCCTAAGGCAGACGCAGCTCTCGAAGCAGCAGCGAGCTGCGAGTGTGCGATGCCCCGGGGCAGTCCCTGGCTGCCAGCGGCTCTCCCAGCTCCCAGCTCACTCTCCCGGCGGCTCCTGCTTGGCCTCAGCGAGGTGTCGGCACGGGGCAGGCACTGGGCGCACGAAGCGGGGACTGCTGTACATCCTGATGATGTGTGGGGCCTGGATCCAGGTGCTGATCAGCTGGAAGGCTACAAGGTCCAGCGTGGGCCCGTCGAAGGCAGACAGCAAATTCACAGGGCCTGCTTCCTTGAGGAACCGGGGCAGTGCCACGGCCTCGGGGATGCTGGCGTTGCCCAGGAAGAAATCCATCAGCACCTGCTTGCGCAGGCAGTCCCGCAGGTACAGCACCAGGTCCTCCAGCCGCTCCACCAGGAACTGCTCATCCCAGGCCTCCAAGGGCCCCTGCAGCAGCAAGGAGAAAAGGGCCGTCTTCAGCACGTAGGAGGAGAGCACTCGGCCCCACTGGGAGCAGAAGGGCTCCTCCAGACCCTGCCTGCGGAGGTCCCGCAGGCCCTTGAGGATCTGCAGGCACTTGAGGTGGCAGGAGGCGGCCGGGGCCTGCTCCTTCAGCCAGCCCAGCAGCCGCTGCTCATGCCGCGAGGCGTTGAGGCCCCAGAGCGCCTCGGGGGCCGGGGAGCCGCGGGGGCCGTCGGGCGGCAGGGCTGTGAGGTAGAGCGCGTCGCCGAGAGGGATGGCTGGGATGAGGCGCACGGCCATGGAGATGTGGCAGCAGACATAGTCGGAGCAGGGTAAGATGTGCAGCGTGGGCGGCTGCCCGGGGCACGCCGAGAGGCTGACGCGGCACCGCTCCTGCAGCCGATACCGCACGGCGCCCAGGCAGCGCTGCAGATGGCCCTGGAACCAGCGCAGCACCAGCCCCGAGGAGAGGTGGCTGCGGCCCTGCAGCTCCACGCAGAAGCCCTCGGCGAAGGGCCGGCAGCGTCGCGTCCAGCCGTCCCTCGCCCTTAGGCCGCAGACGAAGGCCCCGCATGGCCCCAGCCCGTCAGCAGGGCGCGGCTGGGGCTCCAGGTGCGGCGGCAGCCGCAGGGGCACCAGGATGTCGAAGCAGTCGGGGCTGCGCACCTTGTGCTGCTCGTAGGCGCTGCCGATGCGCACGAAGTCCCCGCGCAGGCTGAGAGCCAGCGGGCCGGGCTGCAGCCCCTGCGCCTTGGCGGCGCGCACCAGCTCGGCCACCACCCGCCCCACGTGCGCCTTGCTGTGCCCCAGCACGTGCGGCGACACCCGCAGCTGCCGGGCGTGGAACCGCTCCAGGGCTCCGCGCCGCGCCCCCGCCGAACACCGCGCC
>VWYI01022534.1:0-42183 GCA_013399455.1 Anthoscopus minutus | reverse complement strand
TGCCCCGGCCGCCGCTCCGCTCCGCTCCGCTGCCGGCTTCCTCTTCCGAGGGACGCGGCCCCGCGTCAGCCGCCGGCTGAGCTCAGAGGAAATGCCGCGGGCGGCGGCCCGAGGGCCGGGGGCGTTGTCCGATGGGGGCCGGCCCCGGGCGGGGAGCTGCTACGCCCGCGAGGTCGCGGTTTCCCGATTTCCCGCTCTCCCGCTCTCCCGCCTTCCCGCCCAGGGAGGCAGAGCCGCGGTTGCCCTCGCAGCCCGGCCTGTGCCGGCCCCGAAAGAGGAGCAGGAGTCGGGTCCGTGGAGGAGCTCAGCGGAGCAGGGCCCTGGAGCGTGTTTTGGTGTAAAACTGCGAGTTTCTGTACCGCCGTGTGAGGGGACGGCGGTGTCGGGGGGAAGCAGTCCTGCCCGGGCTGCGGTGCCGTGTCACAAGCTCCACGTTGCACGTTTTTCCCTGAAATAAGTGTTACAGGCCTGTCTCAGTGCAGGGGCGTCTCTCCCGTTCCCAGCTCTGTCTTAGGGTCTCAGTGCCAAAGGAGCAGCAAAGCCATCAGTGCCAGTCCACCAGGGTGTGTACGGGCTGCTGCCGTAAAACAGCTGCCTGCTGTCATAGAATCATTCAAAAGCCTTGTGTTTTTTATCTTGTGCCAGAATTATTTACAAATTAGGATGGAAGAAATAACCCCAAGGGTTAAATCTACACAGATACTTAGAGATAATTTTTAAACACATAGTCTGCTGGGAGTATTAAACTGTCTCAAATATTGATGGGGACAGGGTCATCATCCTCAACTTCTGTTTGCTTAATAAATATTTACAGAGTTTTGAAGCTGTTTGCTATAGTTTAAGGACCATCTATGTAAGCATTCTGCTCGGTTTAATTTCGGGTGATAAAGTTCCTGCTGCTGCATCTGCATGGTGGCATGGGTGGCTCCACCAAAGTGAAAAGCAGTACTTGAACACAAGGGACTGAACCCAGCAAGCTGCAAATGCTGTGACAAGGAATGGGTCAGAGAATCAAGAGACAAGCCATACAAATGTTTGGTTAGGTAATTTATGTTTATATGAAACAAAATATGACTTTAGGTACATAAAAATCATACCTGAAAGGAAGTAGCATATATTACATAGCCAAGACACTGCACACAAAGTCAAACTAGGTAACCAAGGTCAAGGAGCCTGAATTAATTCACAGGCAACCAAGCTAGGATAACAGTCAAGAGTAGACTTGAGAGATAGAAAGAGAAGTCCTAATCACTTCAACTCTGACACTTGGAGTTACAATTAGGAGATTGGGGAACTTTTAAATTAAAAATAAAGCAGATGTAAAGGCAAGAAACCACAGGAAATTTTATAACATCTCAGCCAGCGAAATATTCATGCCCTACAACTGAAAGCACATTTTCTGACAGTTCCATCCAGCTAAGTCCATAGCCTTGCTACTCAGAAATGTCATCCCACAACAGCCATATCTTGCAAAGAAAACCCAGGAAGTGAAAAGCATCTTTCTTTCCCACTCTTTGTTTCATATTTTCCTATATTTCTTCACAAGGCTGACTGAGGAGACAAAAACATTCATTGTTCTGCTTATTGGCTGTGACACATCACCTCACTTTGTCCTGTCCCCCCCCAAAACTCCAAACTCTTTAAATAACACAGCTGTCCTGGTATTAAACCGATCCTTCAAGATGTTTTATTGGAAAATATTGTTGAACTCTGTGAACTCTTGGCTCATACATTCAATTTTTACTAGCCTGTGGAATTTTTTTCACCCTCAATCTCAGCATGTTTCACATGCCTTCAGACCTTGCTCCAGGCACCCTGATTTTTCAAGACAGGCTGCACTCTCTTTTCACGCAGGGTTGATTTGATTAGCTGCACGGCCACGCTCAGGAGACTGACAGCTCCATCTGCAGGAGCTGGCACAGCCCTTCATGCCTGCTGCCCACGGGGGAACCTGGAGCTTGCCAGCACAGCAGTCGTCCCTGCAGGACTTCTGCACAGCAATGCTGCAGCTGCCCAGCCAGCCTGGGCCCCTCGGGCTGGAGGAAATGCAGATGTCACCCCGGGCAGTGGCACAGGCCCGGGGGCCAGCTGTGACTGTGACTGTGACCGGCCACACCAGGCCTGGCAGTGCACACACAGGCTCAGCACGTGCTTCTACATGCCCAGGTGATGCTGGGGCAGACTCTCTGCTGCAGAGTAACTGATTGAATGCTAATAACGTGACCTTAATATTAACATAACATTAACATAACATAACATTAACAGAATGAATACACAGCACTGGTTTTTTTAGCATTGCTGTTTAAATTACTAGCTAGTCCTTTCTCTCCTTCTCAGCCAGAGGCAAGATGAAATCTGTAGAGCCTTGGGCTGGTAAAAGATGGCCAGTGGCCTGTTTTCTGAGACCTTGGCTGATTCATGACTCCCTAAGCACAGGCTGAGTGTCTGGGAAAAATGCTGAGTACGTCAGAGGTGGAAGACATCCCAGAGGTGCTCGCCTTTCTGAAGTTTTTAATAGCAATTGCATACTCAAGAAAAATAATAGGTTGTACATTAATAAACATGACCTCAAAATTGTGACCGAGAGAATTCATAACATCAATTTTTACTACAATTGTTTAAATCACCCATTGTTTAAATCGATGTTATCTAAACACTCACTCCAGAATGTCTCATATACAGGATGTCCTGCTCACTAAATAAGGAATAATGTTATTCTTAAATAAGTTGAGCTAAAAATAGCTCATGATAGCTCTGGGGAAGATTTGCAGAGGCAAAAGAAAGCAGTGGGTCAGAGTATCCATTAAATCTTCTCCACAAGTATTTGATACATCTCTGTGACTGATCTGTTCATGCTACAGCTACTGTCAGAGACAGCACTCCACCTGAGGGGATAGAAGGAAGTGGTAAAAAGATAGAAGGTACAGACAGGTGATGGTATTTGTCTGATGCTTTTATGATCTACCTGAGACACAAGCCTGAGATTTCTTCCCAGCTATCCCAGGTCTGTATCTGCCCTGCTGAACCAGAGCTGAACAGTCTACTGCAGGTGCAGGAGGAAGTCTCTGGAGATCCCTTCCTGCACCAGTGCTGTGCAGCTGCTTTTCTACAGCAAGTGGCTTATACCTCCATCTTCTCATAATGCACTATTGAACAGTCTATAGCAGAAAAGTACATTGATTGCAAAAAAATACAAGTCTGAATGGCTGGTCACTAGGCATCATGTCCCAGTAATTACTCTTCTAATTATTTCCTCTGAAAGTAAAGTTACCAGGACATCTCTTCCACAGTCCACTGGATGGTCCAGCCAAGGAGATGCCATGATCAAAATAAACATCCTTTGCCTGCCATTCCTCTGACTTCCAGATTTTTTGGGATACTATAAATCAAAATACAAACCACCAGCATCAGACAGACCATAAATTCTTTTTTTTTTTATTGTGGACTAGTGAATCTCTGCCACTCACAGCAGCAGAGGATGGGAAAACAGGAAAGGGTGTCTTGCTACCACAAACAGCTGAGGGAGCCAAACCTCCAGAGCAACACATGGTGTGCTGGGGTGACTTTATGATGCTTGTATCCCCAATTGTGTGTTCTGTTTATGCTGGATGTTAAGTTCTGTCCCTTTAAGACAGGTTTTGAGAGCAAAGCAGGGGGAAGAAGAAGCCGCAGTTTGTGTTCAGAAACGGCTCTCACTGCCCCTTGTGCTGCTCCGGACTGTGCTGTCTGCAGCATGGACAGACAGCAGGACAGAGCTCTCCTTTGCTGTTAGCTAAAAAACTAACTAGCTGAGGCAGGGAAGTTCCCCAGACTGTCTTTTTTCCCTCCTTTTTCCTAGAATCCATCCAAACCTGCTCTGAACTGAAAGCCCAGACAAACACTGGGAGCTCACGCTTGTGATCCATCAGGGCCTGGGCCTTGGCACTTTCCAGCGCCTGAGGGACTGATAAGAAACTGAGCGAACCAAGCTGCTCCCCACAGCAAGGACTTTCCTGGACTTGCCATCTCTTCCAACAGCAAGAGGTTTCATTGTTTAATACTATTCAATTTCTGTTAAATAAACAGGTTTTTTCCCCCACTTTTCTCCAAGGAAATCTTTTCCCGAACCAGGCTGGGGAGGGGCTGCTTGAATTTGCTTCCTGGAGAGACCCCATTCGGAGGTTTTCTCCCAAATTTGCCCTAAACCAGGACACATGGACATGAAGGAGTTTGGAGGGTAGGGGTGTTACCACACATTCTCTATTAAAATATTTTCTGTTTACTAAGTCCGATGTGCTTGCCACCTCTGCCAGTCTGTTTGCTCACTATCAGCAGGGTGAAGCTGCTTTAATCTGAGAGCCTGCAAGCAGACCGGGTTGCTATAAACCACACACAGCTCAATACAGGATTTCCTTCCTGTAGAAGGATGACTTCCTGAATAATCCATACAATAATCTCTTGTCCAAGCCCGTCCTTATCACAAATACCCTGGCTCTGTGCTGGTGATCAGTACCAGCATCAGCCGGTCCATTTCTAGCTTATCCCATATAATTTGAAAACCCTCAAAGATTACTTTTTTTGCACAGAAACCTGTCTGAGCAAGGCCTTTATACTTACCCATTACATGGCATTCAGGAAGACATACCTATGTGTTTCCAGCTAAGCAATGAACCAGGAATGAAACTCCCAGCCCATCTGCATCAGTGGCACTGGCACGTTGAGTTCTGTGGCACTCTGCTGTCCCATGGTCTCCATGAAGCTGAAGTGCTCTAGGAGATGTCTGCACCTGGAGTTGTTGAAATCATGACTAAAAATTAGCCTCAGTCACGTAATCTCCCTGGTTCAAAGTCAATTCTTTACCTGCTTGGCTGCCCTGTGAGGGGATGAGCATTGCAGTGATGGAGCCTGAAATCTCACCAGAAGGGCTAAATTTGATCTCTTCCCAGCATCTCTCCACAGTGATTTGTCAGGCTGCGTCCCTTTAACTAAGATTAAACTTTCCACAGAGCGATGCAAAGCAACACAATTACTTCATTTGCAAGGCAGTAAGGGCAGAAAATTCCTATCTTTAAGGCCATTTAGATGAGACATGACGGCTATTTTTACATCTGGTGTCATAGGTTTCATTATTACAGTGTCAAGCACTTGAACAGAGGTGGGAGCATCTTTCATGTTCTACCTTATTCAATTTAAATCTCTTTTTTTAAAATTTATGATACAGAAGGCATCATATTTACTCCCAGGGACTGTAAAAGACAAATTTCTCACATAGATACAAAAGCAAAGCAAACCCACTGAAACAACAGGAATGGCCCAGGCTCCCCTGAGGGAGACTGAGGTCAAGCACAAACTGCCTTTAAAACAAACTGTTTCATGTTTTAATGTCATTTCTTTACTTCCAGAAGACATTCTGTCTTCAGCTCCCTTTGCTATCCCTAGAGAGGTACCAGCAAACAGGGGAGGAGAATGGTGAATGCAAAAGGTTCACTTTCCCTATGTTAGTGTTTGTGTGAACAGATACATCCATGAGCTGGCTGGGGTCCCACCAGTGCAAGGGACTGGGTCCCTCACTGGGGGCTTTACAAACATCTCATCAGCACTGGGTTCATGCTGCAGTGTCCAGAACCAGCCCCTTCCCTAACCAGAGGGTCACCAGTGCCTATGGGATCTTTACAGCTGAATGGAAAAGAATATGCAACTGAAGGAGGACACAAAAGTTAAAGAAAGCTTGGAGCAGTAAAAGATTGAGCCCATTGCAGCATCCCTGTTTAGGGACTGTGGAAGTGGTGCTGCAGAGCACAGATATGCCAGCCACCCCTGCAAAAATTTTCTGATCCCCAGGGTAGCATAGAAAAGGGATATCCATGGTGGGCAAAGAATGAACAACATGGACTGAAAAACAAAGAAGTGAACCTACCCAAAACCAAGCTTCTGCTCAGATTGCATCTCTTTGAATGACACAACACTGTCCTCATATTCATGTGTTTTTTCCTCCATCTCTCTGCTCTGCCTGCTGCCACAGCATGACAGATGACAGAGGTTTGGGGAGAGCTGCCTCAGGCTCCACGAATTTCAAGCTTTCTCTGAGAGCACTTTGATATTGGAAGTTAAACACTTGAAATTTCCATACCTTGTGCTCTGCTGTGGTTACAGCTTTTCTGCGGTCTGCTCTGAGAGGAGCTTCAAAAACTCATCTCTGTGGGAAGACTTTTAGTCACTTAAGAAGTCTGAAATACTAAGGGTTGCATCTGAACTTGCTAAAAGATTTTAGTTCACACAATTTCAGCACTTTAGCCTTTGGCTCTGGAATAAATAATAAACCTTCTTTTTAGGTCATTTTTTTTGACAGGTTTATGAATTATAAGCAAAATAAATATATTTTAAATATAACTTCTAAATATATTAGAGAACAATGAATTATTCATGACGATTGAGTGTTTCATTGAATTTATATATATTTCCCTTGATTTAGCTCCCCAAGTAGATGAATATTAAAAAAATAGGTATGTCCCAAAACAGACAGGCAACAAATCCATTTACAACCTCTCCACTTGAGTCAGCAGAGCTATATTATAAAGAAGCACACACTGATATGTATTTGCACAAATGCTTCCACCAACCCATCAATAATGGCAGTCAATTGCCATGATAATCCTTCCACTTGTAATTTGTTACCTTTGGAGCAGGTTTTGATTGTGTGTGTGGCTCACTGAAGCAAGGCATTGCTGGGTAAGGGGCACAGCTGGACTTGCCAATGACCACGTGATTCAAATAAGCAACACCTTATAAAATTATTTTAGAGCCAAGGAAAGCAAAGCCCACAGAAAAATCAGACCCAACTTATGTCCAAGAATGCAAAGAGAAATGAAACACCTAAAATTCATTTAAGAAGTTGTTTGATTTAAGGCAAATCCAGATGGGTAGTGGCTATGACTTTTGAAACCTCAGAGCATGCAAGTCTAAATACAGGGATGGTAAGTAGGGACATGGGTGCAGCTCCAGAGACCAAATGGACTTTGAGCCACTTTGGAATCTTCTCCCCAACAACAAAAAAAAGCAAGCAAACTAAAACAGATACTGAATCAAGTCCATGCTGGTGTGCTGTAGCAATTTCAGATCATTGACTGCTTGTATGAGAAACAGATTAATATCTTGGTATGTGAGAGAACTCAGGAATGAGTAAGTGTTGCCTAAGATGAACAGGGTGAACATTGAGTAAGAGCAGAGTATGGCATAATAATTGCCAGATGCAGGAAAATTTACCATTGGTTTTACACTGAGGATAAATATTCTCTAGGAAATCTCCTCTGCAAACTTCTTTCGATTTTATGCACCATAAGTTTTCATAACACATGCAGGTCATGTGTGTAATTTGTTCTATTAGTTTTCTCTTGGCTGTGATAATAAGGCTGCTTGGGGTTAGGTTTTTTGAGGTTTTTTTAGTAAATCAGAAAGACAAATGTGTTAAGAGTTCTGATGATTATTCCTAACTCACTACAGGTCAGTTTGAAATGACACATGAAGGTTGTTTCACAACACATCATCTAAAAGCAAAGGCTGTAGCAGTATTGCAGGTATTTTGGTAAGTACAGTGAGATAAAAATAGGGAAGAATATAACCATGAATTTTCTTGTTAGTTGGAAAGTCATGGAAAAGAACACACAGGGCTTTCACCACTGGGTCTGGTTGAGTTATTTCTGTTTGAAGACTAAGTCTGTGGAAAATGATGAGTCAGTTGGAAGGAAAGAATTAACTATCAGGTCACTCTAAAGCAGCACCTTCATCGAAGTATTTTTATCCCAGGAGTTTGCAACATCATATCCAAGCAATGTATCAGATGAGCCCAGGTAGCTGCTTCAGCAGCTGTGAACTGCCATCCATACCAGCTGAAAACCAGGCCATATTTTTTCTGCCCTATTCATGGAAACACCCCAAATGGATCAGCAATCCACAGGAAAACTTCGAGAATACTCATACCAAACTACCAGGGTAAATCCTCTTGCTGGTCATCAGCCTGAAACATCCAGTGAGCATTGGAATTCGTGTCACATCTGCTGGAGAAGAACATATGTTCCAGCTTATGCTGAACTAGTGCTCTGTGCTGTGAGTCTTTGCATTTATGACAAATGATAAGCAAACACAGCCAGCCCTAGAGTCTGTATATAAACACATGTATCTGTCATCTTCCAAGCAAGGCTTGGCTCCCTGAGAAGGCAGAACTGATTCTCATGCATTATCCCTCTAAGCATACGCCCCATGTCTCACAAGATTCTCACATTTTGTGTAAACAATAGCACTTGTGTCACTTAAAATTGAGACATAATTATTTCTCATTAGCAAGTACTGCTGCAATATTTGAGTGGGAGGAAATGAAAAGCGGACAGTTATTAATTTAAAAAGTCACATTTCAACTATGTCTAAAGTCTTCTTTCAACAACCTTCAAAGTATTCAAGTAAACAGCATTTTTCCTGACAAAGTCAGAACAATGAGAGCTGACAAGATGAGATGTAGAAGACAGCTCCTCATTTGTCACTAGCAGTTACCTTTCCAGGTCAGAGTTGGAATCAAGCCATTAAGTTACACTTGCAGAATAATCTCACCAGTGATTTTAAATCCTGCTGCTGTTGTTTTGCTGGATAAAATCCAACTTAGGAGCAGCAAGGTCGGCACATTTTCACATACCAGGAGTGCTGTATGGTTAGGACAATAACACAGCCACAATGGAGATTTAGGTCCTCTCAAACTGTATTTCCAGTGTATTTCTGCCACAGATCTGGTAGGACCATGGCTGTGTCCCACAGGAGGGAGGAAACAATCTATCATCAGCAGGATGAGACACAGCCCTAAATTAGACATAGGACACTGCTTAAAAAGGAAGCTCACTTTAATGCAGAGATAGCAACAAAGATCAACAGGACTGAGTCATCTGCCTTGACATGGCACATCTGTCTGCACCTATGAGCAAAGGTTTTTCACTCCACTAAACATTTTATCCATTTACATACAGTTAGCAGCTTATGACTATACAGATGCCCTCAAGCCACATGCTCGGGATAAACTCTTGACAGCCTGCTAAAACACTGCTGGCAGAGCTTGTCTTCAAAATGAACTGCAAGAAAATTCAAATCCCCCTTACCCACTGCAGCCTCTGCTCTGACCTGGGCAGTCCAGGCAGGTAGCTGGCCAGTAGTCACAGAGAAAACAGAAAAGCACTTTTAGTGCCAGAAATAATCTTTTTATTACAGTCCAGAAAAAGTATTTTAAATATGAAAACCACCCACTGTATGTATGACTTGCTTTCATTAATATCTTGGACTACACATGTCCACCTGTGCCATAAAATCAATAAATCCATCTGTCCTAGGCACAAGTAACACTGATCAACAAATCACTGACATTCAAACAGTTGAGTGGAAAATATCTGCAAGGAAAAGACGTATGAAGCCTGAAGTCTTAAGCAGACAATGAGAGTGTTAAGGTGGTCATTAGATGCATCTCTTCCTTTCCTCCATGCCAGTTCAGGAACCAGGCATTGCAAGGACAGCTAATCTGAATGATCTAATAGTTGGCTAAAACTACTCAAAGGGTATTTAACAAGATAGTGGAGGCAAACTCTTCTCCATGATGCTACGTGACATAACAAGCAACAGCAGTGACAGTCTTGCAAGGTTCAGGATAGACATCAGAAAAAAAATGTGCCAGTGGTAGGGTAAATGCAGGACCAGACCAGGCTGCCCATAGAGGCTGTGAATTTCCTGTCCTTGGAGGTTTTCATTACCTGTCTGGAAAAAATCATGGCTGACCTGCTTTAGAGCTAGCCACAGTCCTGCTTCCAGCAGGAGGTTGGACAAGATGACCTCCAGAGCTCCTTTCCAAGTAACACTTGACTCCTGGACTTCCATCAGAACATCTTTTACTTCGTTATTTTACTTCGTTACTATGCAAAAGTAAAGGCAGTACCATGGCCAGAGTTTGTGAGACAAATATCTTTAGAATCAAAACCCCAGCATTTTTAAACATATCAGCATAGGTGTATTAATCTGCATCCTAACACAATGAAACACTGCTGCTGCCATAAACTGCATTTCTGGACACAGAGATACCACCCTCTGCTCTGCAAAACTGCAGCATAAGGGGGTACTTCTCAAAAATACCTGAAGTAGGCAGGAGGCTGCATTTATTGAAAGCACCTAAGAACAACTGGAATTTTCATTCTAACACAGTCAAGCTTTTAGAAATACCTTACCCACTGAACCTGAACTGTCCATTCATTTACTCAACATTAGATTAGCCCCACAACTCTAAAAAACCAGTATCAGCAAGCGTTCTCCAACACAAGCTAAGTTCTGCCATTCTGGAAGTACAACTGCAAAGCTGCTGTCACTCTTCTAAATCCACTTAGATTTTTCATGTCAGACACAACAAAAACTGAAGTAACAAGTAGAAAAATGGTAGTACCAATACACAATCTCCTCCCTTATAACACACATTCCTCCTCTAAATTGGCCAATATTTTCGCCTTTGCCCTTTAAGCCTCCCAAGCTAAAATATATGTGCAGAATTCAAGTGACACGCCACAACTTCAAAGCTAGTGACAAAAAATGACTGCCATTTGAAATTATGTCTTCCCTAAAGTCAAATTACAAGGCAGATGTGTATAGATTAAATAACTCCTGTAATACTAAGAAGAAATAGAGATGTACAATCCATGTCATCCCCAGCACAGGGACTGTATGGCACATCCTCGGCTGATCACAAGCCTAGCTCAGTGTGCTCAAGTGAGCCACACTGATTTACTCCAGACAAAAATGAAGCCCAACCCAGACAACGATTTAGCTCTCTGCCAAACAATCCTATGAGTCTCATTTTACATAATTTGCATCATAAATCACAGAATCATAGAGTGGTTTGGATTGGAAGGGACCTTAAAGCTCACTTTATTTCACAGCCCTCTGCCATAGGCAGAGACATCTGCTGCTAGCCCCATACAACCTGGCCTTGGACACTCCCAGGGATGGGGCAGCCACAGCTTCTATGGAAACTCTGCCAGGGCCTCAGCACCCTCAGTGAGGAGTTTCTTTCTTCTATCTAATCTAAACCTGCCCTCTATCATCATAAAGCCATAAACCCTTGTCCTATCACTACATGCCCTTGACCAAAGTCCGTTCAGCTTGTGTCAGCATCACCTCGTTAATCCCAGCCACGGGGATTTGATTTCTGCCCGGCTGCTGCTGAAACATGTCCTGGCACAGCCAGAGCTGCACATCTAAGGCATCTCACGGGCCCTCTGCAGTGCCTGCAGACAGTGCAGAGCTCCTGCTCCAGGAACAGCCCCAGTGCTCAGCACTGGGACTGCACCATCTGACCGTGCCTGCCCAGCACCATCATTACCTTTATCTCTGACTCAGAGCAGCTTTGAAGAATAGGGGTCAGGTCACTCCCAGCACTGACTGAAGAAGAAACCAGCAGGAGGTGAGACGCTGTTCAAAGAGCCAGTAACAGCCCTATAAGCCCTGCACACACACAGATGGGGACCTGCTGCTCCTCCTCACTGAGAAGTACAACTGCTTCTGCAGGAGAAAATTGGGATCGAGCCCTGGCTTATCATAAGAGCTACAAAAGACATCATTACTATGAGGGGAAGGATTTCATCCCACTGTATACTAAAAAACCCAAATTACATGTGTATTTTTATCATTTGCAAGGAAGCCACAAAACTCAAAGGCACAGTAAAGACCCTGTCATCTTCCCTACTCCTGTTCTGAAAATGCAGCATTTCACAGTCTTTCTCTGATCCAAGCTCCCCTTCTTCTGTAAACACGACAGAGTTCACTGAGGATAACTATGATAACAGATTTGTATAAGCTATATACTTTGGCCTCTGCCTGCCATTAACCCCTGCTGGGATGGCTAGTTCTGCCTCAACCAAAAAAAGTAACTACAGCCTTGCAGCAGCTGTACAATAGAACTGTACAGCATAAGTACCTCTTGTTCTTTTGTAACCTTTTACCACTTCTTTTAGACTTCAAAACCTGAAATAGTATTTTAAACAAAAGAGTCCCCTTTCCATGAGAAAAAGTGAAAAGCAACTCCATTTTCTATGTCAAACAACAAAAAAAAAGTAAGCTGCCAGTGAGCAGAAAAATGCACAAGGTTTGGAAGTGGCAGGACAGCCCACCCACACTTTAATGGATGGGTAGGAATCTGCTCCTCCATTAAAGAATGAACAAATGCTGCTCAGGAGCATAAGGCAGATTTGATCTCTCAGTTCACATTTCATGCCTGCAGCTGGAGACAGCATTACTGTCTGACACCCTTCTCAGATGTGCAGGATGTGTTCAGCTGCTGAGGACAAAGAACTCTCTATGAGCACTTTCAATTACAGCAGATATGACCAAACACAGGCCTCACATGGCAATTTCTTGGTATTTGATGTTCCCAGCCCTTGGCCAAATGAAATACATTTAACATGAGATTTGTCTCTTAAGAGCTGTTGCCCCAAGTGAGCAGTGTGTAATGGTCTTGGGGGCCACCCACATCTTGGACAATCATGTGAGCAAGTCCCTCTGTCTCTGTCACAAGCCAGTGCCACCACTGCTGAACACCACTGCAGACATCTTCAGAGAATCTCTGCAACCACAGCCTTGGAGAATACAACAAGGCTTCAGCTGAGTCCCAGCTCACTAGGAAACCCTCACAGATGCCTTGCTCAGCTTTCAATCCTGCTGTAATGGCTAGAAGACCAGGAACTGTCTGGCTCAGTTTTCAGTTTATGTCACAACACCACTGTATGTATGGACGTGCAGTGTGCAGCTCTGAGTCAAAATACACCATGCCCTGCCCTCCTCCCCTGCAATAATGGATTTATAAAAGATGCCATCCCATGCTGCCCCTGGTATGAAAGACTTTACAATGGACTATTCATCAAGCAATCTTTTTTCCTTCTTTTACTCAGTTATCAAAGCTTGTGACATACACAACTGCACTGCACAGGCTGCCAGCACTACTTGTTACCCCTCTAACCACTTTAGTTTATCATTCTTTTATGCTGATTCCTCTCTCCTCCAAATTACCTGGGAATTTTCCACATACATTTTGAATGCTTTAGACAAATTATTGCAAGAAATCTGTTAGATACAAGTTTTGTTCAGAGAATTGGTCAAATTAGGGAAGATACTGCATTAGTGCAATAGGATGGATCTTCAGTAAACTTAAGTTTTCACTGCTCACAACTCTCTGGGGCTGAGGCAAGTAAAATGAGACTAGAGTTATCTTCTGATTATGCAGTCCCTGAGAATCTGTGATTTAGCTTTGAGTTCCTCAAGTCTAGTTATTCCAGTGGGTGTGAAAATCAGTCAGACAGAGAACCAAATGCTACTTTGATTGAACAAAGTAAATAACATCAGTAGGTTGAGTCTAACAAGGTGACACTTGCAACAGTTTGAGGTATTAATTTTAAAGGACATACAAAGTGACAGTCATAACAAAATAACACAGAATAAGAATTTCTCTATATTAAGATTTAACCTTCTGCCTAAGCTCTTTCACCCAAAAAAAAGGGCAAATAATCCTCTTTAGGAAGCCTTTAAAGTCAAATTACACACCAATCAGTACCTACAAACACTAACAGAGCTACTGAAAAAGGCAAACTCAGATGTACCTGGATTTAATGCTCTCTGAAGCAAAGTAAAATAAGCTTGAAAGCTCCAACAGAATATTGAATGCAATTCCACAGTGCTCCAAGTTGCTCTCTCCACCTGCTTTATGGCAGGGATCAATTCCTTACATGCTCAGGTTAAAAAAATGCAAACCAAACAAACCCAAGAAAATACCAAACAAAACAAAATCCCCAACACAACAAAAAATAACATAGTAAGTAAAATTCCACCTAAAGAATTCAGAACCGTGCCTGAAAAAAAATCACCCAGTCCAAAACACAAAGAAGTCTTTAAGTAAAATTAGTCTTATAATACCGATTTTTATTCAAGATGGATTGAAAATAAATACTATTGCTTCACTCACCCTGAAAACAGAAAAAATATTCTTTCTCAAGAAAAAATTAGTTGCCCCAGCTTATTTCAAGTACATATAAATTTGAAGGCAACAGTGAATGTATTTATCATTTTCATGTATGCGCATCCATACACAAAAATTTATATATAAACCATATATATACATATTTTGCTGCCACCTTGTGAACAGTCTCTGAATATGGAGGTTTAGTTCACACAGACTCAATTCTGCCACCTTTATTCACATTTAGCTCAACTGACTTTAATGTAGATACTTTTAAAATGGGGACTCAGTGTGACAAAGGATGGCTGAATCAAGTGCTTAGTGCAGAAAAATTTAAAAGGTTGATTAAAATAGCTGAGTCTTCCACAATTTCCATATGCTTTTATGTCACAGTTTATTGCCACGACTATTATGGAAAATATAACTAAATTCTTTCTGATAAAAATATTGCAGCTTTGCATCCAAGTTGTATGGCTGTCTTCAAAACAGAATAAGCTGGTGTCTGCAAAAAGAATAAAAGATTAAATACATCTACTGAAGTGTTTTGCTTGAACCAGATTGTGATAAGGAATAGTAAGCACTATTAAAAAGAATCAAAGTAAAAACACATGCATGCCAAGAAAATCCCACTTGTATTTTCTATCTAATCTATCCTAGAAAAAAACTAAATTAAAATTTATCAGCTTTTCAGAATATTTTCACTTCTTCACAAATGTAAGTCAAGAGAAAAAATAGGAGAGAAATCACACATTCCCTATAGAGTATCCAAGGGAGCACAGAATTTAGTTCAGTATTTCACACTTCCTAACAAGATGATGCCTCCAGTTCCCAGCATGGTATAGATAGCACTTATTAGCCATTATCTTCAAAAACATTTAGTTCAAACTGAAATTAAAAGAAAATCTAAAAATTTACAGAGGACTATTCTTAGGAAAAAAAATCAAAACACTTTAACATATTAACATGAATTTCAACAGATTGAGTTCTGTTCTAGAAAAATCAAATTATAACATACAGGACATTTTTATGTGTATCTTTGGGAAGGAGTATCAAGAGCCTTATTTTCTGCTTCTCAAAGAACCACATCCCCATCTATAAGTAAGGAAGATAAGAGCAGCACATCTACATCCTCACTGACAGCATCAATTAATCAACATTCTACTCACAGCTTCTGCATCGTGCTCAAGCCCAATGTCGTGGTGCTCCTGCTCATCATCCCGGAATTGCTTTATTACCTTTAAAAGCAGCAGTTACTGAGCCTACTTTGCAGAGAAATCAAGGCAGCCAGTACACAAGACTAGATGCTGCTGTCCATTTTGTGCACCATGGCAAGCCAGCATCTCTCAAAAACTTCTTAAAGATCTGAACCTCCAAATCAGCAAGAAGGGAATTATTTACAGCATTCCCCTAACCTGAAGTTCTTCTAGTGGTTTCTAATATCACTACCTTTTTCACAGTTTCAAAAAAACCTACAGTAATAGTAACTTTTAACATGGGCAAGTTTCACACCCCCACATGATTCTGACAATTAGAATAAAGGAATTAAGGTCTCTGCCTTGACAATCAGTAAGGGTGTTCCCCTGTAAGCTAATCAGGCTTTTGTCCATTCTAGAATACTCTGCAGAACAATTGTTTGTCTTCTAAATCTTCAGCTGGGACAAAAAAGGTTGAGAGGATGATCCTGAGATGCCTGCAGCTGATCAGGATTGCTTAATGAAGAGCTCAGCACTAACAGGCACCTGGGCACCGTCCCTGCCCAACAGGTCTGCATTGCTTTGGGTGTCCTGTCTAGCTCTCCTCATACTGGCACTGTGAATAAACTCAATGCCTGGATATTTCTCCTTATTTTGTGCCATCTCTATTTCATTATAGCATTATCTTCAGGGGTGGTATTTCCCTGGGGCACCTCAGCACAACTCCCAGTTACTTCAGATACAATTTCTGTAACATTAGGATATATGGGAATAATCAAATTTTGTTACATGTTACACTACAAACAATTGAACACAGTGGCAGCCAGCAAGGCTGGAAATGAACCAATTCCACGGGCTGCCTGTGGAAACAGCTCAATCTCCCACAGCCACCTTACAGGAATGAGCCCCAATTTGACTCCCAAAATTCTTGGGAAATTACTTTCTCAAAGAGCTGACAAACATCAGCTCCTTACACACTCTGAGAGCACCTAGGACTAAAACATGAATAGGATGCTGGCTGGCAGCAGTGCCAGAAGGGCAAACCCCACCCTGGGGTGTATCAAACACACCATGGGCAGAGGAGCTGGAGAGGGGTTCATCTTAAGCTCACCCTGAGCACTGTGAGTAGCTCTAGGCCCTACAGGTTAAGGAACATGTGAAGGTACTTATTTTGTTTCCCCTCTACACCTTTCCTTTCAATTAAAATTAATCAAACTTACAGCATAATTCTCCCACTTGAAAAAGAAACACTGCATTACTGAAAGCATGCTGAAGATAATCTAATATATGTTTTAATTTTAGTGCTTGATCAATTTAGTGTGGCTGAAGGAAAAAGCACCCTTTTATTTTAATAGTTTCTGTTGACTTCAGCATTCTAAGTGACAGAACAAAAAGATCCACTATAAATTCTAAAAGTATATTATTTTTAAAAGACTAAATCACATCAGATAATTCAAGCAATTTGTAAAACTACCTTTAAGTCAAGGTTAAATACCTGCAATAGTTCTTTGTACTTTTCTGGATCCTCTTCTATTAGAGTTCGGATCTGGTTGTTGTAGTGCTCTGATATACTCTCTTCCACGGCCACTGTGCAAGCCATTGCACCTTTCTTTCCAAGTAAAGCACTTCCAGCCCCTGGAATTGGGGTACCAGACACATGAATACAATGAAATCTGAAGCAAAACAAATAATTTAACACAACTGAAGACTTCACAAAACAATAATAGTACTTACACAAACTCACCTAAAACAAAACCTGCTATGTTCCAGAAAGGCAATAAAACCGTAGGTCGAACTCTATATGCAACCATGAGCTCATTGAACTTTTTCAGGTGGTCTTTTTCTTGATTCCACATTTGCTGCAAAAGAGCCAGATCCCAGAGAAGCATACAACCACAAGAGAAAAACATTTCCAATAAACTAATAAAAACCAAAACCACTCAGGCCACATATACTGTGATAGCTGAGGCAGTACAGTAACACTGTAACATCACAGAGAAGAAATGGCACAGAAAGGAATGGATCCTTATAAAAAGGGCAGACGAGGGTAGTTATAAGAAGATAACATGAAAACATTTGCAAAATAAGACAACACTACAGTAACTGTAGCATTGCTACCTCACTGACCATGTAATGCCACTCTTTATAAACTCGCATGTTTGGAAGTGCTTAGAAAAAACTGAACAAAAACCTTGCCATGAAGGCTACGATCTTTCAGCGTCACCCGGCTGCAAATTAAACAGCACCACGGGGATCTCCCCTAGGCGCGCTCACCTGGATGATGGGTCCCACGCTCGACCTGCCCAGCACGGCCATTTGCCCCGCATAGATGCGGTTCGCCCCGTACTCCCCTGCATGGTCCACGCGGATGATGCGGTCTATGACAGGCTTGTTGATGGCCTCCTGCGCCACCCGCGTGCTGCACAGCCTGAGGGAAGCTTCCCCGCCGGGCACAGGCCGCAGACCTGTCGGAGAGACAAAGGTGACGCGAGCTCCGCCGCCGCCCGGTCCCCGTACGGCACGGGCGGGTGGACGCTCCCACCCGCGGAGTCGAGCGGCCTGAGGCGGCCCCAGAGGCCGGCGGCGCGGGGGCCTAAGGGGCGGGCAGGGAGCGGAGGCGAGCCCGTACCCGGCCCGCAGCGGAGGGGCCAGTGCTGCCACAGCGAACACCGCAGAGCCGGGGCTCCGGCCGCCGCCATCGCGCCGAGCACTACGTCATCACCGCGCGCCGCCCTCTCGCCCTCTGGCGATTCCGATTGGCTCCGCGCCGCCGCCTCACTGGGCAGCGCAGCTGTCAATCAAAGCTCGCGTTGCCTGGTTGCCATGGGAACGAGAGGCGGCCCTGGCGGTCGAGGCGGGAAGTGCAGCGGGGGCGCTGAGGGAGGAGGCGGCCCCGGGCCGGCCCCACAGGCACAGCGCGGAGCGCGTCAGGCGGTGCCGTAAACAAAACAGCGTTTATTGCAGGTTCATTTATTTAACATGGACACAGAAAACATTCCAAAATATTATACAAAAGATAGTGTCTCACATCAACTAAGCGCGGACTAATGCAGATTTCAAACAATAAACGCAGTTTTGTATGGAAAATCCTTACCACAATCTTTAAATAAGGACTGGGCTAGTAGCTTACAGGGACATACGGTTCTCTAAGATGTATAGACCCAGCAGTTCAGGTAAGAGACAGGAAATGTGAAATTAAGGTGTACTGACACACAATATTGCTAAACAATAATTTAACTCTGAAATATTCACATTTTAGAACACATAGAACAGTAGTCAAGATGTTAGTACAAGAATAAAACACAAATAATAATGACTTAAAACGTTAAAAAAAAAAAAAAGCCCTTCCAGAGCAGCAAGACTGGTGCCCCAGCAGTGCTGTGCCTGCCGTGGCTGGCAGCTTCTTCCTACTCCAAGTGTTGATTCAGAGCTCTTTTATCAGCTTGTTTTCTCTGAAGCATTCTGTGACCAATTATCCAGCGCTCAACTGCTCCTGCTGCTTCAGTGCAGCATAAATAGCAAACATTCACCTCTAAAATTTTTAGAAAACTAATTTAAAACCCATGCCATACTTTCTTTTACTATGCACTATTTAAAAATACTTCCATACACACTTCTTTTTTTAAAACCAAAGTAAATGAAAGGTACTGAAAACATGTAAAACCATACCTTTCCTCTCTCTCATGATTCTTATAGCATAATTTGTACAAACAAATATAGAAGAGTTTCAGTTCTGATCATATTTTACCCAAACTCCCTGAAAAAATAGGGATGTCACAAATCCCAGCAACCTTGAAGCTGTATCAGTGTTAAAGTACCCTTTTTCAAACAGCTCTATCACAGTATAAATCAGCTGAGTTTCCAAGTTTTGGAAACCTTAAGCCCCACTTAATTAAGAAAGACTCAGACCACAAGCACCCATTACAGAGACCACAGTCTCAGGAGTGTCAGTCAGCTGCTCAGCTTTTAGAAGCTGCAAATGCTTCTGCTGTTATCTTGTTGTTCTGAGAGTTTCAGGAAGTTAAGTTCTTTTGGCTGTCGTGGTTTTCAAGGATACCTCTGAGCTTCTGTTATCTTTCTGATCAGGAACATCTTGTCACGACTCTCCTGGAAAGAAGAACAAGTATGCTCCACATGAACAGTGTTAATACAAGTCATCTACAACAGCTCATTTCTTCATTAGAAATAGGTGCACTCACCACATTGTATTCCTCCAGCACACTCTCGACTGCCTGAACAATTTCAAGTTTACAATGGCTTTGATTTCATTTATCTTACCTCAGGTCACACATTAATAGTTCTGCACCGAGCCGAGTAAAAACATCTCATACACCTCAAAATTTAAAGCCATACTTCCAGGAAGTTGAACAAGAGCAAGCAAACAAAAGTAAAAAGCATGAAAGAATTTTCAGAATTTGCAGCTGATTTGTGAACCCTTCAAAAAGCTGGAAGGCTTTTGTTCCTAAATTCCTCATTCCTCAAAAATCTCCCCCAGTAGTGTTTTTCTGCACACAGGCTTTTAAATACCATAGCTAAAAGAAGCACATATCATGAAATGGGCTATTTCATAAGAAAGTGAGAAGTCTCACTACTGAGGCTGAGTTTTGACTCTAGCAGTTTGTCAGATCACAGCACACAAATGCTGCCAAACCTGGCAGTGGCTTTTGATGGCCACAGAGCAGCATTTCTGCACTGGCACCCTTCTCCAAAGGGCTGATTAGTGGTGACTTGTTCCACTTTCAGTACCTGCTCAAGCAGTTCTAGGCCTACACTCAAGAACAAGACCAGAAAAGGCACAGCAGAAGTACAGGCCTGGAGGGAAGGGTTGGGAGTTGGGTGCCTGTTTGTGAGGGCAGAGAAGGAAACAGAAGTGGAGGATGTGCAAGATGGTGGAAAGGATAGGAAACACAGGATTCATGTTCTTCTTTGGCAGAAAAAACCCCATGCAGATAAGTGGATTTAAACAAGGCAACAGATGAAAAACAGGGACTCAGCTTCTCAGGGGCATATCTCTTGCGTGTGTGTTGCCTGATATAACCAGACCTTGTTGTAGTTGCAGCTGATACCCAGGAAAATCAACTCCACTGAGAAATACCACAATGCTTTGGTTACTTTTCCTGGGTAATTTGTAAAACATTCTTCACAGCCTGTTGCAAACACCAAATACCCAGTAGACTGAAAACCAATATTCCTCTGCATGCCTCATTTCTGTACCCCTAAAGTTTTTTTTGTTGTCAGTAAAGCATTGGGTCAGATCTTACCAAAACCAGTTGTTCTCTCAGCTCTTCAACCACTCGTTTGTGTGCTTGAGCCAAGGCAATAATATAGAACATAATGATGCTGTAAACAACAAACAAAAAGGGAGGACTTGAGATTTCCAATGTACATAATAACAAGTTCAGTTCAGGAGAACATGTAAACGTGCTACAAAAGGAAGGGCTGGGCAGAGTCCAAAATAAGCCACGTGGCTTTTCAAGCACAGAAGTTTTAGAAAACATCAGGTAATAAGGCCCCAAAATTTGCAAACAGTTTAGTTTAAAAAAATTGAAAATTTAAACTCAAAAAACCTTGATTTAAACTTAAGCAAAACCCACATTTTTTTATTGGAAGTCTGACCAGACACTAGAACAGTGTTGTGGAGCATCTATAACTTTGGAGATACTGAAAATCTAACTGGGTGTGGCTCCTGCTCTACTTTACTCTGTTTTGAATAGGAGAATTGGGTTAGATACTCTCTACAGGACATCCAACCTTAAAAATGATTCTATATTGAATTTCATCTTACAGAATGTTTTGGGAGTTTTATTTGTTTTTTCAGACTAGGATTTGTGGATATTGTGATCACAGGGCTTACAGTACTAATTTGCAGAGGATTCACAGTTGACATTTCTGAGAAGGACACTGTTGATTATGGGACATGCAAGAGGAAATGGGAAAAAGCTGAGTGTGAACACATGGGCAAAGACATAAGGGCTAAGGATTCATATGAGTTTTGATGCTTTTGACTGCAGATGGAAAATCTGGTCTAATAGGTCTTTGGTATGAGTTTAGTAAGCAAAGAAATGGAGCTGCATAAGTGAATCAAGTCTCCACAGTACTCACCAAAGGATCAGAAAAAACGTCACTGCAAAGGCTTCTGATGCCATGCCAAAAAGGACTTGCTGTAAACCTGTTGGAAACTCAAGTACTGTATTTGGAATAACTTCCCACGAAGTGTTAAAATTCCTGAATGGCCCACATGCCTTGGAAGAGGGAATACTGTCAAAGAAGCAGAACAGAAAGATGTTACCCCAAAATGTAAAGATAAAACAATCCAATACAATCCCAGCACCCATTTGGTGATGCAGTAAAAGTGTCTTACATCTACAAAACTGTAATTTTTGTTTATATGAACTAAGCTATAAGTTTATGTGTTATACCCTATATATTTTATTCCATTAATCATTCTAAAGTTGTGTGTCTGCTTTTACAGAACTGACATCCTTAGAACGAGTGTCAACTTCACAGAACTTAAAAGTTGTCACTTACCTTGCTATACTGACTCCCAGAGGGATAAAAGCCAAGAGGAGCCCAATCAACAGCACCACCAGGAAGAAAAATTTGGAACTTGATGCCCTTATAGGCCTTGCTGCAGGTTTGCGTGTTTGTATCAAAACAATCTGAAGAGGCAAGGTGAGTAAAACTGTTACCAGTACATCCACATAGATATACATCCAAATATACTTGCCCCAGCAACTGAATTTTCCATTCTCAACATGCCACAAGCTACCACACAACCACATCCTTTGATGTGCATGGGATGAGAAGGGCTAATACAAGATTGCCTCACACAGTATAAGTCAATGTCTCCTAATTTGTGTAAGAATTTGATCCAGAGGACCTCACACACTTGCACAGAGTCAACAGACACAGCTATTTGGTGTATGATTCATGGCACTGCCATGCTTTGTCCCACACTTCTTCACTGGATACATCCCCTCTTGCAAGACCTAAAGTATCAGCAAGAATTGGATGCACAGAAGGAGCTGTGTGGTCACTGAGCAAAACTTCTGATAGTTAGAAATGACACAAACATCCAACCTAGTTTGGATTTTCCATTTTGCTACCAAATTTTTAGCAGCTTTGCAAAATTTTGTCTAAGTTCTAAGCCGTGTTGCTAGTAAATAGATTATTGTAGGAAAGTGTTATAAACCAGCTTTGTTACATAAAAAGCTTTTCTTTTAAAAAAAGACAAATAATTTGAGAAGTAGTAATCAAAATGTGGCTTTGCTTGATTTCAAATAAAAATTCTACCTTCTGTTAAAATGTCAAAACCTTACTGAAAATGCAGTATCATTGGCTCATTCCACTGCACCCACAGGTGGTTTTAGGGTTTTTTGTTGTTTTAGATCACCTGCATATCTATATGCCTGCATTACAAAGTCCACAGAGATGTACTCAGTCCTTTATCAACCACATGCTTTCATTACCTTTTTAACATAGAAGATGATGAAGTATTTTATAGTTGCTATTGCAGGCAGAAGTGGTGAAAAGAAGGTTCCAATCCAGCAAATAGTCTGCCCATAAATGATTTCCAGGACATTGTCAGAAATTTCAAACTCCTTATATCCAAACCACTGAACTAACTTGCAAGAGCAATGAGTAACTAACAACCTGAAACCAAAGAATATTGTTAGTCATAAATTGAAGTTGTAGAGTTTAGATGCATTCTAACACATTTGAAACACACAAAGTGTAGCATTTAAGCATTAGACAACATAACAGAAAATGTCTGAAGAAAAAAGCTCTCAAATATTAAAACCTATACAGCCATCTGAATAGCAAACAGATGCTCAAGCCACCAAAAAATGTTTATGCTTTATTTTAAAACTAGTAATTTAGTTAGAAATATGGAGAATTGAAAGCAGAAAAAAGAAAATATGTTTCATATGCCATTTGTAAAAATGTGCTCAAAAAGCAGAGATACATACTTTCTGGGGAAGTCCACAAACAGGGGCACAGCAAGAATTACAATAAAATCAAATATCATCAGTTTGTACATTTCTTGCCCAACATCAGATTCCCAACACTATAAAAACAAGTCAGAAAACACAAGATTAGCAGTCTAAATAAACAAGTGAAAAATCTGTCTATCACTAAAGCAATTACCTTCTCATCACCATGAAGTTCAAATGCTATGAACTCCTGAATTTCTGAATATTCAAGTGTTTCAAAGTTCCTGTACCAAGCTTTTCACTTTTGTTTTGTTTTGATTTTGGGGTTTTTCTGTGAGGTGGGGCAGAGAGACTGACTGGGTGTGTTTGGTTTGGTTTTGGTGGTTGGGGTTTTTTTGTTTCTTTGTTGTTTTGGGGTGGGGGGGGTGTTTTTTTTTTCTTTTGAGGAAAACCCATTTACCTTAATTCTGCAAAAGGCAGTAGCACAATGACTCCAAAACACAGCTACCTCAAACAATCCTCATGGTGGACAGAAAGTTTGAGCTAAGGAATCATCTGGCAGTGGACTAATTCTAATCAGAGTTTTAGACAAACAAAGGATATACCTGTAACACCTATACTGGTTTGCACTGAGCAGTGGCAATCGACACCAGGCATAGCATTAATGGCAACCCCAAGGCTGATACTGAACACCTCTAAACAAGCAACTCTCATGGAAAACAAAACTCTGTTCACAAGCTCAGATCATTAAAGACCAAGATAAATCTGCTTACAGGATAGAGTTTGTAATTGTATCCACAGGGCTTACACTTGTCACTGCCACAATGGGAGATCTGACTCCACAGTGAGAACAAGAGAACACCAATATTGGCCAACCGCACAAAGACACACCTGGAAGAAAGGCAAAACCTAATTTCAAACATGCCAAAAAATTGCCACATTAACACTTGGCTCACCTTGTACAGGAGTCCAAAGGAGCCTTAAAACACAAAAGGGTCACAGAGACCTTTAACAGGGCAGTGAGCCAGATAATAAACACATTTCTTTCCTTAGTAGTAAGTTAAAATTGCTTTTGACCTTCCCAGCTTTAGGCTAGTCCCTTGTTTCTTTTCTCAGTAGTTTTCCTAGATCAGTCATTTGCAGATGTTGGTGCTGCAATGGGTTGCAGTTCCCTCAGGTAGTTTTGTGTGCAGCATTTCCACTTCATGTAGCTTCAGGCCTTCTGAGGCACTCACTTGGCCAAATCACAAATAAAAAGCATGGACTTGCACAGTTCAGGTGCTTCAGCCCAGATCTTACTGTCTTAAGCTGCTGAACACCAGCTCTAACAATGAAGTATCTTTTTCCCCAAAACTGTTAACTTCTGCCTTGAGCAAAGCTGTGCTTCCATTCATTGCTGTACACACATTTGCTCATTCAGGGAACTCCTGCACAAAAGCTGTGAATCCACAGCTCTGCAGCCACAAGTTCTCTACTGACTATTACTTCAGGTTGAAGATGTCCAGACCACACAGCTAAATGGGACCAAGAGAAAAACTTGGACACTGAGATGATTGCACTGCACTGTCATCAAAACACATTGTTCCCAGCTTTAAAGTTTCCAACTAAACATTGGCCAAACAATGATTCCTTGGTTTCCAGTGCCAACTTCTCTGCTGCTTGATGTTTCAATGTTTACAATGCATATAGCCTACCAAGTACAATCTGTTGAAACATCCAAGGCCACAATAAAAACATTTTTACCTCAAGAGTGTCAGCTTGATTTCAAAGGCTGGTGTATAGTCTTCAAATCTGATTAAAAAGGAGAAGATCAGAGGACCAACGAAGTTGGCCAGTGTGATCACCATGGAAGGCAAATATTGCACTAAGAGATTAATCTGGGAGTTTGCATTGTCAATGTCCTGCAGAAGAGGAGATGAGAGAAACACAGTGCTTAGAGAAACACAGATTCCTGAGCCTGCTGTCTTCAGCTACATGCCAGCTTGCCTTGACCAGGATTCAGGCAGCATCTTTTACTATAGCTTCATCCTCCACTGACGTGTGCACCAGGCAATAGGAATCAACACCAGGTGTAACGTGAATGGCAAACCCAGGGCTGATTCTGAATGCCTCTAGACAAGCAAGTTACACAGAAAGCAAATCTCTATTCTTTATACAAGCCTGATCACTGCTATCTGCAGTTTGCTACTACACACTCTTGCTTTTTCTTGCTCCCTTCACCAGGAACTCCCTCTCCACTTCAGGTAAGAGTATTTCTGTGCTTCCTCAAAGCTTCTGTTTAAAGAGGTTCAACTCGCCAAGGTTTGTGTCTGACTGTTGGTAACCAGCACTAAGGCTACCAGATTTTACAACTATTCCAAGTGCAGACACTTTCCAATTTATTCTTACTGGTGCCAAGCAGCTCCCTTGATTTTCCTACCACCCTGACAAGCTCCTCTAACTGCTCGTTAAACCAAGGTCAAGATATCAACCCTTCTACTTAAAGTTGACAGTAAGTGAAGCTGTTATTTAAGTTGTTCAGTATTGTGTGGTCCTCTTCTCTACCCTCAAACAACACCTCTGACACAAAAACTCATTTAGCCTCCATTTCCTGCCTCTGTGCAATACTGGCAGTTTACAAAAGTTCAGAGTTAGGTCCACCATAAGCACAACTTTTCTTGTGAACAGCTAAGCCCATCACATCACCAACTTACACAGGGGAGAGAAAAATCGTGGTCCCCATTTCTACCAGATGAATCAAACCCTGGGGTCCTACAGAGAAGTCAATTACTTTTGTGAGGCTGTCACAACCAGAAGCTAGTCTGCATTGTCCTGCTTCTGAACCACTCTTTCCATCTGTTTGTCCTGCTGGAGGTGAAATCCAGCCAACCTGATCCTTTCTGCTAGTGATGCAAGAACCTTTGCTTCTGAAAACTGCTCTGTGTTCAAAGCCTTCCTGTTTCCCCACACAGCGGTAACTCAAGCCACAGGACAGATCATAATATACACTCTGTCTTCCCCTGAAGTGCATTTTTGCAGTTGACAGGAACCAGATCAAGTGAAAATGATCATGATGAAGTTTGGTTTAAGCACGTCACTTCTCCCAGCCAGTTTGCTGCAGACCCAGCAGATCACAGTGAGGTGAGCACAGTTACAAGGGAAGGGCATGAGGGCTGCTCTTGTCAGCTCAAAGACACTCCACACTGAAGTCTCTGCAGCAATGGGAGACATTACTGGGGAGGCTTTTTTGGCTCATGGTTCCTGATCTTTCCTGCTCTCATCTACTAAAAAAAATTGTAAGTCTGTAGAAAGCATTTTCAGATCCCTGCATGAAAGGCACTATATTAAGACACTTGACTCTTTCACAATAGTTCCTCTTGCTGTAATCACCAGCCTTCACCAAATCTGTCCTAGTGTCATTTCTTATACTCACATTGGAGTTTTCCTGAGAGAAGACAGTTACTCTGTAAATAGTATAAAAACATCCTGATAAAATGGCAATGACAATTATATTTATAAATATTCTCAGCGAGTAGATGCGTAGCTTTTCTTTCATTCTCCTCTCAGCTATTCTTTGCTTCAGTTTTTCTTCCTGCAAGTCAGTCTACAAAGAAAAGAAAAAAGAGATGCAGTTCTTTGGTGTACTGTACAACACTTAACACCATGTCTTCTACTCCTGAGGAGTGCAAATCTGTAGCCTGTTCCAGGAGAGTCACTCCAGTGCCTGCCCAAGCACACAGAACTGAGTGTCTTTTCTTTGACAAAAGAGGTCCATGCAGGAATGGAAGCCCCTGTGTGCTCAGCCTCCTCAAGCTGAGGGCTCTGTAGCCAAAGACAAGTGTCTTGCAATCCTCTTATCTCTACTGTATCAATAACACATTTCCTTGAAGACAGTTTGCCTGCTTGTTGAGAGTGACTGATCTCAGCTTGACACTAAACTCTGAAATAGGTAAACACTCATCTCATTACTTCTGCAGGGAAGTAACCAGCCCTCACCAATGGCTCAAAATTCCTTCTACTCTTTGTGAAGGAAAATTGGGGAATGGCACAGAAAGAAGGAAGTACAGTCTTGAGCAGCTTGTCATATAAACTTGGTGTATTTCACCTTAACTGACATGAAAATACAGTATCTCCTGTGAAGACAATTTAACCTGGGAAAACCCATGTAACACCCATATGAGTGTATTTTCTGAGGACATATGTCCCACAAACAGTAATATTAAGGGCTAGTTCTTCTCAGATGTGTGCTCTGGAGGCAAAAGTGTAGCAATTGAAAGAGGTTCTAACTCTTTGATGAAAAAAGATGGCTGTGAACTTCAATAGAGCAGAAAGCAACTATGAAATCTGTAATTACTGCTTTGTAGTTTGAAGTAGAAGAATCTTCTCAAAGGTAATTTTTTCACTACACAAATCTCTGCTTCCAGTGTACAGAGAGCAAAAAGAAGGTCCTTGTTTTACCAAACGAGCCTTTCAGACTCTTTTCAGAGCTTTATGATTTGGGAAATCTATAGCTGCATCAGCATTTTGTATGTGCATGTGTGCCAAAGACACCTAGTGAAAATTTTTCAATATCTTCGTAGTACAACAATACTCTCAAACAGTACAAAGAGCACCATCTGAATTTTATTTCTCCCCAAACTACTGCTTACTGTGCTGCATGCTTCAACCCCAGAACACTCAAACTGAGCCCTGCAGGGTTTTGCCTGCAGCTGGGACAGCTTTTCCTGTTGGACTATGCAGAAACTAACACAGGAAGCAGGACTGGAGTGTGAGGAAGAGGCAGATAAGACAAGCAGCTAACAGGCTGGCTTTGGTCCCCAGTGGATGGGGGAAGGGCCAACAACATTGTGCCTTCTCACATGGCACACAACTCCAGCTACCTAGCAAGCATGCATGAGTATGTGGGCTGCACCCCCAAAACAAGCTACTTAAATCCTTCTTAACTTTATTCCCTTATCTGCAAAATTACACGTCTATTTTTTAGCCATCTCAGCTGTATGAAGCCATAATCACAAAAAGACAGAAGTTACTCACCTGGAGCTCATATAGCAAGCTGCAATGTTTCAGCCAGGCTGCACTTGGATCTGTAATGCAGAAGTCCCAGCCTGCAAAGACTTTGTTACAGTAACTCTGAAATGGATCTGCATCATGCACTAAGTTGTGCTTAAAGCCTTCCACAGACCTAGAGAAAAAATTCATGAGAAGATGTATTTTATACACAGGAAAAACACAAACAAGCAATCCTGGGTGATCAAAAATTAAATTACCCCCTCTGTGAGGAAACTGTCACCTTTGCTTAGTACCAGCCAGTGTCTGGGACACTTTCAGTGTGAGATTCTGCAGCAGCTGACCCTGACTGATACAGGTTATTCCCACCTGCACTTCACACAGTCACACCTTCTTCACCCAGACATAGCAAAGGAAACTGAGATGGCACAAATAAAACTCCACCAAAACCCCCTAAAGAAAATCCTCCAACAAATTCAGTATAGTTGAGGGGATTTTACTTACAGCTATGCATGCATATGAATAACTGATACTTCAAATTATTCTCTTTTTCCC
Organism: Anthoscopus minutus; assembly: GCA_013399455.1. NCBI lineage: Eukaryota > Metazoa > Chordata > Aves > Passeriformes > Paridae > Anthoscopus > Anthoscopus minutus. The sequence goes on along the minus strand of VWYI01022534.1, from coordinate 13,519 downwards.
AAGCACACCAGAGGCTTCTGTGGTACTGCATGCTCAGGCAAAAGACTCCCCATTTCCACAAAAGCAGCTCTAGAACACAGTATGTTCCCTTCAAGCATGAATACAATGTAAACTGTGCAAAAAGTAACAATAAATAAACATCACCAACATCTTTACCTCTTTAGAGTCCAGAGGAAACTTAAGGCAAGGTAGGCAAATGTGGCCAGCAGGTATGCGAGTGGAAAGTTGTAATTCATGATACTTATTGATACAGCATCTATTGAGTAATAGCCATAAAATAAACTTGTCATTTCAAGGAATCCCTGTGAAAATGAAGTTGAAATAGAATTTGTAACAGCAGCAACAACTGCTCCAGTAAATCCAACTTGGAATTAAGCAAGAATTTTGTAAATTTAAAATTGCCCCCAGCTACAAGTCTGCAGCTTCTAAATACTGTCATTGCCTCTACCAAACTGTAATGCAGGCAGTGTGTGCTTAAAATCCCTCCCCTCTCCAATCAGAGCTGTAGGACACAGACACTGGGACCCTACACAGAGAGCACAATAGGCAGTGTGCTCTGGAATAATAAGGGCTAGCAGCTGGGGAGGAGAGGCACAGGCTGCAGCTCGTGGCCATCCAGACCTTGTGGTCGCTCAGTAAAAGTCAGTTTGAAAACTGCCCTTCTCAGAGATAACGTGCCCCAGTGATGTATACACCTCACTCTTTTTCAAAATTATTAAAGCTCATTCCACAAGTAAATTTTTTTACATTTTAAATGCTATATGAGACAAAAAAAATTACTTACAGTGCCACTGAGCAAATCTTTGAGGTAAATATAGAAGTAAACAAGTCCCTTATTACCACTAGGTTCATAAATTGTGCAGATATCCTCTGTCAAAAAAAAGGCATGAAAAGTCACTCAAATGGTAATGGCCACTGAACAGCAAGATCATGTTAATTCAAACATGCCACACTTATAAAAAGGCTTTCCTTTTTATTCTGGGAGGTGGAGAAGAAGCTGATGGAAAGGGGGAATCTTACAACAGCTGTACATAGAGAAGATGTTTACCTATGTTCTTTGAAGAAATGTAAACAATGGTACTGTTGAATATTTTATATTTAGAAATTACGGTGGGAAGAGTAACAAAACTGAACATCAGGATAAAAATGACAAAGTTCAGCAGGACCATAAAGCGCAGGAAGGAGAAGTAGGACTGGATGCCAGTACCAAATTTCCCTGGGAATAAAAGAAACATGTGCCAATAATTAAGATGATAAAACTATTGAAAATACAGAGAGAGCAGATTATAAAATCAGTTTCACTGAACTGAAGTACTTTGAAGTACTACAGACTATTAGCAATATAACTGAAATGCAGGTTGGACATATTAACAATTTTTTCCAATCTATTTCCTTCTACCATATAATGGATTTTACATTCAGCAATAATAAGGGAAGAAAGTAACTTCTTAAGCATATGTAGTTATATCTAAAACTATGCTCACACAGGTGAAACTGCCAATAACAGAAGCAACTTTCCAGAGGACAAATGGACATCAGACAAGAAATACCTTCTATGTTGTGAATATCATGTCGCCAAAGCACCAGGTAAGCTGACAAGCTCTTGACTTCACTGAGTGCTTTCTTCAATGCTTTACTGCTAGTTCTTCTCCACTTCTTCCATCTAGATAAACGTTCTGTATCAGCCTGCTGAGAGTCCCTAAAAATCCAGAAATCCAGTTACTGAGCACAAAAAATAATTTTCCACTCCATGTAAGAGGGCTTAGCAGGATGGAGCCTGCCCACAGCCTTCAGGGGGATAGCTACAGTAGCACACACAAGCTCTCCCTACCTGATCCTGCAGGTAAAGGCAACATCAACTTAATTCAAAAAGGGCAAGCTCCCTCACCAAAACAACTCACCTCTCTTGGAGAAAAAAAAAACAACTCCAACAATTGACAACAATAGCTTTTTGAAAAATTTGCTGCAAAGTGCCAGTTCAATAAATTTGAGAAAATATTTTTTGCCAACACCTCTGGGGATGTGCTGTTCTAATAACAAGCTGCAAACAAAAACTGAGAATGTGCCACTGTCTAATTTTTAACCACTCACTCACAGACTTTCATACTATATGAACATAACATTGCATATGAATAACATTTGCATTTTAAAAATTACTGCCTGGTCAGCAACAGCATCAAGGAGAATTCTGAGTGGCTCAGAGTTTTCATTTTGTTGTTTCTTTTAACAAACCCTAAAACCAGACAAAACTTCACAGAAACATAGCTTGAAAATGGACTTATATGCAGCAAATTCTGTTCCAGCCTCTGACACCACTGAAGAAGAGCAGCAGTTGAGTAAGTGCCCATGGGGACACGTTGCTGGGGTACCAAGGTTTCAGTTTTAAGAGACTTGTACTCAACCCTACTCATGTGCCCAAGGGATGCACTGCCATGTGTGCTCTGTGTTGTCTGTTTCCTCAATCTTCTTGTATTTTGGCAGGAAGTCAGATTAAACCTATACAAACAATCAAACAGGCAGCAGATGATCTCAGCTTTAAGAGCAAATACAGCTCCTCTCTAGAGATTTCACTCTGTGGAGACTACAGGCTGCATTTTGCAGTGTTTTAAACTCTGCAGAACTGCCTGGCCCGTGTTCGGTTTGCATTTTAAATAGAAGCGTGGGCTGCATATTCATCTGGGTTACAGAAGTTGAATGTTCAGCTCTCAGGACATTTAAGCCAAGCACTCTGTGTTGGCAGCTGCTGCACAAATGCAGATCACGGACCTGTAGAAGTGCCAAGAAGCCCCACCAGAATCTCAGTGCTGACATGTGTAAACAAGCCTGGGACATTGCAGCTCCATTCCTCCCTCCAGTTCCTTTTTCTTTAAGAACTGAACTTTAGATACCCAACTTCAAATAAAAATTCAAGGGATTGAGCACTTTCCTTTACCATGACCTAGATCTTCTACTGTTTCTTGTGTACAGGCTATAGGGTTAAACTCCAGGGTCAGGCTGTTTGCCTCTGCTCTTGCAATAGAGTAGCTCTTCTTCTCCCTGGAGTACCAGACATTAATTGGAACTTCCATCTCTCTCCTGGTTCATAACTAGAACTACAATGTACCTGATTTAAAGGTGCAGCTGTTCTCTGACAGTGCAAAACCACATCCTGTATCCTGTCCTCAAAGCAGCTTTCAGCCCAGCAGTGAGACATGAGACAAAAAGCACTGAAACTCAGGCGGGGCAAAGCAAGGTCTTTTCAATCCCTCCCTTCAGGGGTTACCACCAGGGGGGCAGGAACACCACACAGGAAAGAGTCATTTAAAAAGGAATGGGGCGGGGGGAGAAGATGAAAAGAAACATAGGTCCTGGGAAGCTTCCTATCAACTGTACAGAGCTACAGCAGAGAGAGCACACTGCACTGTGTAAGAGCAGCTATGCAGACTCAAGAGCAGCAGCACTCGCATAGCAGTGGGGGGATGTTCACACAGATAACTCACAGTGACCCTTGAGAGCACAAAACCCTGAGAAGAAAAAAAAAGCAAATAACCAAAACGGAAAACAGTGAGAAACGCCTTTGTTTGCTACAGTTAATTCCCAGTTTTGACAAATTTCTTCCAATTCAACCTATTTCTGCCCCCAGTCAGCGACTCCGTCGTGCCAGCCAAGAGCACTCGGGCACCTTCTTGTCAGAATTACGTGCCACAGAGTGAAACAGATACAGCCAAACCCAGTTCTGCTTCAGCCTTCCAGCGCACCTGGGTTGTGTTTAGGAAAAAGTCATTTAAAACAAACAAACAAACAAACCCCAACCAAACAAAAAAAACCCGAACAAAAAAACAAGGAAGAAATGCGTGAAGATTTACCTTATTCTCCTCTTCTCTGCCATGCATACCGGGTGCTCTCTGGCAGGACAATCGTCTGCGTCTTGCAGCAGCGTCCCGGCCCCGCGGCTGCCGGCGGTGCTCAGCAGGGCCGGCCGGCGCTCCTGGGTGCCCCCGCGGCGCCTCCGCGCCGACTGGCAGCTGGGCAGCTCCTGCAGGAAACCCACAGGTGCGGCGCCGTGCGGCTCCTCGGCAAGGACAGAGAACCCTGCGAGGCAAAGACAAGGGCTGCGGGTCGGGGNCGTTTCCGGGCGCGGCGGGGCCGTGGGGCGGCGGCTGGCGGGCGGGGTGACTGCCCCGGGGCCGCCTTCCCCCGGTCCACGCCTGCCGGGGGTGCCCGCAGCCAACAGCATCGCATTTGGGGATGTCAGAGTCTTTCTGTTCCTCTTGCCCTAGGCTTGTTTTAAACTTTCCCTGAGGATATACGGCAAGGGGTAAAGGCTTCTGCCACCAGCCAGTCCTCTCCTCTAGAAAGGGCTCGCGCACCCCAGGTGCGGGCTGGGCGTGTTCTGGCTGCCAGGCATCTCCCACCGACGTCTGGCTTGGAAATAAGTGTTGTTCCAATGCCTTCCGCCAGCATTTAACTGCCCACGCTGGTGTTGAGTGCTGTAAAAACCAACAAACTCTGATAGTTGGTCGACTCTCATTAGGACACAAATCCAAATTCCCAGCTTGTTCTGTGATTGGATCCAGTGGCACAGGCTGCAGTGGAAACAACACAGGTTTGCTCTTGAATGTGAAAACTTGGTGTGAACTGGAGCAAGTAAAGTCAGTAGATGCTGAATCTTTTTTTCTCGTCTGAGAGCAAGGGTGGATTTTGTGTGAACTTGTAGTAAACGTCTCAGAGAGACTTCTTGGAACAATTCCTGCCTTTTGTGTGAAAATAGCAGCATGTGTAGCAAATACGGAATTTATACCTCCAGAAGTCTCAAAAGCCTTATATAGCGGGGGGAAAAATAATATCTAGTATTTCTGACTTTATTCTACTGATAGTTAAAAGGTAACCAGCTTTTTCTGAATATTCTTCATGCAGTTTCTGCAATAGTTTTAAAAATAAGTCATTACTAGGCTTCAGAACACTGAATCAGACGCAAATGAGCATGCTTCTTCTGTTAGTTGTACGTCATCAGTTCAGGTATGTGATTTTCAAATTGCTTTGCTAGCAGTAAGAAACTGTGTGTAATCTGTTTTCGTTATAAAACCATAAAATGTTGTTGATAAAAATAAAAGTTCTCTAAGTAATTTAGATGTACGTGTTTGTAATCTGTGTTACCAGCAGAGGTGAAAGGTATATCTTAAGGGGAATTGTTGTGAAATACAGAGACATGGAATTAAAGCACAGCAACTTCCTTATTGCACTGAATGACTAAAAAAAAAAAAAAAAACAAATGAAGAAACACACTGTGGAGGTGTTCTTGCCTTCCTGCTGGCAGGTTTGTCTTTGACAACAGGACTTGATGATCTCAAAGATTTCTTCTCAATGGTTCTACGATTCTAGCCTCAATGGTTCTACGATTCTATAACTAATATTGAATTTTAGCTATTTTTTATGAGAACAAGCTATAACTTGCCCTATCCTTCTATAAGCCGCTCTACAAGCCTATTACTTTTTTCCCATCTCCTTTTCACAGATCTCCAGGATGGTTTTTTGCCAGGTGGGATTTTTTGTATACCAAAGGCTGATGCTATGAGAGTGCTGGCAGGATCGGGACGTTGGTAACAGAGCCAGGCACCTCAGTGATACACATGTGGTTTCTTGGTTGAGCACCACATTTCATGGGATTCATTTGAACTCCCAGCTGATCATTCCAAAAAACTCAGGGGATGGAAAATAAAACCCCACAACAGCATTCCTGAAGAATCATTTAGTGTTGCTGAGCATTTGTACTGAGTATGTGATTCATGTGCTGGGTAAGAATGTGTGTTTGTACCCACTGTTACTGGTGCCTTGAAGCCCCTCAAGCATAGGCTGTCTCTGTGTGGCCTTACGTAGGAATATTTATGGGGTAAAGCTGCCCTGGGGTGTCATCTGGGGTGGTAGTTTCACTTTTTATTAATGTTTCTTTTTTTGCTACGAAGAATACAAAGAGGAAAGGTGAATAATACACTTGAGGTTAATTAGACTCTTTCTGAAACTCTGTGTTCTGGAGAAGTATTGTGTTAATGATCCCGTGAGAACAAATTTAAATAAAGATTAGAGGAATTGAAATAAGATTGACTTCCCCAGGAATTTTGTGAAAACATTCTCTAATGTTATATTTTTCCTGTTGAGAAAGCTTTTATGACTTGGAAATATTTCAATGAATTTATGGATCACAGCAATCCCAGGTGGAAACACAGGAAGACAGACATGCTGAGAAGGAGAGAACGGGTGATTCTACCAGAGCACAAGTCACACACAGGGAGTACAGCAAGTTCCACTTATACATAATTTGTCCAGTGTTCCTTATCCACAAAAGCAGTGGCTCTCGGTCTGTGCTGAGCATGGAAGCCAGTGTCATATTCTGTTTCCCAGGGTGCTGGAGGTCAGTCTGTCACTTTTAGCAACACCATCCATTTCCAGGACAATTTTTCTTTTGTATGGTTTCTTTTCCTTATGCTAAAGCTCAAAATTGCTTCTAAGCATTCTTGGAAGTTCTGAGTGATTGCTTTAATTTTGGGGGGATCTCACGTTTGACTACCCGGTGCCTTGTGCTGTGTCCTGTGCATCATGCAGGCGGCTCTGGGTCAGTACAGGTCTGCAGACAGGTCCTCTGCAGCCATGCCAGGAATGTTGCTTTGGGCAAAATATAATCTTAAAGTAGCATTAGAAAACTTCACTTAAATCTATGTAGAATGTGTCTGGTGCAGGATAAACACGTTTTACTGAGTTCAGGAGCTGAAAAAGCACTAGTCATTCAGTTAAAGTGATTGTCAGCAGTTACACCAGCACAGCTTCTGAACACAGAGCAGATAGAATTATTATCAGTTCCCTTCTGGTATTAATCCAAAGGCAGATGGGGTATTTTTCATTTGTTTGTATTTTTGGTCTTGCTGACCAGAGAAGTTACTTAGAAATAGTTGGTAAAAGTTTTAAGATGTGTGGTTTTCTGGGGAGATAATGCCTAAATGGCGTAAAAAGCTGTATCAACACAAAAGCAGCTGGGGGTCTACAATCGATACAGTATTAGCAAAAAGGAAAAAAACAATGGGCAGGCCACAGGTCTGGGACAGCAGTGCCAGTCTTTTCCTTACCTTGTTTCCTGCTTTGTGACCAGTGGGGCAGTTTGGCCCCTCATTCAGCTTGAAAATGCTCCAGCTCCAGAGGAGATCCTTGGCCTTTGGGCAGGGCCCTGTCAGTGGCTGTTGTGTGCTGGGTATGCTGGGGTATCCCTGAGTCCCGCTGCTGTGGAGTGAGTGAAGGTGAGGCAGACATCCCTGCTAAGCTGCTTTGGGTTAGAAATTCCTGTAAGAGACACCACCTCAACGTTTTGCTGGCTTCTCTGTGTTCCACACTGCCTGGTGGTCAGCTGGAACTTTGTGCAATCCATAGTTTTTCATAACTCTGCATGAAATGGGTAAAAGAAGGGAAAGGAGACAGGCAAGAAAAATCAGTATCTCTGCGTCAGACTAAAGGAGAAGTTCCTTCTGGTCCATGCAGAGTACAGGAAGGGCTGGTATTAAACTCCCTGTCCAAGAAATTCGGATTGTGCTCTCTACTAGAGGAAACTAATTTTTCACCCTTAGAAAAGCCTTCCATTAATTCAAGTAAAAATATGTGATGAAAGATCATTCCTTATCTCAGCTCTACAAATGATTAATCCAGAGATAAAGGTAATGTATCCTGTGTCTGAAAACTGTTTCTCTCTGTCCTTTTGTTGTGGTGTTGCTATTCTGGGCCAAAAGAAAGCATGTTTAAATTCGTGGGAGAAGAAGAGTGAATATCTTGGAGCTCAAACAGAAACAAAGCAACGTCTCCACGGTAGATAACAGCAAAGAACTTCGCGGGGTTGTTTTTCTGCCTCTTGAGCTCTAACAGCAGGACCTCAGCTCCCCTTTCCGGAGTTTCCGTGCACAGCCCGTTCGGGGGGAAGGGAAGGACCGGCCACAGCGTCTCCCCCGACACGGGAATCGAAGACGGGAGGAGCGGCCGGCGGGGCGGGGCGGCGGCTCCCTGGCACCTGAAGCGGGAGAGCCGAGGCCGGGCAGGCAGGTGGCCAGGCAGGGAGCGAGGTAAGCGGCGGGCAGCTCCGGGGCTCTGCGTCCCGGGGAGGCTGGGCAGGGCCGGGGCTGCGGTGGGCAGCGCTAGCGGCAGGGTCCGGGCAGGGGCTGCCCCGCGGCGGGGCTGCAGGGAGGATGCCCCGCGCACCGGAGCGAGAGGAGCCACCGCAGCCCCGACAGGTGGCTGCCGCGTACAAGAGGAAAGAGATGGTTTCGTTTGAATATTACCTGCTTTGGGTGCTTTCTAGTGAGCTATGACTGGTCAGAAATGTATAAATGGCCAGATTTGAATTTGCCTCAGCATGTGTGGAAAATTTATTTCAAGTCCTTCAAACTTGGTGAGTGGAGAAAAAATGGTATTTTTAGATGCTGGGATTAGTGTTGGACTGTAAATGTCCCTGTAGATTTTCATAGTGATCCTGCCATGCAATGCTTACAAGCGGCTGCTGTTCATTTAGAAAGATGGAACCGTAAGGGTCGGATTGCGGGCGTGTCAGGGATGTACTCGGCTTCTGCTCGCTGAAAGGTGAACGGGAGTGGTGCAGAGCTTGGTGTCAGCCCTGCTGCACGAACGGCGCCTCGCAGCTTTATGGCCCCGTTAGTTACATCGGAGCTTCCTCTGCCTTCAGCTGGAAGGGCTGGTCCCGTGAGAGAGCCGGCCACAATTCCCTGAGGTATTCAGCCAGCGTGTCACTCTCCTCTCTGAGGTGTGGCACCAGCCTGGCTGCGATCACAGCCTGGAGCATGGCATTTCACTTTGGTGTAGAGGTTGCATGTTGATGCCTGCTAGCTATGCTAATGAATAGATGTGGCACTGTATTTTCCAGGTAGCAGGCTGTGAGTTTTTTTATTACAATAGGTAACGGGAAATTCTATTAAATACATGGGGAAAATCTTAGGCTTCAGTATTCATGTTCTTTGTGGCCCTTCACTCTGTCACTCCCTCAAAATACACAGACTTACTATTTAACCTGCAAAGGCTGAAGCGTTTCTATGCAGAATACTTAATGTACATCTAAATGCCTAATCTTCATGTCCTGGATTTTATTGCTAAGCCTCTGTCATTACTAATGCTCTGTTAATAAAGCAAACCTGCAAACAATGGCACCGCACGGGGGCTGTGCTGACTTCTGCTTCTCCTGAGTGTCACCACTGCCTCCTCTGCCAGCCCAGCGACCCACGGCAGCCTGATCCTGCTCTGTGCGGCAGAAGCAGCCGGACAGTGGCTCCAGAGGTGCGATCGTTCCGGTGTGGGTGCGCTCAGTCTGCCCGTGCGACACAGCCCTAGTGCAGGATGAGGGTAACAGCATGCTAAGGAATGGAGCTGAAACGGCTCCTCTGCTGGGCTGATATGTCAGTACTCCACCCAAAGCAATTGATCTTTTTGAGGTATTTTTTTTGTAATTTTGGGTTTAATATTTTGCTGCTTTTTTGTTTCATTGGTTGTTTTTTTTCCCCAAAGTAAGTTTGTCGGAAGGACTTTTACCCTGGAAACTGAAAAAGTGCTGAGATGGTGTGGTATGGCTATATGGGCAGGTATAAGGGGAGCTGGAACTTTACAGTGGTGTTCTCTTCATGTATTCATGAAAAAGTCTCTGATTGCCACTTGGATAGTCTGTAGGTTGTGTGTGTGCATTATAGAACATCCTAACAAGCTACACTGGATTTTAATGGAGCTGCATTTTGTCTGGAAAAGGAAAGCATCCTGTTTATGTGAAATTATTTGTCAAACAATTTGAAAACTGCACATAAGGATTTTGACAAAACCAGTTCTCTTCTTTTGACTGGTTCCGCCTAGCAATGTCCTAATTTCTTGGTATTCCCAATTGTGATAGATAAACTTTTTGTTTTCCCTCAGGGTCCTGTTCAATGCTGCTTGTCCAAATATTAACAGGACAACAATATCCTTGACAGGAAGTTAAGGCAGAAATTACAAACAGAACAATGCCCTTTTTTTAGTCCAAGATCCTTGAGTGTATGTAAACTCCTCCTTATTATCCAAAATTGTCATATGTGTAAGTCTTCATAAGCTTTCTACTTGGACTGGTGAATAATACCCCTGTAACTGATACTGCTCATTAAAGTACAATTTGCAGGTTGCAAGTGGAGAGGTATCCATTGCAAGTGCAGAATAAACAGCTTTCTTTTAAGACTTTCTTTCAAGTCAGAACTATTCTAGTAAGCATTATCTTCTAACCTAGTGTTGCTGGCTGCCTTTCCACTGAAAGCAGAAAATTATTTCCAACCAGGTACTCAAAACTCACTTCCTTCTTTTTTTTTTGTAAGCAGTTATTTCCTTCAAATACAGTCTGGTTAATAGACTTAAAAAACTTGTTCTGCAAAGCAAGGTTTAGTCCTGCTAAATGCAGAGAACGTGACAATCTGCACTTTGGAAATTTAGTCACAAGACTGACTTGCACTGATACAAAATGATTCTTGCTTCAGCCCTTTTTTCCCCACAAGGGTCAGACCATGGGCTAGGTAATGTTTTTCAAGGGTTAAAGAAATAATGTAGAGTTCTGTTTCTTATTCTTGCTAGCCTTGCCTCTCTGCCAGGTATATTACTCTTGCTCTTCAGTTCCCTCTAATTTTAGTAGTTATATATCTCAGAGCTTATGATTTTCCCAATGATTTAAGTTTGCCCTTGTGGTCAGACTTAGGAGAACAAAAAGCAACAAAGCACCAAACACAGAAAGTTGCCCTCAAAGAAACTTTCAAGGAAAGGATTAGATCATTCAAAGTCATTGTCATCTGTACTTCAGTCCACAGGTATTGTATCTGTGGGGCCTTTTGGGTGGAGAAGCAGTCATGTGTGTGGTAGATTAAGGAGAGTACTACGAATTTCACAGAATTAATGAAGTATCTGAACTTTCACCTACTCCTTTTATGCAAAAACTGTCTGCGCCTCCACTTAATAACACTTAACTGGACACTAAAATTAAACTACATATTGTAACAATTTTTAACATTTTTCAGGGACATGTTTATAATGCAGATTTCTAAACTCAGGTGAAGAAGTAGCAACCTGTCTGAGACACTGTAAACACAAAGTAGGTGGCAATCATTCCCCAAAAACCTTATCAAAGCAACCACAGGTGATACAAAGGATTTAACTTGTGAACACAACGAAAATACTGTAGTCTTACTATATTGTGGGGGAATTACAAGAGGAACGTTAAATGGAAGGGATAAGGCAAAAAAGTGAGTAGGTGCAAAAAAGTGGATAAAGAGTAAATAAGGAGTAGACAGTGAATAAGGAGCAGAGCTCATGATGCTGAAGAGCAGCTGGAGGCAAACAGGCGTTTTTCTGCTTCCTTCTGCCTGGCTTCTCTCTGGACCTCACTCTTACCAGGAGCAGGTGAGGGATAGGGAGGGTGGGATCTAGAGTCTGTAGGTGCCATTGCACTATAGTAAATCCATTTGGCTCCAAATCCAACAAACTGTGACAGCAGCATGCTGGCTTTGAGGGGGATGCTGACACTCTCCGTTCCCAATCTGTTTATCTCCCACTATTTTATTAGTAAGCAAATGAGTTTTTAGTGCTGCTGCATGTCATCTATGACTGGGAGGATCTCTTGTAGCAGAGGCACAATTTAGGTTGCAAACTGACTTCAAGGTCTAAAATAGCACAGTTGATGTTGGTTCCTGTAACTGACCCTGCTGACACCAATAAAACCAGGGAGGGCTGTAAGCCACGTTTGTTGGTGCTGGTTGGGTACTTTGGCAAGGTGCAGTAAAGATAAGTGGCTTTTGCTTCCGTGTATGATTCACACTGGTTCCATTGCTAATACATCAACTAGAGATGAGATTTTCTCCAGTGTAGTGTTTGATTTGTGTCATTCACAGGCCCTTTAGGTTTTCTGGAAGGATTTCCTGGTCTGTTGCAAAAATATTGAAACTCGTGGGACTGAGTGGAAGAGTAGCGATCAGTACTGGAATCCAGCTGCTGATGCAGAATGTAAAACTCCAGCTTGTCTCTCAAACTCACCTTTGGCTTCTAAAATCAGTCTGGTCTGTAGTTTTTTAGATATCATGAAGATGAGTGGAATACACTAAACAGGTCAGGGACTCATGAATAAAACTTGGGTGATGGTGAAGCCCTGTGTAGTCATACCCTACAAAACTAAACTATAAGGAAATAGAGCACATTCAGCCTTCTGAATCACTCCTTCCATGAGTTCTATTCCCTTCATTCAACATTATTAAGTTATCTATGGTGTAGTTTTGGAATCCCCTGCTTTTATTCCACTTCAAGATGTGTGCAGATAGGATTTATTTCATGAAATAATTTTTCCTGAAGGATAGGAGCTTGAAGGCCTAAGTGGCTTTCCTGAAACTTGATGCCAGAACAAAGTGCTATTTTGGCAAGACATTCATGTTTGTTTTATTCTATTTTACATGTGGATTAGTGCCTGTAGCAGAACACTACCTGCACAGGAAGGGAGGAAACTAACCTGGAATATTTTGTCAAGGCTGTTGATCTGTGACTTGAAGGCAGTAATTTTTCTAGGAAATGATCCAGAAGTATGAGTTTGCAGTGCTTGGAGTTTCCTGGTCTGTATCATTACAGGGTTGAACGATATAAAGAGAAAGCACCCACTTTCCACAGATCTTCTAACTTATTTACATATCAATGATCATTAAACCCGCTGATCTTAAAGCTTCTGTACTGCAGAGAAGGTTCACAGAATTTGTTTCAGCAAGAGACGTTGCTTGCTGAAATCCAAAACTGTAATCCACAAGTGGACACTACTCTACAAAGAAAAGATTTGTCAAGATCCCGCTTTCTGTCTTTCACAAATAACCTCTGACCTCCAGCTATTTATTCTCTTTCTAAATAATTTTTTAAAGGAAAAACTAACTCTAAATGTCCTGTCTTTTCCTGGAGCTGTGGTTTGTTGCATTCCATCATAGGTTGAGAAGAAGAAAGACCTAGTTTACTTTGACTATTACCTGCTTTGGGTGCTTCCTAGTGAGCTATGACTGGTCAGAAATGTATAAATGGCCAGATTTGAATTTGCCTCAGCATGTGTGGAAAATTTATTTCAAGTCCTTCAAACTTGGTGAGTGGAGAAAAAATGGTATTTTTAGATGCTGGGATTAGTGTTGGACTGTAAATGTCCCTGTGGATTTTCATAATGATCCTGCCATGCAATGCACCATAAGACTCCAAGAAAAGAAAGTGGATAATGACAGAGCCAACAGAGAATCTATCTAGGGCTTTTTTGAGTTTCTGAGGAAGCCTTTATGGATAAGCCTCAGGGTCTCTCCAATGAATAAGAGAAAGAAATGCTGGATGTATTTTCAAGCCAGGCTGATCTGTTTCTTCTGGTTGGTTGATGTCAGCAAGCTGGTTGATGTGGATGGCTGATGCTTTCTGCCAGTTTGCTTCTGAGTAATGCTGAGTCTGCACAACCCATACACTTCCATCAAAATGTTGGTGCTCTCTACAGGTC
>VWYI01022532.1:37981-50153 GCA_013399455.1 Anthoscopus minutus | reverse complement strand
TTCTCCTTCTCCTTCTCCTTCTCCTTCCCATCCTTGCATGTGAACTCAAACCCTCCAAGCTTTCCCACTGTTTTCCAGGTTTCCAGTAGCCCCAGAGAACACAAAGTTCCCGATAATATCAACATTTTGCCAGGATTTGGGAGTCAAGTGGAGGAAAGCTGATCCTGGGGGAGCATTAAAAGAAACACGAACTCAGATTCCTCTGAAATCTCTCCCACGGAGCAGGGAAGAGTTTCCGGCCCAGCCTTTCACCCTCCGAGTGAACTCCTGTTTTCCTCAAGGACCTGAACTCAGTGCTCCAGAGCTCCCAGGAATCTTCCCTTCGTGCCCAGGGGTTTGGGATTGGAGCTGGTACAACATCAAATATCCTCATTTCGTTTCAGCTTCACCTTCTCCTCTGCTCCTGTGGTTTCTGCATCCAGCTGTGGGTCGGTGCTTCCTGGTTGGAATCCATGATCCAACTGGACTTTTCCAATCCCAGCAATTCCCTGATTCTCTGATAGTTCTCCTCTGGGAAATCTTGTCCCCTGAGCTGCCTTTGCACCCGTGGCACATCACAAAATCTGCCTCCAGAAAGGCATTTCCAGGCATTTTCCAGGCATTTTCCAGGCATTTTCCAGGCATTTTCAGGCATTTTCCAGGGCTGGAAATGAGCCGAGGGATTGGCATGGGCCAGGAATGAATGGAAAAGTTCTGGAAGACTCACCCAGATAATTGGGAGTAGTTAATGAGGAACTCCAATTAATCTGACATCTTTCTTTCCCTTTTTCCTAACCCTGGCCAGCACGGATCTGAGAGGGGTAAATTTGTGCATAATTAGGATTTCTCCTAATTGGAGGAATATTAAGAGAGCGAAAGGGGGGAGGTGGGGTGTCACAAAGCCAGTGCACCTTCCTCGTCCTTTTCATCCTCGCTGCCACTTTTCCTTCTTTTTTTTCTATGGAAAAGGAGGTAAATTAGCACAAACTCAGCTTGAGAACACGGAATTCCGACCCCGTTTCTCCTGGGTCCCACAGAGTAGCTTCTCCCTTCGACTGGAGCAGTGGTTTTCCTAGCACGCTAACGAAGGAATTCAAGGGAGTTTAATTATTTCCTCGGGCTGAGGGTTAATGATTCTGGGCTAGCGATGGTGTGTGCAAAACCAGAGGTGCTGGCACAATTTGGGATGAAATCCTGCTCCCAGGAAAACCTGGGATGCCTGTTCATTTCCGTGGAGGAGGTGTCACCCATAAATTCTGAGGAGGAATAGGAGGATGATCCAAATCAATTCCCTGTTCCCAAAACCTTAATTGCCACTGGGATTTCAGGGTGTCTTTCCCCTTTAGATCCAGGATCCAGCAGGATCCTTGGCACCCAGAGGCATCAGGAGAAGGTCTGAGGGGCAGCTTCCTCTCCTAAAATTCTTCATTTTCTCTTGCTTCCCTCATGTGGAGATTTAGGATGTGGGACACACTCGGCTGGAAATACCCGGCATTGAAATGTTGAAATGCGTGCCTGGTTTTGGTGTCCAAAATGCCCAGGGTTGTATCCTCTGAAACAGGGATACGAAATCCACTGGAAAGGCAGCTTAAGCCCAGCTTAACCGGAGCGTGGCCCAAGCAGGCGGGCTCAGGTGCCTGAAGAGGGCACAAAACCACGAGAAGCAGCAGTGACTTAAAGCAGAGCTTTATGAGACAAGAGCCAGCCTAAAAACAGACCTGAGCCCTCCTTGCCAATGTTTTACCTCGCTCTCCATCTGAACGAGCCCTTCTTCCCTGGGAGCTGCAGGAAAGGCGGAGTCGGAGAATTCCGGGGTGGTTTAGGTTGGAAAGGAGCTTAAAAACCACACAGTTCCAGTTCCGTGGACAGGGAGCCTTCCACAATCCCAGGTTTTCTTTTGTTGGTGAGGGTGGGATGTGAGGAAGGCCAGGTTGGATGAGCTGGGATGGGAGGAGGAGGAAGGACAGGCACGGCCGAGCCCCAAACCCATCCCATATTCCGAATCCTTTGCCGATCTCTTCCCATCGGGATCCACGGGGAGACAAAGCTGCTGCCAAAGGCTTTTGCTTCATCTCAGCAGCCTCAGGGTGACCCAGCCCTGGTGGCCACCACAAGCCAAGGGGTCTGGCCTTTGGGAAAAGGGGTTTTTCCAGGATATTCGCTCCTTTTTCCACTCGGAGCAGGAGGGAGCGGAGCAGGGCGGTGTTTTTCCCTCTGCAACACCAAAGTGGGTTTCAAGACCTCGTTCCCCTCCAGAAGAGGGGGGAAAAAAACCCCAAAAAAACCCTGCAGGATGGAGGTGAGATTCCAGGGGCATTGCCACGTGTGTGTCTCCAGGCAGGAATTCGGTTTACATTCCTCCACTTCTGCTTTCTGCATGGACCAAAGTAACGAGCGGGAAAAGGCAGGTGTATGTAAAAGGGAATTCCAATAAAAAAAGAAACCTTTATTGATTCTCATGGAATCCTTCTCCCGTGTCTTTTCCTGTCTCTTGCACTCAGAACCTGGAAAATCCTGTTGGGAACGCTTGGATGGGTGTGGGTTCATGAGGAAGGAGTTCCATGGGATCCTCCAGTTCATTAAGGACACAGAGAGATGGGAGCGAGTTTCTCTGGAAATCCTTCGGGAAAAATCTCCCACTGGGCGGCTTCAAAACCTCCTCAGGCTTGTGGTTGTCAGCAGCACTGGGAACAATCCTGGTCAGCTCCCATCCATGCTTCCAGGAGTTCTGGAGATGTAATTCCAGTAATCCTGATCCTCATGCCTGGTTTTAACTCCTTCAGTCAGAGAATTCCAGAATGGTTTGGGTTGGGAGGAACCTTACCCTGGGATCATCCCAGGATCCTCCACCCCTGCCAGGGACAGGGACACCTCCCACTGTGCCAGGTGTCTCCAGGCCCTGCCCAGCCTGGATATAGAAAGGCCTGGGTCTCACTGAAATAAAATTCGCTGCTAAACCGGCCCTTGTGGATTCTGGAGCCATTTTGTTTGGGAATGAGCGGAAGGGAAGGGCTGCAGGAGGAGCAGTGAATTCCAGGGAGGGTTTGTGGGTACCGGGCAGCCAAAGAGGTGGGAATGGCATTCCACAAAGGACTGCCCCGCTTCCCCTGGGATTGCATTTCCCTTTCACAGGAGGAGCAGCATCCGCTCATGCCCTGTTCCAGCCTCCTCCCTCTGCTCCGTGGGATCCACGAGGTGCCACCAATCCCAGAGGGATTCAAATGGAAAAGCAGGGCTGGAACATCGCTAGAGGACACGGAATAGCAGGGTGGGTTCACACCACAACGGCGAGGTTTGATCCCAGTGAGGCAGGAAAAGTCTTTATTTGGGGTTTGTAACCCTTTTTATCAGGTGTTCCCATACAGGTGGCCAAAGGAAGCACCTCTCTGGTGCCATTGGTGGGACAAGAGAAAAACCCATTCAGAACAGCTGTGGGACATTGTTCTGAGAGCCAAAACCTACTTACAAAAACACTCCTTGAAAGAGAAGTTCCAAAAAGATTTTCCCTTGGGAACAGATCAGCCCCTGACAGGCTGAAAACTCTCTCAGGCTCAGAAAATCCTGTCCACACCAGAGGGCTCCATGCTGTGGGGGGACATTTGGCCAGTTCAGCTTTTCCCACTGTTTCCTGATCATTCCTCAGTTTCTCCTGCATTCTCCAGCTGGGATTTAGAGCCACGCTCAGGGAGATGCTGTGCAGCCTTTTATCCAGGGAAAACTGAGGAAAACGATGTGGGAAAGGTTCAGTCTTAACGTGAGGTGAAGGGGAGGCTCAGATTTACTGAACTGAGTCATCCAAGAAATTGTTTTCCCCAAGGATGGTTCGTGGAAGTGGGTCTGG
The DNA here is from genome assembly GCA_013399455.1 of Anthoscopus minutus. Lineage (NCBI taxonomy): Eukaryota > Metazoa > Chordata > Aves > Passeriformes > Paridae > Anthoscopus > Anthoscopus minutus. Next base: position 46,333 of record VWYI01022532.1, on the reverse strand, counting down.
AGTGATCCCTGCTGTGATCCATTAAGACCAGGACTAGGAGAAAAGTTTTAAACTAAATAAGGGAAGATTCAGACTGGATAAAAGGAAGATAATTTTAAGATGAAGGTGGGGAGGGGCTGGGATGGAATTCCCAGAGCAGCTGTGGCTGGCCCTGGATCCCTGGAAGTGCCCCAGGCCAGGTTGGACATAAACCACGGATAATTTTCCCCCAGGGATTTCAGTTTGTGGCCAGCTGAGCAAGCAGCAGCTCCAAATCTCTGCAGCTCGCTCTCTCTCTCGAAGGACAAAACCTTTGGAAAACATTTTCCATTTCTCTTCGCTCCACGGAATGCCGCAAGGATTAACAAGTAACATCAGCCCTGCTGAAGTGCTTTCATCTGCTCCTGGAAAAGAGGGAACATCCAAGGAGCCCCTGGAAAAGAGGGAACATCCGAGCTGCCAAACCTTGAGCAAGAAAACGAAATTTAATCCGAACGACGTCTGTTCAGAATCAAGAGCCCCTGGAGAAGGGAAGGACCGAGATGTGCCAAAGGGCTGACAGACAGCTGGATTCCATATGCAGCCCGGCCCAGGCGTTCTGTGGGAATTCTGCTGGATGCAGGGACGGGGAGTGCTTTCCCTGGAGCAGCAGGTGGATCACAGAGCTCGCTCCGAGGCGCTCTGCGTGGGAGGGATGAGGCGCCCCAGCCAGTGTGGGAGCCAACCAGCCCATTCCATGAGCCCATCCCGAGCCTGTCCCTGAGCTCCAGCATCCAAACAGCTCCTGAAATACTCCCTGGATGCATCCTGTGCTGTCTGGGGGATGGCAAAGCAGCAAAATCTCTGAGGTAAAGGAGGAACCTGGAATTCTGGTCGTGACGGTCTCTGTTTAACCGGGATCTCCCTTTTTAAAGGCTGCTCATTCCCAGTGGATGCAGGTGCTGTGAGTTTGGGAAGGATATGAGCGGGATGGAGAACCTTTCCCGTGAGGAAAGGCTGGGAGAGCTGGGAATGTTCAGCCTGGAGAGGAGAAGCTTTGGGAATGACCTCAGTGTAGCTTTGCAGGGCTTGAAGGAGCCACCAGAAAGATGGAGAGAGACAAATCCCAAAGGATGGAGGGGCAGGACCCAGGGAATGGCTTCCAAGTGAACGGGAGCAGCTTTAGATGGGATATGGGGCAGGAATCCTTCCCTGGGAAGGAGAGGAGGCCCCAGTACAGGTGCCAGAGAAGCTGCAGCTGCCCCTTGAGGACTGGGAATTTCATCTGGATTTTGAAGGAAATCCTCCCTCTCTGGGAACAACCACAGGAGTCCAGAAGCAGAATCCTGAGAGGAAAATTCTCTTGGAAAAGCTGCAGTAAATTCAAAGGAACCAGCAAGGCCTGAAGGGCAGCGAGAATTATTTGAGGGGGTGCCTGGTGAGGAGAAGCCGAAGGGAAAGAAGACACGGGACCGATCCCGAGGGATCCATCCCGATCCAAAACAATTCCCTTATTGTGCGCATTCCCTTTGCCAGCTCCTATCTCCCAGCAGGGCGCTGCCGGATCCCGAGGAAAAACAACTCCGGTGCATCCGGAATCGCTTTCCTCGACAAAAACACACAGCTGAGGGACGTAGGGAACGGAGTCTTGAGGCAAAACATGGAAAACCCAGCGTTAAACAGCTGGAATGCTGCCGAAGGAATGCTGAACATCCCTCCCTTCCCTCAACGCCATTCCAGCCACCCCTGGAGGTTTTCTCTTGGATTTGGCTCCGTCCTCCCTCCAACACCTTCCCCCATCTTGGAATGGGGTTGGGGTAAAGGCACTTCCCTAAATCTCCATGGGCATCCAGCATCTGGAGGAGTGGGAGGGTCCCAAAAGCACAAGGGTGTTCTACGAGGCCGAAAAATTGCGAAAAAGGGTTGGTTCAGAAAAAAGGATTTGGGGGATTCTTCCGGTCAAGACTGGGATGTGCTTAAAATCCAGGATGATTCCCAATGAAGGTTTGCTTCCAATAATTTCATGGAGCACTATAAAAATCAGAAAAGTATTATTATTGTTATTGCTATTGTTGTTGTTTTGTTGTTGTTATTGTATTTTTGTTATTTATTATTATATTGTTATGTCATTTTTATTGCTGTTATTATTGTTTTTATTAATTTCTGAATTTATTTTTATTTTCATTTTCATTTTTATTTCTATTCCTTTAATTTTAACGTCAAGCTCTCCATGCCTCTAAATCACTGAAATCCTGGCAATGCCAGCTCCGGAATTGACTCCCGGATTTTAATCAGAGTGGATTCTCTTATTGTCCCCAAACCCAATGCAGTGGGGACATGGGGGGACACTGAGGCACAGCGACATCACTGAGGCCAAATTTGGAGATTCAATCATCCCATTTCTCTTAAATCCCACAAATCCGTACGAGGCTGCTCGGAGAATTTTATTACGGAGACAAACCCGGGTTTTATTCTCTGCCCAGACAGCTTTTATACAGCAGGTAATAAAAAACCTGATTTTTATGCTTTGATTGGATTATCCTCTGGATCAAACCCAATTCCAGGGGCATCTCCCGTCTCAAATCATCTCGGATTAGTTTATGGTGTCTGAAGGGATTCATTTCCTCAATAAAGGAATTTTTCCCCTGGTAAATTCCATATATTCAATACATCTCCAGCTTCATTAGCCCTGTACGGGCTAAGAAGAAGCTTTTCCATCCTCCAGATTCCGGGAGATTCCATGGAATCTCTCTCTGGAGCAGACTGAGGAGGTTTTGTCCTCGTTCTCAGGGATCTGGACACCCAAAAATTCCAGCCAGTTGGAATTCTTTGCGCTTTTCCCAAATTCCCAGCCAGTTCCAAACATTCCCCTTTTGGATTTTCGCTGTCCTTGCCGTGCTCACATCCAGCCCAACCCACAGGGGAGACTTCCAAGAACCTGGAGGACATTAGAGGCCTGGATCCATACCAAATCCTACAGAAAGTGGTGCTTTGCGCTCCTGAATTTTCCCTGGAAAACCTTACCGGTGGCATTTTCCAAACCCCCTTTCTCCTCATCCCACCAACCTCCCAAGGTATTTATGGGAGCACCAACTGCTCTTATTCCCACCTGGATACCTCCAACAGGTGAATTAAACCCAATCCATGTTTATTTTGTTCTCTCATCCCGGGTGGGAGCTGAACCCTGGAAAATTCCCTCCAAGGCGCTGCTGGAAGTGCCCAAGGCCAGGCTGGATGGGGTTTGGAGCAGCCTGGGATTGTGGGAGATGTCCATGCCCATGGAATGATCCCTGTGGTCCCTTCCAACCTATAAATTATTCTGGGATGTGCCGATATTCTTTTGTGCAGCCACTTTTCTAATCCGAAATTTCTGATTTTCATGGCAAAACTCTCCCATGGAAAATCTCTGGAAGAGCAGAGCAGGTTCGGCTGCCCTGCAGGAAGCTCATAGACATTCCCAGCCAGGAATAACACTCTGGTTTTTCCCCAAAGAGGGAAAATTCCCTTCCATCCTAAAATATATCCTGGCCAAAAAAAACAAAGAGAAGGAACTCTGGGACTCTGAGCAGTTGTGGGGCTGTCAGAAAACAAACAAGGAAAGGATCCCGAGCCAATTAAAAACCAATTAATGGGAATTTGCCTGTATCATTAAGCAAACCCTGCTGAGCTCCAGGGGATAGCATTCCAAGGGAAGCCAGGGAGTGGGGATGTGAAAAGATTCCCTTTCTTTTGTCTGCAGCTCCTGAATTTTTCATGGCTCTGCAGGAGGAGAGATCCCAGGAACATGTCCCGGACTTCACCTGGCCTGACACAATTCCTTCCTCAGGGAGCAAAGGAAAAGGGGAATTATCTCCAAGGTGGGCTGTGTCCCACCGGGATGGATCCCGGGATTCATCCTGGCCTTGAGTTCTCCTTTCAGACAGACCTGGAAGGGAGGAAGCCCTGCCTCCCTCAGAGGATCCCAGGTGTACCTGGGATCTGAATCCCTCTCCATCCTCCCTCTGAGCATATCGATATCCCGGGATGGGGATTCCTGGACTGGTGGCCATGGACTGATACCCCAGGATTGGCATCCCTGGATTGATATCCTTGCATTGATATCCTTGCATTGACATCCCTGCATTGACATCCATGGATTGATATCCCTGCATTGACATCCATGGATTGATATCCCTGCATTGACATCCATGGATTGATATCCCTGCATTGACATCCATGGATTGATATCCCTGCATTGACATCCATGGATTGATATCCCTGCATTGACATCCATGGATTGATATCCCTGCATTGACATCCATGGATTGATATCCCTGGATTGGCATCCCTGGATTGATATGCCAGCATTGATATCCCTGGATTGGTATCCCTGCATTGATAACCATAGACTGATATCCCAGGATTGGTATCCCTGCATTGATGTCCCTGCATTGATATCCCTGGATTGGTATCCCTGCATTGACATCTCTGCATTGACATCCATGGATTGGTAACCATGGATTGACATCCCTGCATTGATATCCCTGCATTGACATCCATGGATTGATATCCCTGCATTGACATCTCTGCACTGATATCCCTGCATTGACATCCATGGATTGATATCCCTGGATTGGCATCCCTGGATTGATATGCCAGCATTGATATCCCTGGATTGGTATCCCTGCATTGATAACCATAGACTGATATCCCAGGATTGGTATCCCTGCATTGATGTCCCTGCATTGATATCCCTGGATTGGTATCCCTGCATTGACATCTCTGCATTGACATCCATGGATTGGTAACCATGGATTGACATCCCTGCATTGATATCCCTGCATTGACATCCATGGATTGATATCCCAGGATTGGCATCCCTGGATTGATATCCCAGCATTGATATCCCTGGATTGGTATCCCTGGATTGATATCCTTGCACTGATATCCTTGCATTGACATCTCTGCATTGACATCCCTGCATTGATATCCATGGACTGATATCCCTGGACTGATATCCCAGGATTGGCATCCCTGGATTGATATCCTTGCATTGATATCCTTGCATTGACATCCCTGCATTGACATCCATGGATTGATATCCCTGGATTGGCATCCCTGGATTGATATGCCAGCATTGATATCCCTGGATTGGTATCCCTGCATTGATAACCATAGACTGATATCCCAGGATTGGTATCCCTGCATTGATGTCCCTGCATTGATATCCCTGGATTGGTATCCCTGCATTGATAACCATGGACTGATATCCCAGGATTGGTATCCCTGGATTGATATCCTGTTGATATCCCCTCTGCATTGACATCCCTGCATTGACATCCCTGCATTGATATCCATGGATTGATATCCCAGGATTGGCATCCCTGGATTGATATCCCAGCATTGATATCCCTGGATTGGTATCCCTGGATTGATATCCTTGCACTGATATCCTTGCATTGACATCTCTGCATTGACATCCCTGCATTGATATCCATGGACTGATATCCCTGGACTGATATCCCAGGATTGGCATCCCTGGATTGATATCCCAGCATTGATATCCCTGGATTGACATCCCAGCATCGACATCCCTGCATTGATGTCCATGGATTGATATCCCTGGACTGATATCCCAGGATTGATATCCCTGGATTGGTATTCCAGGATTGATATCCATGGATTGATACCCCTGCGTTGATATCCCTGCATTGATATCCATGCATTGACATCCCTGGATTGATATCCATGGATTTATATCCCTGCACTGATATCCCTGGATTGATATCCATACATTGATACCCCTAGATTGATATCCATGCATTGATATCCATGCATTGACATCCCTGGATTGATATCCATGCATTGACATCCCTGGATTGATATCCATGGATTTATATCCCTGCACTGATATCCCTGCATTGATATCCATGGATTTATATCCCTGCACTGATATCCCTGGATCGATATTCCTGCATTGATATCCATGCATTGACATCTCTGCATTGCAATCCCAGCTCCAGAACAGCCCATCTGTTCCCCCCACAGTTTGTTCTTCCCATCAGGAAAAGGTTCTTTTCCAGGGAATATGTGGCCCTTTTTTCCTGTCCTGAAGCTCCAGGCTGAGTCGGGATCATCCAGGTTCTCCCCAGGAGCTGTGAAACCAGGGAAAAACTTTTCCCAGGAACGCTGAGCTCCTGCAGCACCGGTGACCATCCAAGCATTTTAATCAAGAATTTCCACTGACAAGCATTTCCTCCAAGAACTCCTGGCTCTGCAAATCCATGGATTTCCGCTCCTCCTCAATTTGGCTTTCCCGGGCCCCTTCCATGGTGACAAATTCCATTAAGCCCCTGCCAGGCACGTTCCCTGATTTAATCAGGAGATTAACTAGACTCAGTCCTTGGCCTGAGCTCAAGTTTAACCCTGATGTGCCGCTTTCCTGAATGTTCCCTCTGGAGATGCTGCTGGAAAAGCTGCAGCTCTTCCTAAAAACATTTGTTCCAGTCCCGGCACGGAGCGCCCAGCGGGAATCCCGGGATGTAAGACCAGCAGCCAGCCCTGGATCCTCTCTCTCCATGGAAAAACAGCATCCAGACCAAAAGGGAAAGGCTCCCAGGGAAGAGCAGGGCTCTGATGCACTCACCCAGTAACTGCAGTGACAAAAACAAGCTGGGAATTCTCTTCCCTGGAATAACGAGGAGAGCGGATTTTGTGCCTTTTTTGCGGATCTTCGCTGCTCCCTTTCCATGTGGGCTTTGGGACGTGCCCAGGATTCCCCACGTAAAAGAAACCACATCCAGGAAAATCTCTCCCACTTCGTCATGCAGATCCCAAAAATTCCAGCCTCCAGCTCAAAGCCCGCCCAGGGCAGGGGAAAGTGGGACAGAGGGAATCGTGAGGGTCCCTTTGGAATTTCACCTCCAGAGTCAGCACCGCCCTCGGTTTTCCATTTTTGCTTTTTGCAAATCTCACCCTTAAGTGAGGATTTCCTCTTCTCGCATGAGGATCCCTCTGGATTGATGGTTTTGGTTTGGGAAGCAGAGCTTTGCTCATCCAGGGAGAATAATTCCTCTGTTTTAAATCCCCTCTGGAATAACAGTCCCTGGGGATTCCCATGGAATGTTACAATAACCAGATTCAGGTGAAGAGATCTCCTGCCATACCTGTAAAACCTCTCCAGAGAGTAATTCAGGGTGGGAGCCAGAGAATCCTGGAATTTTTGTGTTGGGAAAGACCCAAAAGTCCATTCCATGGGCAGGAACCAGAGAATCCTGGATTTTTTGTGTTGGGAAGGATCCCAAAGTCCATTCCATGACCAAGGACACCTCCCACTATCCCAGGCTGCTCCAAGCCCCGTCCAGCCTGGCCTTGGACACTTCCAGGGATCCAGCCCTAGCTCCTCTGGGAAACCTCCAACCATTCTGGGATGATTCCATGATCCAAACTGGGCTTCCCAGTAGGGCCTCAGCTGCTCCCTCAGCCCTGCCATCCCTGGAATTTCATCCCGTATCGGCTTTTAGGGAGCCAGCCATGGATCTTTGGCTCTGCACCCACAGTTTGTGCTGTGAAGGTCAGGTCAGCCAGTGCCCAGGAATCTTCATCCCTGGGAAAATGGGAAAAATGGGAAGAGTGGGAAGAGTGGGAAGAGTGGGAAGAGTGGGATGAGAGTCCTTTCCTGCCTTTTTTCTCCTTTTCTGCCAAGCTGGATTTTCCAGATCCCTTTCCAGGGCCCCTGACCTAAGCCAGGCCCACTTAAGCTCAGCTCTAACTGAAGCAGGGAATATCTTCCCAGCTCCTTCCAGCCTGCATCCCAGCAGGCTCCAGCCCTCCCTCCTGGGCAGCCCTGGCTCTCTCCCTGTGCTCTCTGCCTCCTGGGTTCTCCACAGAAAGGAGGGAACATCCACTCCTCCCCTGCTCACAGCTCCGTCCTTTTCCCTGGAAAAACTGACTCCATTCAATGGGGAAAAAGAAATCAAACAAAACAAACCCTCAGTCCAGCGTGTTCTTCTAAGCAGGACAAAAAGTCCAAACCCGGTCCTTGGAGCCACAGGAGCACAAAAATCATGGGAGAGGAGGTAGCACCGGTCCTGGAATTCCTCCTCCTGCTCCTAAAGAGCAGCATTGTCCTCGAATCCGCCGGGAATGGCTGCAGAGCTGGGATCAGGAGCTGGAGAAGCCGCTTGGATTTCCCAGAGCTCCTGGGGCTTTCGGCAGCGGCCAAGCCCGGCAGCGCTGTGCTCCAGGAGTTTGGGATATTCCATTCCCAGATCAGGATTGCTGGGAGAGTTTCCCTGCCGAGCCCAGCACGTGCTGTGCTCCAGGAGTTTGGGATATTCCATTTCCAGATCAGGATTGCTGGGAGCGTTTCCCTGCTGAGACCCGCAAGTGCTGTGCTCCAGGCGGTTGGGATGT
>VWYI01022532.1:24962-37792 GCA_013399455.1 Anthoscopus minutus | reverse complement strand
TGCTGAGCCCAGCACGTGCTGTGCTCCAGGAGTTTGGGATGTTCCATTCCAGGCTCAGGATTGCTGGGAGAGTTTCCCTGCTGAGCCCAGCACGTGCTCTGCTCCAGGAGTTTGGGATGTTCCATTCCCAGATCAGGATTCCTGGGAGCGTTTCCCAGCCCTGACCCTGCAGGGACACTCCCAAACCTGCCTTGGGTCTCTTTCCCTTCTCCCATTGAATAGTAATAAAGGGAATGAATCTTCCCAGGAATGGCCAAGGAGCTCCGTGTCCACTCCCAGAGCCCGGGAGACTCCAATCCCTGGAGGTGGCCCTTGGGGACACGGATCCCTGGTGGCCTTGGCAGCGCTGCACTCGATGATCTCAGAGATCTTTTCCCACCTCGGTGATTCCACGGCCTCTCCTTGCCCACGGCACAATTCCCAGGTGGGCTGGGAGCACCTAGAGGTCCCAGGAGAAGCCAAGGACCTGGATGGATCCGAATCCAAGCTGTGGGACACGGAAGCTGCTCCGGAGTGTCAACCAGAGTCCTTGGACAAGCCAAGGTCAGGGAGCATTCCCACCTTTCCTTCAGCTCCTGTGTTCCCACCTTTTCCATCAGCTTCAGCATTCCCACTTTTCCTTCAGGCCCTGCATTCCCACCTTTTCCATCAACTCCAGCATTCCCACCTTTTCCATCAGCTCCTGAATTCCCACGTTTCCTTCAGCTCTTCCTTGACCCGTTGGTACCCATGGACAAATCCCATTAAGCTGAAAAGCCAAGGATGTGTCCCAAAGGTTTTGTCCCAAAATCCACTGGGATTTCTCTTAGCTCCTCAGCAGAGTCCAAATGTCCAAACCTCTTCCCTCAGCTCCACTCTGTGGGTATCCAAGGGCCTCAGGAATTTACCCGGAGTTCCCTCTGGAATTGAGGTGGCACAAATAAATCCCTGGATCCCTTCCTGCTCAGCATATTCTACAATTCCACACCTGGCCAGTGAGTCCACAGGAGAATCTCTGGAACTCAAAAATCCATATTTGTGAAGGTGAAGGGATTTTTCCATGCCACGGCTTCTCCCAGCAAAACTTTTCCAGAGACTTTCCTTTCTCCTGGAAAGAGAGAAAGGAAAGTCTCAGGAAAGGAAAGTCTTTCCTTTCTCCTCATTTTCCTGCAAGATTCCTCTGGAACTTCCTTCCTGGAAACAACCAATATTCCTTTTATTCCAGGGGCCATAAGATAATTTGGGATTGATTTCCCATAAAGCAGTGTCCCAATCCAGGGCTTCCCTTCAGCCATCACTTGACACTTCCCAAGACACATTCCCGGGGTTTTTTCTCTGTCTAATCTTGGTAATCCTTGGGGATGAGAGATACCTCAGCTTCCCAAATTTCTTTGGGCTCCTGGAGCCCCAAAGGTTGTCTCCAAAAGGGAGGTGCAGCTCAAATTCATGGAATTTTGTTCCTGTGCTGAGGATGGGAACGGGAAGTTTTCCATGGGCAGAGTCGTGGGCTGGGATCCCGGTTATAAAAAAGGAGATTGGAAACAGAAAGGAAGGGTTGCAATCCAGGGAACTCCATCTAAAACTCTCCCTGGATTTATTTAACCACAAAATCATGGAACAGTCAGTGTTGGAATCTGCTCCTGCTCCCTGGCCAGGACTTCCAGCAGGAGGAATAATCCCTGCATCGGGAATTCCACAGAGGGGCTTTTCCCAGTCCTTCCCGAGTCTCTCCAGGCAGTTGGAGTGATCCAGGTGATCCCAGAATGCTCCAAATCTCCAAGTCCTCCCCCTGACCTGCCTGACTTTGCTGTTATTCCCTTTTTCCAGGCAGGAATTCCCTCCCTGATCCCAGACCATTCCCAGTTCTCGTTGCTCTCCAGCTGGGATGTCTCCCAGTGAGTCCTGCTCCGTGCTGGTGGCTCCCAGTGACATTCCAGGGGCCACTGTGGCTCCCTGCCAAGGAATGGGTTTGGAGGGGGAGAAGCTGAACCTCTGGAACCAAAGATTCCCACCTCCTGTGCTGGAGCAGATCCCAAAGAAATCCTGGGAAAAGCAGTGTCAGAGCTTGAGGCCACAATTCCCAGGTTAAGCTGGATTCCTCCCATCCTGGTTTTTTTTACGGTTTCTCCTCCCCCACACTCTGAGGCACCTCCTGGATCATTCGGCTTCTCCACGTGCAACCAGTGCAAGGCTGAGTCCGACAAATCCTCCTCTCCCAGGGATCTGTGGAGCTGAACTCCTTGGATTCTGGGGTTGGGAGGAATCCGTGGATGCTTCTGGTCCAAGCTGGGCCCAAACCAGAGCAGGGCTTTGGAGCTGAGGGTTGGATGTCCCGGGAAAACTCTCCCTTTTTTCCCAGCACTTGGCCACTCCTGGTGTGAAATGTCTGATCTGAGTCTTCCCTCCCACAACTGGAATCCGTGGATCCCTGTCCATGTCCTTCCCAGACGAGTCAGGATCTACCTCTGGATCATCAGGAACCTCTGTCCTGGATCTTCTCCAGGCAGAGCAATTCCAGATCCCTCCAACAGCCGCTGCTCCGGCCTCCAGCCATCCTGCCGTCCCTTCCCTGGGCTCCCTCCAGTATTCCCATGGTTTTCCTCTACTGGGAAGCCCCAAACTGGGCAGTGCTGATCCACAATCCCTTCCATTTCCACCAGGATTCTTTTCCATAAATCCCTTTTCCAGCTCAATTGGCAACAAAGACGTGGGGTTTGGAATCCCAAGAGATGGAATTACTCCTGCCGATCCTTTTCCTTGGCAGTTTTCCATAACTGACCCCTCCGTAATTCCTTCCTTCGTCCTTCCCTTTTTGGAGCCCCACCCTGCACTTTTCCCTCTCCCCAAGTCCCCACTCTGCCCTCCATGAGCAGCAGCCCTTGGAAATCCCACAGTTCCACTGCCTGGCTCCTAAAATATTTAAGGATGGAGCGAGGGCAGCCAGCTGGAAATCCTCCCAAACGTTGGAGTGCAGACACCAACTCATTCCCTGTTCCAGACCGGGATTTCCCTCCCCTCCCGCTGGTTTTAATGCTCCCTGCTCCAGGATGGGTTTTTTTTGGGATACACAGCACAGAGAGGGAGCTTCAGCCTTCCCGGGAATATCCATTCATGGATCCAGATCCAGCTGCCTCTCAGATCTCCAGTTCGTGACGGCAGGGCCATAAAAGTGCCTCTAAAGGGGGGCTGGTTTTTGTGGGATTCCTTTGGGAATACCCTGGAGGTGTTCTGGGATTCATCCCCACACGGAGCACAGCCGGAGGGTTGTTCCCAACACCCCGGCCAGATGGGACACACATTTCGGGAACTCAGATTTAAAGGCTCCGTGGAATTCCTTTGTTTGTTTTCTTCCCAGAGTGGAGAGATAATTTAATATCCCAGCCCTTAATTAGTGCCGCAATTAACGAGATTTAGGAACGGCAGCGTGAGGGCACTCCCTGGAGCTCCTAAAATCCCTTTCAAGTCCCATCCCTTCATCCCTGCCTTGGAAATTCCCAGGGCTTTGCTCCCCGAGCTCCACGAAGCCTCTGGAGCAGCTCCCACCCATTCCAGAGGGTCTCCAGGCTGGAAGTTGTCACTCCTGGATTTATTCCCCGTCAGTGGGAAGAGCCTGGAATGGAGATACAGACACAACTGGGACAACAAAGTGCCTGGAAAAATCCTTCCTGGATTTTTTCTGGAATATTGGAGAGGCACACCCAGCTCAGGGCAGGACAGAGAGACCCCGAGCTGGGACAAGGCAGAACTTCTGTGGGGAATCCCAGTGGGATTTGGGATTTAACCGACATTTCCCACAATTTCCATCCCAAGGACCTGCCTTGGGTTGGCATGGCCAGGCTTTGGGACTGATGGAAAATCCATGGGCTGGGACAGCTCCCACTATCCCAGCTTGGTCAGAATTCCATCCAGCCTGGCCTTGGGCACTGCCAGGGATTCAGGGGCAGCCATATCTGCTCCGGGAATTCCATCCCAGCCCCTCCTCACTCTCTCAGCCAGGAATTGTTTCCCAATATCCCATCCATCCCTGCTGTTTGTCAGTTTGAATCCGTTCCCCCTCACTCTGGCATTCCAGGTTCACGGAAAGAGTCCCTCTCCATCTTTCTTGGAGCTCCCTGGATGTTCTGGAAGGCTGCAGAAAAGAATCCAGCAGGAGCTGGGATTCCAAACCCCCCTCCTGGAGTTCTTTCCAGCTTCCAGGATTCCGTGATCTCTCTGCCCTTGTCCTGTGGGTCCTGTGCCTCCTTTGAGGCAGCTCAGGGCTTCCCAGCAGGAAAACCTCCAGGAGCGGAGATTTCCCAACCCCTCTGGACACCGTTTCCCAGTGTCTCAGTGTCCTAATGGTCCAAACAACATCACAGGATGGAAAAAGGTCCCTGGCAGGGAAAGGCAGCTGAGCTGGAATTCTCAGTCCCTAATATTTTAACTGATCAGGTGAAATTGCTCACAAATCCAGAGAAAGAGGAGATTCCTGCAGGGAAAAATGGACTCGTTCTTCTGGGGAGGTGAGCCTGGTTGTGCCTGGCCCTATAAACAGATTTAAATGTCCTCCAAACCCAGGATACTTTTCCCAGTGTCTCCATTTAGTGCAGCATCCATAAGAAATCCATGACTGGAATTGCTTGGCAGCCATTGGGGCACCTCCACAGCTGCTTGGGAAATACTGAATTGTCAGAGCATGGAATTCCAGGATGGTTTGGATTGGCAGAAACCTTAAGGGTTATCCCAATCCCAATCCCATCCCATTCCATGGGCAGGGACACCTCCCACTGTCCCAGGCTGCTCCCAGTCCCGTCCAGCCTGGCCTTGGGCACTTCCAGGAATCCAGCCACAGCTTCTCTGGGAATTCCAGCCTCAATTCATCCTTCCCCACCCTCCCATCAAGGAGTTCCTTCCCAATATCCCATCTAAATCTCCCCTCCTTCAGCTCAAAGCCATTCCCTGTGTCCTGTCCCTCCATCCCCTGTCCCCAGTCCCTCTCCAGCTCTCCTGGAGCCCCTTCAGACCCTGCCAGGGGCTCTGAGCTCCCTTTCCTCCAGGCTGGAATCCTCTTGGGTGGGATCCACCTGCAGCTCCGGCCTCTCCCCCGTTTCTGCTCCGCATCCAAGCGGACAAAGGACAGGAGCTGCTGGGTGGTCCCTCCTGTAGGACCCAGGATCCGAAATCTGCGGAGCTTTGGGAAAGCTGAGCCTGCGGGAAGCTGTTGAAGCCTCTGTGGTGAACACACACACACAGAGCAGCTGGATTTCTGATCCAGCTGGATGGGATTTATTCCAGCCCTGGGGACGATTAGGATCAGGAGAAGACACAGCTCACGCGATTCCTTCAAGGAGGAGGGAAGGCCCAGCGTGCCCCACCCGGAATTCCAGGGAAAACAGGCACCTTTCTCCCAGGGATAAGGAGGCTGGAGTTCAAGCACTCCTTGGATTGCAGCTCTCCAGCCTCTCCCTCACAGCTGGGCCTGGAGCTCCAAATCTCAGCAATATCCCAAATTCCGGGGCTCCGGGAGCTCCTCAGGCGCAGGCTGGGGTTGCTGGGATGGCTGTGCAGGGCAGGAGCTGCACTGGATGATCCCTGTGGGTCAGCTCCAAGCATTCCATGATTCCACAGCTCTCCAAGGCCTGGGCTGAGGTGAGGTTTCCAAGGGCAGCTCCATCCCGTCGTGTCCCAGTGAGAAACCCTCCCTCCGCAGGTTTCAGCGCAGGGATTGGCAAATTACAGCTCCTGCAGAGCCAGGGGGCTGGAATTCCCTCTTTCCCTGCTCCCAGGCATTCCTGGTGGGAAACAGTGATGAATTTGGCCCGAAATTCAGGATTTCCCGGGATTTCTGCAGTCGGGTGATGCTGGGAACTCTCCACACCTGGAATGTCACATCCTGCTTTTTAGCTCATCTCTTCACACCAGGCGCCTCCCAGCCCAAGCTGCACCTGGCTCCTGACGTGCCCAAATTCCAGCCGATCCCATGGCACGAAGTTCCTGTTCCCTCCAATGATCCACTAAAGCCTCTTCCAACCCATCCGGCTCCATCCACCCTGCGCCCTTCCCTGCCCATCCCGTTATTCCCTGGATTTATTCGCTCATCCTGCCCTGCTCCGTGTCCTCCCTCCACGAGCCATCCCCGCTTCCCGATCCAGCTGGGAAGCGAGAGGAGCTCGTTCGGTTTCGGGATTTGCCGTCAGTGTCACATCACGGGACAGCCGGGAATGCCGCGCAGGCGAGAGGGCACATCCCGAAATTCCCTCTTCCTTCATTTCGCTCCGCCTGGGAGCCTCCCGTGTGGATTTTAAGGCTGAGCTCGCAGGCCCCCGTTCCCTAGGAATGTTGTTCCCTCCCTCCCAGAGGGAAATAATTGAAACCGAGGAGAGAACAAAAAAAAAAAAAAAAAAAAAAAAATTAAAAAGGGCGAAGAGAGACTGTGGGGAGAACTAAGGAGTCTCCCAGGGATTCTCTGGAAAACAGGGAGCCCCCTCCGGGCTTGGATTGCGTCCCGGCCTCGGGAGCAGGGACTGGGAGGCTGCCGCCCCACAGGACAGCGCTCTGGGAAGGGGCTGGGGAGCTTTGCTCTGGGATTGAGCCCCGAGGCGCCGGGGAGCCTCGGGATGAGGGCGGCGAGACGGGATTTGAAGGCAGGGAAAGCAGGAGAGGTGAGGAATTGTGCCTGGAGGAGGCTCCGAGTCCTTGTCAGAGCCGGCACATCCTCGGGGGCTCATTAGCATGTCATTATCATATCCGTGTGTTCATCATTAACGTATCCAGCTAATCACCAGCCTGGGCTGATGCTGATGCAGGGAAATCCTTGGGCTGCTCTGCAGCTCCTTCATCCCGCCCCGAGCCCAGGAAAACCGGGATGAGGCTGGGATTCCCCGTCCCTGGATCCCCCCCGAGCCTGTCCTGGCTCCTCTCCCGGTTCCCTGCTTCCCCCATGGAATGACCGCTCCCCTTTCCAGCCCCTGTGGTCACTTTGGGGCCACAAATTGGTCCGAGGTGACCGATTTGGGAGAATAATTCCAGCTTTAATTCCAGCTTGAAGAATCCTTGGAATACCTGGCGGATGCTGCTCCCATCATCTCTAAAGAGGACAAGGGCTGGAAATAAAGCTCTGCTCAGTGGCAGGGATAAACATCCCCCATTCCCCATAATCCTGTACCCAGAAAAGATGGATACCCCAGCCAAGGACAGCTGGACAATTTATTTGGGAGATTTCATCTCTTTCCTCACGGGCAGAGCTCCCAAACACCTCCCAGTCCATCCGTTATCCAGGAAATAATGAGGAGAACCGGACTCCCGGCCGCAGAGGGGTTTTTTATCGCCACTTCAGGGAAGTATCCAGCATTTGTCCTGGTTTGTCTGGAATTATTGGAGCTCTCGCTCAGCCCTGCCCTTGCCTTGAGTGGTCTGGGATTTTCAGACGCTGATGAGATTCCAGGGATTGTCCATTCAATCTCGGCAGCCAATTAAGGCTCTGTCCTGCCAGGATTGGGAAAATATTGGGGGAAGAAATATTTGGATTTGAAGTTTTTTGTTGCCCCAGGTTCAGATTGTTGCTATTTGAGGGGTGACCTTTTAATCCTGGAATCCTGGAATGGTTTGGGTGGGAAGGGATCTTAAAGATTATCCCATTCCACCCCCTCACAACTTCCACACCTTCCAGGCTGCTCCCAGCCCTGTCCAGCCCGGCCTTGGGCGCTTCCAGGGATCCAGGAGCAGCCACAGCTGCTCTGGGAATTCCATCCCAGCCCCTCCCCATGCTCATCCCCATTTGATGGAAAGGGAGGAGAAGAAAAAAATCCCCAAATCCTAGATCTTTGTGTCCACATTCTTCCCAAAAAGAATTTTTTTTTGGTCAGAGTCCACGTTCTCTTCCATGAGAAACGTTCCCTAAAAATTGTGGAATTTTTTCTGCTCCCTCTCCATGGAGTTGGCTCATTCCCAACCTAAATGTTCTCCCAAGGGGTTCTGCCTCCAAATCCCAGTTCTGTCTCCCTTTGGATCACAGCCTTGTCCTTGGGATGAGCTGTTTGCTCCCATGGATTTCCCAGCACCGCTTCTCCATGGGCCGACGTAGGAATCCGGAGGGAGTTCCACTCCTTTTTGGATCTGGTGACCCTTAGGGAGGTGTTTTCCCCACTCCAGAACTCGATGGAGGCCACCAGAACTCTTGGATCACCACCCAGAAGCCATCCACCCTCCTGGCAGCAGGAATTCCGTTCCAGGCACGGAAGGCAGGAGCCATGAATATTTTTACAGCTCCAAACATTGGATGACTCCAACGGGAAGAGCCCACGGGATCCCCTGAGCAGACCCAAACAAGTGGATCACCGACTTCTTAGGGAACAAAGGGCCAAAGGACGGGATGGGAGAGCTGAGCCTGGAAAAACATCCCAAAAAACGATGGAAGAGTCAGGACAGAGCACACCAAGATATCACAGGGAGGGAAGGGATGTTCCCTATCCCATGGAAGCGAGGTCTCCGTGTGAAATCATCCCATCAGTTCCTGGGAACTGGATTTTTCCCAGTCTCCGTGGGTTCATGGCATTGATTCTTGGAGAGTCTTTGTTTTTTCCTTGTTTTCTTTTTTCTGGGGAGGCGCCCACCTGTGAGGGAGGCTCCAGCACCAGCCCTTGGCCCAGGAATTCATGGCCCTCCTGCCTGTCCCGCTGGGAATTCCAAGTTCCCCACCTTCTGCACAAGACTTTTCCCTTCCCCAGGAATCGTGGGAATCAAACCTGAACTCCAGGAAAACGGTGGCGATTCATCCTCGCCGCCATTCCCTCGTTGTTAGCAGGTTTAA
This sequence comes from Anthoscopus minutus, assembly GCA_013399455.1. Lineage (NCBI taxonomy): Eukaryota > Metazoa > Chordata > Aves > Passeriformes > Paridae > Anthoscopus > Anthoscopus minutus. The sequence continues at coordinate 29,025 of VWYI01022532.1, read as the reverse complement.
GAACAAATTCCTGGGAATTGTCTGGAGCACTTGGAACAGGAATCACCTCGCAGCCGGAGAGCTGCGGACAGCTGGATTGTCTGTTTGCCGTTAATCCTTGGCTCTGTGTTTTCCCGGGAAGGGTGGGGAGAGGAATGCTGTGTTCACCAGCCCTGCTCACGTCCCACATTCCCCACGCTTCCGAAGGCAGTCAGATCCCACCATCAGGTGCCTGATCCCGTTTTCCAGACCCTCAGCAGGGAAAGAATCACCTCAGACCCCCCGAGTGCCACCTTGGGCACTCCCAGCTGGCGCCATGCCCAGTGTTCCCACACCATGGAGATCCCGGATGTCCCCTCGTTCCAGCAGGAATGATGTGGGACAAAGAATATTCCAGGAGCTGCCTCTTTCCTTCCCACTCCCGGGATTCCAGTGCCCGGAGCATCCCTGGATTCAGCACATGAGGGAAGATGAGTTCATGAGAAAATCCATGTCAAGCTCCACCCAGGATGGAGGGAATATTTCTCTGCCTGTCCTGAGCACTCCTGACCCTCAGGAACGCTCTCTTTTCATCCTCCGTCCATGGAGAAAACTTCCAGAGCTTTCTGAGGGGCTGGAAACAACCCCAGTGTGAATTAGAGAGCAGTGGGGTTGGTAATTATAATTTAGTGAAAATGAATTCTTTATGTTTTATAGACTGTGGGTGTGAGTGAGGGTTCAAGATGGAGGATTGTGGGCGCTGCCTCAGTTTCCCTCCTTCTCCTTCCCTCACTCCATTTTCTGCAGTGCTGGGAGCACAATCTCATGGGGCAGAGTTTGTGCAGTGCCACGTTGGTGAATGGATTGATAACCAGTTATTGGCAGCACAGCAATAACAATACACGTTTAGAACACGCAGAGTTCAATAATTGGATTGTTTGGTTTGTAGCTAAGGGCACATTTTGTCTCCTTGAGGGCAGAACGGGCTCGTGTTTGTGAGAGAGCAGAGCCTGCACCAGCCATGGCTCAGAACTGATGGTGAGATACAATGAACAATCCCTGAAGAGCCAAAAGAAATTCCTCTGCTTCACTCATAAAACAAAAACAAGAACTCAAGGGCTTGGCCAGGCCAGGCCACCCCACGTGTTGGGAATAACCCGACAGCGTGGGATCCCTCTTTACCAGAGGGCAGGAAGGAGACCCTGCTCCTGGAGGTGTGGGATGGGTGAGAGCTCCGGAGGCGAGGAACAAAGGCTGGGAATTGTTGGCTGCTCTGCCTTTCCCTCGGTGATTGCGGAGAATTCTGCTCATTCCGGACGGGGAGACTCAAAGGGCGCTGGGTGTCAGTGACATCCTCACCCCTCCTGCCTCTGGATTCATCCCAAGCGCTCCACACCCACCGGAGCGAGGCCAGGGAGCCCTCAGGAGAGCAGAGGGTTCACACAGCGGTCAGGAGAACATCCCGAGGACAGATCCGGATGTGCTAAATCAGGGAATCGTGGAATCACTGGGGTTGGGAAAGCTCTCCAGGATCACGGATTCCAACCATTCCCCAGCCCCGGAGCCACCGCTGAGCCGTGTCCCCAAGTGCCATGTCCACACGGATTTTAAATCCATCTGGGAATGGGGCTCCACCACTGGAATCCCATTGGGAATCCTCTCCGAGGAGAGGAGGGAACCATGGCATGGAAAACGCTTTTTGTGGAACTCAAGCCTTTGGATCTGACCGAGGGTAACTCCCCGCGGGAATCCATGGGGATTCCGTTTTACTGTCACCACTTTTACCTTGGATTGGAACCAAACATCATTCCAGGGAATGAATCTCACCAGATGTTCAGTCCAGGGGGGATCCAAGCACCCCTTTGGCATCCCCCTTCCAGGCATTTTATCATGGAATGGTTTGGGTTGGGAGAGACCTTAGGGATTATCCCATTCCACCCCTGCCATGGCAGGGACACCTCCCACTGTCCCAGGCTGCTCCAGCCCCACTGTCCAGCCTGGCCTTGGGCACTGCCAGGGATCCAGGGGCAGCCACAGCTGCTCTGGGAATTCCAGCCCAAGCAGGAATTCCTTCCCAATATCCCACCCAAATATCCCTTTTTCCAGCATGAAGCCATTCCCTGTGTCCTGTCACTCCAGCCCCTGTCCCCAGTCCATCTCCAGCTCTCCGGGATGTTCCCTTTGAGCTGTGCAGAGCCAGAAATTCCCCCTGAGCCTCCTTTTCTCCAGGTGCATCCCCTTTCCTGCTCCCTCAGGAATTCTCCAGCCCCTTCCCAACTCCTTTTCCATCCCTGGACACGCTCCAGGCCCTCCTAACAAACTCTGGAGCAGCACCCAGAGGATCCAGGTGAGGACAGAGAAGGATTTGTGCAATTCCAATTCACAAGGTGCTCCAGCCCCGCAGGAAAGCAGAGGAATGACGTCGCATCCCCCGAATTCCTGCCGGCTGATCCTTTATTTGCTGAACCCAGTTTGTGGCCAGGATAAATCCAGCGACAAATGGAATCAACACCCCGACCCCGGATGGCTCGGGAAAGTGTTGAGTAAAAATATTGCGGAATTCCAAATTGATTTTGGGGAGAGGGGCTGTCACATTGAACGGCGCCGATCCGGCACCACCAGGAATTCCAGGCTTTGTTGGATCCATGGAGCAGCCCAAAGGAAAATGTGGAGCATGGGGTGGGAGAAGCCCATGGAATTGTCATTCCTTTGCGTTCCAGGGAATGGTTGACTCTGCCCAAGGAGAATTCCGCCAGCAGTGATTGCTATGAGGCAAAAACAAACAAAAAAATCCAACATTTTTAACTCAAAGCAGGCAGGAATTTCTGCTGATATTTTTATCGGTTGTGTCATTCCATGAAGATCCGGAAATGAATTCCATTACCCAGAAATGCATTCCATTACCCAGAAACACATTCCATGAAGATCCAGAAATACATTCCATGATCTGGAATTGCATTCCATGAAGATCTGGAATTGCATTCCATGAAGATCCAGAAATGCATTCCATGATCCAGAAATGCGTTCCATGAAGATCCGGAAATGCGTTCCATGAAGATCCAGAAATGCATTCCATGATCCAGAAATGCATTCCATGAAGATCCGGAAATGCATTCCATGAAGATCCAGAAATGCATTCCATGATCCAGAAATCCATTCCATTATTCATAAATGTTTTCCATGATCTGGAAATGCATTCCATGAAGATCCATAAATACAACCCGTGATCCAGAAACACCTTCCGTGATCCAGAAATTCATTCCATAATTTATTTAGCAAGATAATTACTTTGACTACACAAAGATCAGGTAAACTTTCCAGAGTGGGAATGTTTCCATCTCTGTGCAGATCCGTGGAATAAAAATCCCCCCATGAAATTAAAAAAAATGAAATCCCACAGAACTTTATTTTTTTCAATAAAAATCAGCTTTTGCTTCACCAGAAAACTTCCCAACTGAAATCTCATCGGCGCAGCTGGAATCCAGGGAAAAAAACCAAAAGATAAACCGGGAAAAAGCAGAGAAAAAAGAGGATCTGAGTGATGAGCTGAAATATTCCAGCATCTTTCCAAAGAGGAATGTTTCATCCCCGTTTAAAAGAGTCCAAATCAGCTCTGCTCCTCCCTCATCCGTGTGTTCCCTATGGAATTGGGGCCGCTGACAGAGCTCCTTGGCTCCCAGCTGTGCCAAGGATCTGTTCCGCTCCGGGAGCCCATCCCGCCTTGTCCTGGCTCCGAGCGGTGCCAGCTGTGGAGCAGAAGCGGTGGCAGAGGCGCAGGACAGGCAGGAGAAGCTCTGATGTCCCGCACGGCTTTTCCCTGAGCGGCTGGGAGAGCTCCTCGGGATTCCTGGAGATCCAGACAGGAGGGGCAGGTGAGGTCTCGTTGAGCTGTCCTAGGGAATCATTTGTCCAGGGATGATGTTCCAGGCTTCCCGGCGTCTTCCTCGCCGTGTTTCTGGAAGAGACAACGCCTGGGATGTGAATTCCGTGTTTCCTTCACTATCAAATCAGCCAAGGTCATTTAAATGGGGAGAGGGGAGATTGGGAAGGAATTCCTGGCTAGGAGGGTGGGGATGGGATGGGATGGGATGGGATGGGATGGGAT
>VWYI01022532.1:0-12348 GCA_013399455.1 Anthoscopus minutus | reverse complement strand
GGGGAGGAAAAAAAAAATAAAATAAAATAAATGGAGGGGGGAAAAATAATCAAAAGGCCCAAAGATCTCTGGGTTTGGTGGAGAAACTCCGCACAAAGAGAGCCTTTTTGGGCAAGAAAGACAAAGCGCTACCTTTGCTGGAATTCAGGGACACAGACGTCTCTTTTTGGGAATTGTTTACACCTGGACACCAGGGAGGGAACGGAACAGCCAAAAAAGACTGAGGGAACGTTGAAAAAAAATCCGCGTCGGGCCTGTGGGTTTTGTTTTATATGATTTGTTTATTTAAATGGGTTTTTTTTTCCCGATGAAGCAGCCACTGTTTGAAGAGCTGTAGCGTGGTGGGATCAAGGAACGTTTTTAGGTCAGTGGTAGCTCTATTTATCATTTTTAAGACAAATTTGATTATCCTGATGGGAATTCAGGTCTTCAGGGAAAGCTGCCCAGTTGTCATATTAATCATTGCTTTTAGTGTTTTCCTTAGGCTTTGGGGTTTGGGTTTAATAGGGAATATTCATTTTTTTTTCCCCTTTTAATTTAGCTTTCAGCTGCCCCAGGGCTTTGGCCTGGGAACCTTTGCAGAGTGTTTTTCCTTCAGTTCCAGCTCTGGAATTCTGGGAAGGCTGTTCACTCCCAGCACAGCCCTTGCTGCGGGTCCATCCCTGCTTCCACTGGTGGGGAACTGGGATTCGGGGAATTCTTTTTTGGAAGAAGAAGCCATAAAGAAAAAAAAGTGTCAGAGTGAAAACAAAACATTCACAGTTCCAGCTGCGGAGCACGTCGCATCGTTGTCCTTGCAACGGCTTTATGGGAAAACGTTCCTCGTTTTTTATATCCTCATGGAATCACGGAATGGTTTGGGAAGGGACGGAAAAGCCCATCCAGCGCCACGGACACCTCCCACTATCCCAGGCTGCTCCAAGCCCCGTCCAACCCAGCCTCGGAGATTCCAGGGGGAAATGGGATTGGATTGAGGGAGGAGGGGAGCAGAGGACACCAAAACCTCAGCCGTGTCCAGTGCATCCCAGCGCTCCGTGCAGAGACGCTGGGAATGAGTGGAACCTTCGGAAAAAAAGGGGGATTTTTGGAGGAGCTGGATCCTCAACAACAGCAAAGGAGTTTGGTTTAAGGATGTTTCTGGTTTGGGAATCTCCATGGAGTGGAAAATCCAGCTGCAGCAGGATCGACCGGCAGTGCCGCCGTTCCCCCGCTCCCTGAAACGAGAACAGGAAAAGAATCAGGAAAACAGTCCGTAAAACTTAACTAGTGGCCATATTTAAGAGAAATTAGAGGAAATGGCCCCACATCCTGTGGAATTCACCTTTGCCAAAGACTGCAAAGCACCGGTCCCAGGGCCGGATTTAGAAAGGGAGCACAGACTTTAACGTCCAAAAATGTAGGGAAGGAAAAACGCTCCATGGCCACAAGAGTGAGGCCTCTGTTTGGGCCGGGATCGCTGGAAGCGTGGCCGGGACGCAGGGCAGGAATGCCCCAGGTATTCCATGGAAGCGTCTCTGTTACAATTCCAGACATGGGAATGTCATTAGTGCTACAACTGCGGCACCCAGGGCACCCAGGAGGTGCGGGGTGGGAAACGCATCCGAGGTTTTAGAGGCAAAATCCGTCACCCCTCGGCTAAAGCTGCCTGAAGTTAAGCTTGACATAATCCAGACTTTAAGCTCAGCCCAGTTCCCCTTGCAAGAGGTCATAGGGAAGAAATTTAGGAATTTTTTTTACCCCTATGGAATAAAATGGCGCCACAAGGGATGGGGAACATCAGCTCCTGGTCCCACGGCAGTTTTGAGCGCTGCTCCCAATTTCCTACATGTTTTCCATGAATTCCCTTTGTGGTCCCGGTGTTGCCGTGTCTGGCAGTTTCCACCACGAGCAAAGGTCGAAATTCCACTCCACAGAATGGTCCTGGATTCAGTCCAGGAGCTGCAGGAATTAAAACCACAAGCTGAGGAAAACATCAAGCCACGATTCCCAATGTCCTCTTCCAAGCGTCTCTCCCAGTTTTTGGACCTGCCTCATCACCACCTCATCCCTCCCTTCCCTCTCTCAAGATTAAATCCATGGGAAACACATTGCAGACACATAAAGGGGTCTAGACTCAATATTAGGAATGTTTTTCATGGAAAGGGGGATAAATCATTGGAACAGACTGCTCAGGGTGGAATCACCATCCCTGGACGTGGCACTCGAGGACACGCTCTAGGGGTGGACGTGGTGGCGGTGCTGGGTTGGTGGTTGGGCTTGATTCTAAAGGTCTTTTCCAACCCTAACAGGTCTGTAATTCCGTGATTTTCTGTCAGTGGGATACGCAGGTCGTTTTTCATGGATTGCATGAAGCCTGAAGGCAATCTTCCATTCTTCTTTTCTGCCCTTTTCCCTTTCTTCCCCTCTTCCACTCGTCTCTTTTTTCCTTTTTCTCTTTTTCCCTTTTTTCCTTCTTCCCCTCTTCCATTCTTCCCTTTTTTCCTTTTTCCCTTTTTCCATTCTTCTCTTCTTTGCTTCTTCCATTCTTCCCTTTTTACCTTTTTCCCATCTTCCCCTCTTCCCTTCTTCCCCTCTTCCATTCTTCCCTTTTTCCCTTCTTCCCCTCTTCCATTCTTCCCTTCCTTTTTCCCCTTCTTCCCCTCTTCTATTCATCATTTTTTCCTTTTTCCCTTCTTCCATTCTTCCCTTCTTCCCCTCTTCCATTTGTCCCTTTTTCCCTTTTTCTCTTCTTCCATTCTTCCCTTTTTCCTTTTTCCTTTTTCCTTTTTCCTTTTTCCTTCTTCCCCTCTTCCATTTTTCCCTTCTTCCTTTTTCCCCTTCTTCCCCTCTTCCATTCTTTCCTTTTTCCCTTTTTTCCTTTTCTTTCTTCCCCTCTTCCATGCTTCCTTTCTTCCTTTTTCCCTTTTCTCCTTCTTCCCTTCTTCTCCTCTTCCCCTCATCCATTCTTCCCCTCTTCCTTTCTTCCCTTGTTCACTTTTTCCTTTCTTCCCATCTTCCTTTCTTCCATTTTTCCTTTTTCCCTTTTTTTTTTCCTCTCCTCTTCCTTTCTTCCCTTTTACCCTTCTTCCATTTTTCCTTTCTTGCCTTTTTCCCTTTTTCCCTTCTTCCCCTCTTCCTTCCTTCCTTCCATTTTTCCTTTTTCCCTTTTTTCCCTTCTTCCTTTCTTCCCCTTTTCCCTTCTTCCATTCTTCCCTTTTCCCCTTCTTCCATTATTCCTCTCTTCTTGTCTTCACTTTTTCCCTTTTTTCCTTCTTCCATTCTTCCCCTCTTTCCCTCTTCCATTCTTCCTCTCTTTCCTTCTCTTTCCCTCCTTCCCTCCTCCAGAGGTTTTCCTCACACACAAACAGAACATTTGCACCTCCAGGAAAATCTCCATCCATTGGGACAATGGGTGGTGTCCATAAGGGAAAAAATTCCAGGAAACTTGTCTTGCTAAATCCATGAAAACATCCTGCACTCGACTCTTCCCGATGCTCCCAGCAGGACCATGAGGATGCTGAGTGGGACAAAGCAGATCCATGGAAATGATTCCATGAAAATGGGGATTTATAGGAGACAGAAGAACACCGGAATTGTCCCAGTGGCTGCTCCCTGTCTCTTCCAGAGCAAGCCGCTATCCCAGTGCTTCCCTATTTTTGGGAAGGGAAAACTCATTTAGGACAGAGTTCTCAGTGATAGACTCAGACTGACAGGATGGGCTGAGGTTGGAAAAGCCCTCCAAGATCGAGTCTAACCCTTCCCCACTACTGACCGCATTCCCGAGAGCCACATCCACAGGGACAGGAAATCCCTCCAGGAATGGGGACTCAGTGCATTCCTCAGCACCAGCCTGGAATTTGACTCCCCACAGATCCCAGACATGATCCCTCTTGCCCAACAACGGGATCAGGAGATAAAAGCTGGATCTCTTGGGCTATTCCACAGATTTCCAAGCAAACCTTTCTGACTCTGCTTGCAGGACTCAGCCAGCATCAGAGCAGGGACTGAGATTTTCCAACCACGGAAAACATTCCCATTTCCAGAATATAAAATGCCATTCAGAACAAGGTTCAGTCATTTAAAATGGAGGCTTCTCCCAAGATGCAGGTCCTGCTCAGGTCTCCCTCAGGTGCCATTTAGATGATCCATGTGTTTCATTCCCAAAATCCCTGGAGAGCTGACTGCGTGTGCCGGCGCGTTCCGTGTCCAACACCCAGGTTATTTTTATGAGTTCCGTGCTCAGGGAAGTGAGATCCCAGACTGAAATGTCATCTGCTACTTGATCCCCATCCCCAAGCTCCTGACATCCCTTTTCCCCTTAATATATTCCAGACGACTACGAAAAATCCCTGGAAAACACCCGCTGTTCATTTAATAAACCGAGGAGGATTTGTTATTTTCATTTTCCTAAGGGCTGAGGGAGCCCTTTGGGCAACGTTTTTCCATGTTTTCCTTCCAAATCGCCGACACTTTGTCAGGATCAAGATGCCCGCGTGCCTTTTCTTTTCCTCCCCTGGATCTGCCTGCTGAGACTCCTCGCTCCGCGGCGTTGATGTGTGCATGAACTCCAGAATTCCCGGGGATTTTACAGCTCCCGTGGCGTTGCGGTGTTGGATTTCATAAATCGCGCATCACCTCGGCTCACGTTCCCGGCTTTCAGAGCGATTCGCAGCAAGCAGGAATTCAGCAGGATCTGGGAAGATGCTGACAGGACCACTCAGAGCCTGAGCCCCAGTGAGGTTGTTCCCGAATTCTCTGGGGAATGTCCCGTGCTGCTGGAGATGAGACGCAGCAGGAATGTGCACCTGGAATGGGCTCACAGCACGAGGAGCGGGGCCAGAGGAGTTTATGCTGGATTTTGGGAAAATTTCTTCCTGGAAAGTGCTGTCCAGCCCAGGGCACCGCTGGAGTCCCCATTCCTGGCGGGACTTAAATCCACATGGAGGTGACACCTGGGGACACGGTCAGGGGTGGCCTTGGCAGTGCTGGGGACAGCTGGACTTGATCTTGGAGATCTTTTCCAAACTTAATGATCCTGTGATTCCATCAAGGATCCAAAGAGCTGCACGCCAGCAAAAGGGAGGAAGTGAATCCTGCTTGGTGCTCCCAGTCTGGATCTGGGGCGTGGCCAGACCCCAGTCCAAGTTCCTGCACATCTGGATGCTGGAGTTGGATAAGGAGGAACATTCAGCGCCTCATTCCAAAGCTGATTCCTGCCTCGGGCTCCTTCTGAAAGCCAGAGGGGATCACACAGGGATTCCCTTCCCAAATGTGGGATGTGACCCCCTCCAGCTCTTCCCAAGGGGCTGAGCTGGCACTTGGAGGGCGTCACCTTCCCCCCGCTCCTGCCCAGCACCCAAAGCCACCAGCTGAAAGGAGAAGCAAAAGAATCCTGGGGGGATGCTGATCCTCAGAGAATCCCAAAGGAAAAGAGAAAGTTGGAAAGGAGAGGGCAATAAAAAAGGAACAACAACAACAATAACAAAAATCATAGTCATAACCACAATCATAAAGCATTTCTTTAGTCCCTGTGCGGATGTTTTTAAAGCACAGCCAAACCAACCCTCGAAGATTTGCAGAGCCCGGAGTGAAAAGGAAACTCAAAGACACAGAAACACAGAAGCAAAATGTTTCAATGGCAAATCCTGGGATTTCATTCCGGCCAAAGGGCTCTCCTGGAGTGCCCAAGCAACACCAAAAGAGTAATTCGGGATGAGGAATCACATGAGGAGTCTGAATACAAGGGCTGCAGGGACAGGACACAGGGAATGGCTCCCAGTGCCAGAGGCAGGGATGGATGGGATCTTGGGAATTGGGAATTCCTGGCTGGGATGGAATTCCCAGAGCAGCTGTGACTGCCCCTGCATCCCTGGAATGTCCAAGGCCAGGCTGGAGCAGCCTGGGACAGTGGGAGGTGTCCCTGCCATGGCAGGGGTGGCCCTGGATGATCCCCGTGTTCCCTTCCATCCCAAACAGTTCCAGGGCTCTATAAATGCGCTCGTCCCACTCAAGAATTCTGATTTCCTGCAGCTGAGCATCCACCAATGAAACCCAAGGAAAAATGACCCAAAAGTCGGGCCAGAATCAGGAAAAAAAAAATCATTTGAAGCTCATGAGTCCCTGTCATCCTGAACATTACAAGAAACAGAGATCAGCTCGGTTTCATTCATCTGGCAGCTGGAATTCTTTCCAAAGGGATGAGCTCTAAGCAGCTGTCACAAGCCCAAATTAACTCCCAGCGCGTGATCCACAGAAATGGGCAGATAAATCATCCGGGAACGCCAGCCGCACTCTCCACGGGAAGAGAAATGGATCCAGAGTGTTTGTTCAGGGGTGAGTTCTGCGATTTGGTGAGAGGAGGGGTGGCCAAAAGACAAAAACCACTGCCCTGACAGCTGCGGAAATAAATTGTTCCTTTTCCAGTCACCAAAACTCAGCTGAGGTTTTGTTTGCCCTCGTGGCCTCCTTCATTCACCCCGAAAAGCCTCTGCCAACCAGGGAAATGTGCAGAGCTCAAATCCTGCCTGGATTTGAGAGGATTCCAAAACTGGAGTCGTTTTTGGTGTTCTGGAAGGAATCCCACGGAGCAAAGTGAAGAGAAAAGAATCCCTGAATGGGATTTTACTGGGATTTGGCAGCATGGAGCTGAGGGGAGGATGGAATGCTGGGGATCCTCTCCTGCTCCTCAGTCATTCCGGGATGGAGGTGATGTGGGGATGGGATCAGAGGCCCCACTTCTGGTCCAAGTCCTCTCCCAGTTGGCAAACTGGGCTGAGGGAGGGTTCGGTGCCTCCCAGACTGGTCTCCCTGGGCCGGTGAGGGACGGCCACAGAAATCCCCATGGCCAAATTCACTCCTTGCCGTGTTTGTTCCTGCCTCGCCAGGGGAGAAGCTGAAATATCGGATTTTTCCACTCCAAAATTCCTGCCGAGACATCAGAGCAGTGTGTTGTTTTAAGGGGAAAGCGGGAATTACCTGGTTCAGCCTGAAATGTGAAGGAGGGACCTCACGCTTCCCAAATCCTGGGAGCTGTTGTTTCCCTCCAGGATGAGAGGGGTTGGGTTTGGCTTTTTGTCATTGTCCTTCCAGCCACGAATTCTGATGTCTGATCCAGGGAAGAGGCCACCGAGTCAGGGCGCAGAATCCGAGAGAACACGGAGTGAGCCATGGAAATGACAGCTCCAAAAGGAATCGGTGCAAATGGATTCGAAAAATGTATCCTGGAAAGGATTTGGAAAGGGAAAGGGGATTTTGGGAAAACGGTGTTTTATCCAAGTATGTTTGGACAGAAAATCCCCAGTGCTTGGGATATAATGGGAAATAGCCAGGAAATCCCGGGATTGTCCCAGCCCCAGGCGCTTTTCCCAGTGTTGGGATGAGAACTCTGTCACAGCCTGTTGGAGGCCAATCCAAGCAGAGCTCCAGGGTTTCGGTTCTGATACTCCCAAAAATCGGGGCCAGCAATCAAATCCATCCCCATTCCCCTGCTCTACGGTCATGGAAAGATCAGCCAGAAATTCAGTGGGGAGCGGGTGAAGCTCTGAGTCATGGAATGGTTTGGGTGGGAAGGGATCGTAAGGATCATCCCATTCCATGGACAGGGACACCTCCCACTGTCCCAGGCTACTCCAGCCCCATCCAGCCTGGCCTTGGGCACTCCCAGGGATCCAGGGGCAGCCACAGCTGCTCTGGCCACCTGTGCTGGTGTTCCCTCACCTTCTTCCTTATCCACACGCCTTTCCTGCTGTCTGGGAATTATCCAGAGCTGCACCTCAGCTGGAGCACCAAGCCAAGGAATCGCTGGTCATGGATCCCAAACATGGATCTCAAAGTGCTTCAGTTAGCTTTGGAATCCACCTCCAAACTTCTGGGAGCAGTCACTTTGCAAAGCTCCAGAAACTCCCTCGGGATTTGTGCAGAACCATCAGCAGTTCCCAAGAGGGACCAAATTAAAGCTGGACTTAATTAAGCACAACCATGGAATCTTAAAGTCATGGAGTGGTCGGGCTGGGAGGACCTTAAGGATCATCTGCTCCCAACCCCGCTGTGCCACGGGCAGAAATCCCATGATCCAGCCAAGATACTCCTTCCTGGAATTTCCAGGATTTCCAGGATTTCCAGCCTGGGGTCCTGCAGGAAGGGAGAAGTCACAGCAACGGAACGGCAGCAACCCCAATCCAGGGGTTGGGACGCTGCTGACATTCCCTCCGGCCATGACAGCATTTTTAGCCCAAAATTCTCTGGAAACCGAGGAAGAGGGAAGGGCTTTGCTCATCTTCCACCAATTTATGGCAAGATCGTCAGGAATTCCTCGTCATTCCTGCAGGGGAATCGCTCCTGGCAGGGAGATTCCCTACAAAGGGATCAACTTCCCTGGGCTTCCCATTCCTCCTCACCAGCACCGATTGCAGGGAATGGCAGAGGGGACAAAATTCAGAGCACCTGAAATCCAGGATTTGGGGTCCTGCTCCAGCAGGATCCCCTCTGCTCATCCCAGGTGCCGAGGAGCCCCCGAGCACACAGAGCTCCTCAATCCCGACTGGGAATGCAGCGGGGCGGGGAAGCTGAAGGAAAATAAATAATTTCTGGCTGCTCTGAATCAAAGCCTGTTACAATCAAAACAGTTCCCTGCTGCAGCAGGGCCCTGGGGCCTCGTTCCCAAAAATTATGTGTGTGCTGGAAGCCACAGGGAAAAACTCTGGGACAGAGGAGACCTTCCCGGTGTCCAGGGGAGCCAGGGAATGCTTTGAATCCAATCTCTCTGTCCAGGCTCTCCCGGAGCTTGTGCAGCTCCTTTGTCCTGAGCTGGAGCGGGTTCATCCTGCAGCTCCTGCCCCTGGGAACGCCCGGAGGGAAAAACGGGAAGGGAAGTGAGGATTTGGGGGCTAAACTGAAAAGGGGAGTGGACCAGAGAGCATTGAAGGAGGTTGGAGGGAAAAACCCTGGGCACAAATGCCAGCAAGGATCCCGGTTTGTCTGAGCGCCACAGGTTTCAGGGGAATTATCCCTGATTTTCAGGGATTATCCTCAATTTTCAGGAGTTATTCCTGATTTACTGAATTGTCCCTGATTTTCAGGAATTATTCCTAATTTTCAGGATTTATCCCTGGTTTATAGGTATTTTCCCTGATTTTCAGGAATTATCCCTAATTTTCAGGAATTATTCCTGATTTACTGAATTATCCCAGATTTTCAGGAATTATCCCTGATTTACAAGATTTATCTCTGATTTTCAGGAATTATCCCTGATTTACAGGATTTATCCCCGATTTTCAGGATTTATCCCTGACTTTCAGGATCTATCCCTGACTTTCAGGATCTATCCCTGATTTACAGGAATTGTTCCTGATTTACAGGACTTATCCCTGATTTTCAGGACTTTTCCCTGGTTTACTGAATTATTTCTGATTTTCAGGGATTGTCTCTGATTTACAGGAATTATCCCAGATTTTCAGGAATTATCCCTAATTTACAGGATTTATCCCTTATTTTCAGGATTTATCCCTGACTTTCAGGATTTATCCCTGATTTACAGGAACTGTTCCTGATTTACAGGATTTATCCCTGATTTTCAGGACTTTTCCTTGATTTACTCAATTGTCCCTGATTTTCAGGAATAGTACATGGATACAGAACGCCGCCATTAAAATGGGAATTCCGGAATCTCCTTGTGGGGGATCTCAGGAGGTTCAGCACAGGCCCGGGCGCAGCTCGGAGCAATCCCAAGCACGGGCAGGGTGGGGAAGGGATGGAGAAGGGATGGAGAACCCTGAGGGGGAAGGATTTGGGATGTCCATGGATGAGGGGCTGGATGTGCCCTGCTCCCTCCCAAGGCTGATCCCAAGGGTGGGACACGGGATTAGGGATGGGATTCTGCCCCTCTGCCCCCTCCCCTGCAGAGCTGCCCCAGCCCAGGATCCCATGGAGCTGCTCCAGGGCTGGAGCCAGGCTGGGAGAGCTGGGAATGTTCCCCTGGAGAGGAGAAAATTCCAGGGAAACCTCAGAGCCCCTGGCAGGGCCTGAAGGGGCTCCAGGAGAGCTGGAGAGGGAATGGGGACAAGGGACAGGACACAGGGAATGGCTTCCCAGTAGAAAAATGGAGATTTAGATGGGATATTGGGAAGGAATTCCTGGCTGGGCTGGAATTCCCAGAGCGGCTGTGGCTGCCCCTGGATCCCTGGCAGTGCCCAAGGCCAGGCTGGAGCAGCCTGGGACAGTGGGAGCTGACCCTGCCCATGGAATGGGATGGGATTGGGATGATCCTTAAGACCCCTCCCAACCCAAATATCCCGGGATTCTGTGAGAGGATGAAATGTCTGGGATTACACCCCTAAGAGTCACTGATTTCTGCCAAATTCCCAGGACTTTTTCCTTTTTCCAAGATAAAGGCTGGAAGCTCCACTTTTCCTCCGAGTCCTTCGGCAGCTCCAGGTTCTTCCCTCATCCCGGGGTCTGCGAGTGCCGAAGTGACTCCAGCGCTTCTCACAGGGATGGGATTGGATCAGGACCTGGATCCGGTTGCCCCAGAGGATCCCAAGAGTGGATCCTGCCCCACCACATTCCAGGCTGTGGGGAATCCATATGGAAAATCAGGACACCCACAGGATAAAGCAGCAAATTTTCCTCATTCCAGAGAACTCCAAGCGCAACCTGTGCTGCAGGAATTCCAGGTAAACTTCCTTGGCACCTTGGATTTCCTGAGAGGATGGAGAGGAAAGGAAACAGGGATCCAACTCAGCCACTTTGGATCCCAATTTCCCTTTTCTCCCGTTCATTTTGCTGCCATAAAGACAGAATTCCTTTGGATCCCAATTTCCCTTTTTTCCCGCTCATTTTGCTGCCATAAAGACAGAATTCCTTTGGATCCCAATTTCCCTTTTTTCCCTCTTGTTTTGCTGCCATAAAGACAGAATTCCTTTGGATCCAAATTTCCCTTTTTTTCCTCTTGTTTTGCTGCCATAAAGACAGAATTCCTTTCATCCTGGATATATTCCAGGTCCTTTTGGTGGATGCGGAGTTTGTTCTCCCTCCGTGACCTGTGGGATACTTGTGGGGTTTTAACCCCAAAAAGAGATCCCAAATTCAGTCAGATCCCAAATTCTGATGGAGACGTCACTGAAAGGGAGACAGCGATGGATCCAAGGATATCCAGAGGTGCCTTCCAAGCCCTGATTTTCCAGCACAAATCCACAAAAGAAGGGCAGAATCCCTCCAGGAAAAACAAAGTGACCAAACACCATTTCCTGCTGGATCCTCCAGCAACAAGGACATTCCAAAGGGGTGGAAATGGAATGAAAGGAGAAGCTGGGAACAAGGAAGGTGGGAATTGGAGCTGGATAAGCTGGGAGCAGTTACAATGGATCCTTGTCCTGCCGCTGGAATGTGGCCAGGAGGTGCAGAACAAGGAGCTGCTCATTCCCTCGGTGACAGATGGGATTTCATGGCTTGGTTTTATGGGATGTGGCCGTAAATCCATGGATTCTGCGCGGCTGGAATGGGCTGGGCTCCTGCTTATTCTTTCCTGGCTTAAAACAAGTGGTGAGGAGCGAGGAGCCAGCTGTGGGCAGATGTGGGACCAGGGATGATCCAGCAGGGATCGCATGGAATTCCCACAGGACGGAGCTTCCCATGGATTGCAGGGAAAGCCTGGAGCTGCTCTGGATTAAAAGGATGAGCTGGGCTCAAAGCAGGACACGGGGTCGGAGCCAGATGTGCCTCCAACCTATCCTGGGAAATCCAGCTAGTCCCGCCTTGCCCGGTGAAAATTCCTTGGAAAACAAGGAAGGAAATGGGATTTTGCAGCCTGTAAAATTACAAAATAATAGCAATAGCAGCAATAATAATAATGATAATAATAATAATAAAATAATAGTAGTAATAATAATAATAACAACAATAACAATAACAATAATAATCATAATAATGCATAATAAAAATTAATAATTTCCATTATCAATATGTAATTCTATTCTATAATATAATCATATAAATATATTGTTAATACACATGTGTTATATATAATTATACATAATAAAAGTTATATACACTATTAACATTATATCAATTAATATCACATTATATTATTATTATGCGTTGTATATTAGTAATATATCATTAATTAGCATTATGCATAAATATTATAATAATATATAGTGATATAATCATAATATTACATTATTAATTTATAATTACATTACATCATATAATCATAATCATCTTATTAATGTATAATTAATATACATATATTAGATAAAATTTATTAATATTTATTAAGTATTCTTAATATTTTATTAATTATTATATAGATTATTATATCATTTATATATGATGTATATTATTGATGCTTTATTAATTTTAATTAATTAATAT
>VWYI01022531.1:15501-31410 GCA_013399455.1 Anthoscopus minutus | reverse complement strand
TCGAACTGATTGGAGGGAGAGGCCGTGTGGGTTTAGTACCTGAAGAAGCCCCTTTGGAGGTTTTCTCCCAAATTTGTCCTAAACCAGGACAATGATGGATGATGGATGGATGATGGATGGATGATAGATGGATGGATGATGGATGGATGATGGATGGATGATAGATAGATGGATGATAGATGGATGATGGATGGATGGCTGATGGATGGATGATGGATGGATGATAGATAGATGGATGATAGATGGATGATGGATGGATGGATGATGGATGGATGGATGGATAATGGATGGATGATGGATGGATGGATGATGGATGGATAATGGATGGATGATGGATGGATGGATGATGGATGGATGATAGATGGATGATGGAACCATCATCCAGCAAGAGAAACGCTTCCCATGGGCAGTTGTAACGTTATCCAGAGTTGTTATCCTGGAGTGCTCCACATCCATTGCAAAAATCCCTTCCCAGGAGGTGACACATCTTCCCTGGGCAGGTACAGAGCTCAAAGGAGACCCCAGGGTGAATTTTGCCTTTCCTGTCTAAAACCATTTGGAAAATGGTTCAGCTGTTCCTAACTGGGAGAAATGTCCACAATCCATCCAGTTTCCTTTGTTTTTAAAGCAGGAATTGCTGCATTTATTGCGTGAGTCCAAACAAGGCCAAGGGGAAAATGTTTGAGGGATTTGGTTTCCTCCTTGCCCTCAGGAGGAATCACAGTTTCATTATTTTTCACTTGCACATAGGAGCAATTACAATTTTGCAATCATTTTTTAAAATTTTTTCTTTTTTCTCCTTGACTTGAATAATTTTCCAGACCCCCACTGCAGCCAAGACGCTGATCAGCCTGGGTGCTTCCCTAAGGACTGGCAATTCCCACAAAATTTCCAAGCTCTTGATCTTGGCCATCTGGAGGTTTAGGCTGGCCTGGAGTCACTGCTCAGCTTCCAGCACGGGTCAGGAGGCTTTAGGTGGTGGTGGTTGCTGAGTTCATCAGCATGGGTTTAAATATAAGCAAATAAAACCATCAGCACCGCCAAAACTGTTCAAATCCAGTTGGTACCTAAATTATTCAGTCACAATTAAAATAATTATTGTTAGTTTGGAAAGTGGAGTCCAATGAACTTGNGTGTTTCTGCCTGGTTCCAACTAAACCTGCCACAGGTTTCTTCTTTAATTAGCTCATTTTATTTATCTTCTACACTATCCAGCAAAAAAAAACATTGTACAAAGACAGAAATTATTAAAAGTCACCATTTTCTCTGATTTCATTTTAGACTTGGTCTAAGGCTGAACAAGAAAGTTTAGTCCACTGTACCCAGAATTACCAACTGGGGTTGGACTGGGCTGTCTTTGGGGTTTAATTCCAGTGAAACTTCTTCCCATTTTCCCAAGAAAATTCCTCACTTTTGCCTAGCAGTGGGAAATACTCTGAAATAGAAATAATCTTCAGCCTGTTCCCATGCTCCTGCTGTTTCCAAGATGGAAATGCCCAGGGAAGCGATTTCCAGTGGCTGGACACTTTTTAATTAAAATAAAAATATTGGGTTTGGAAGCCTGGGGCATCAGCTGAGTTTTGAAACTCATACAAGGAAATCTTGGGTTTGGGTTTGGTGACATCTCCAGTGTGCCACAGTGTGGTGAAAATATCCCAAAAAATCCGCCAGGAAATGGGAATTCTCCACTCAGGCAGAATGAGCTCAATGCAGAGCACAAATCAGGTTTTTAAAATAAATATTTCCACATTTTGGACTTTTAAAATACTCATATCAAAATTCTCAAACTTTTAATGCTTTGTTTGTTTTGGGAATATTTCCCCCCCAGGCTTCTTGAGTTTTTTTTTTTTTTTGCAGCTACAAAAGTCTCAGTTTGGTCTTTCCCAACATTTTGGAGCTTCCCAGGTGCTGTCCCATCCCTGGAAGTGTCCGAGGCCAGGTTGGACACTGGGGCTTGGAGCAGCCTGGGCTGTGAAGATTCCCTGCCACGGCAGATGTGGAATGGGATGAACTTCAAGGTTTTTCCGGCCAAATCCAGTCTGGAATTCCATGATATGCAGTTAAACAGGAGGAATTCAGTTGGTTGAAATGCAGTTTGTCTGTTTGTGGAAGCAGATTTAGGATGGGTTTTCTGTAACAGCTTTGCCTTTGCTTTATTCCAGACCAGGCAGTTTGAAAATTCCAGGATTTTTTTTGGGAAGTTCCTGCCCAGTGCTGCTGAGTCCGGCTGCTTTTCCAGGGCCTGCCCCCTTTTTAAATCAATACCATAAATACAATTAAAAATAAATAATAATAATACACATAGCTTTCACTGAAATATTCCCAGCTTTAGCTTTGTGGGAAAATTCCATGCTCAGGCTGCAAGGTTGGGCCACTCCCAGGGATCTGAGGGAATAGAATTAATCCATGAGCTGAGGGAGAATTCTGGCAGCTCCCAAGGATCAATAACATTTATTTCCAAGTGTTTAGAGAGCATCATTTGCATTTGGGAAGGTAATGAACAAGCTATTGAGTTTTAATTAGCATTTTCGGGCTCTTCGGGGAGAAAAATCCACAGAGACTTCCAGGAGAGCTCAGGCAACATTGGAGGCAAAATTCTGGCTCGTTTTTGATGTCCTGCCATTCCTGAAACTCCCTCCAAAGCAGAGATTTCCATAAACTTCCCACTGCCAGGAGTTATTCCAGCAGCCTTGGAGCAGCTCTATTGTACTCGGAATTGTTTAGTCACTTTTACATTCCTGGGAACTGCTGAGAAGGAAAATGGAATAAATAAAAAGCCCAATTTTCTGGGATGAAACCACAGCTTCAGCTGGGAAAATGAATTTTATGGTTTTTTTCCCCCTGCATATAATAATAACATTTGGATAAATAGAGCAGCTTTTTTCTCCGGAATAAATAATTGTGCTAAATGTCCACGTAAATGTTTGAGATGGGAAAAATACACAATGGGAGATAATAAATACCGGGAGTCAGAGAGCTCAGGGAATGTGGGATTGCTGTTCATTCCCTGGAAATGGCTTTTCAGGTAAGAAAGGGAGAGAAAATACTCCGCAAATATTTTAACCAGACCTTAATAAACCCTCAGCCAGGTGTTTGTGTGCAAGGAAAATTGGAATGGCTCCATTTAATGGGATGTTGGGAATGTTTACACGGGGCTGAGACATCCAGATTCCTTAACTGTGGCTCTTTCAATCCCATTATATCTTTATATCCTGGCTTTAGCTGCCTTGCCCTTGGAAATTGTCCCTTTCCATGTTTCCTGCAGGATCCTTCAGGTCCTGGAAGGCCACAATGAGGCCACCCCAAAGCTTTTCCTCTCCATTCCCAACTCTCCCAGCCTTTCCCCCCAGCAATGCCGCTGCCCTGGTGAGATCCCACCTGGAATTCTGCACCCAACCAGCAGCTTGCATCTTGAAGTGTTCCTGGTTTTTGTCCTTCTTGCCCTTGGAAATTGTCTCTCTCCATCTTTCCTGTGGGATCCTTCAGGAACTGTCACCCCAGAGCTTCTCCTCCCCATTCCCAGCTCTCCCAGTAGAGCTGCTCCATCCCTCGGATTCCTTCTGGACTCATTCCAGCAGCTCCAGCTCCTTCCTGTGCTGGGCCCCGGTGCTGGGTGCAGAATTCCAGGTGGGATCTCACCAGAATGAGGCAGAGGGGCAGAATCCCTGAAGTTTTTTAACTCCTGTATTGAAATCCCACCCAGCTCCAGCCTCCTCATTCCCACATCCCATTCCTCAGCTCCCTCACGCTCTTCCAAATAAATCCCACGGCGTTCCGAGACAGCATCCAGGCCAGAAAAGAACTGGAATTGTGCAACCAGGCTGGAAAATGCTGCTGTGCAGAAATTCCCATCAGTGGGAGAGAAAAGGAAAGGAAGATGTGTGATCCCAGCTCATTTTTAGGTCCTGGAAGGCACCAGATGTCACAGAGAGTGGGAATGACATTCCTGCTCCCAGTGTTTGTCTGGAAATTCCAGATTTATTTTATACTTGCTGTTTCAAGGCAAATATTCCATGGCTGACTGAGACTTCTCCCTGGGCAAACTCCTCCCCACCCTCCCAGCCAGGAATTCCCAATTCCCAGTCTCCCACCCATCCCTGCCCTCTGGCACTGGGAGCCATTCCCTGGCTCCTGTCCCTCCATCCCCTGTCCCCAGTCCTTCTCCAGCTCTCCTGGAGCCCCTTCAGGCCCTGGAAGCAATCTGAAAATTTGGGAATTCTGCCGCTTTTATCCTTAACTTAGGACAGAAGTCACTCTGCTTTTCCCAGGACAGAATCCACCAGGATATTTTTAATCTCCTTTCCACTTCCTGAATTTTTTCCATCTATTTTTTCCTCACTAAGCCCCCATAGACTCAATTTTTAGCAGTGATGACATCACAGTGATGTCATAATCTCCATATACATGAAACAATCCCAATGGATTCTGTAGGAGACCTGGCCTGACATCCTGGGACCTAGAAAGGGCCATTCCCAGGAATTTTTATTGGGATTGACTTGGCTATTTCATAGTTCAAATTTTTTTGTGGCACCAGGCACAATCCCACTAGAAACCATTTTTCCAAGTTTGAAACAAACCCCTGAAAACCCAAACTTTGCCAATATCGTTTCCATAGTTTCCCATGGAATATATTCCTCCAATTTTCTTACACAAATATCTTGGAATTTAGGATCCAAAATATTGGAAACTCAAAATCTGAGATGTTGTTTTCCTCTTCCCCACCATTTGCAATGTCAGAGAAAGGAATTCGATCTTGCTCCCTACAATTCCTGACAGGAAGCTGGAGCCAGATGGGAATTCTCTTCTCCCAAGAGCAAGCACCAGCCTTTAACCTCCTAATTATCCCTTAAATTCTTTTCCTTGGATCTTTTAATTTCTTTTTCTGACAAGCTTTGAACTCAGAGCTTGTCCTGGGCTGTGACAAAATCATTCCTTGGATGTTTTTATGCTGAGGGAGGGATTTGAATTCCACAGGAAGGCAGAAATATTGGAAATTTTGTCATTCTGAGGGAATGCTTGGTCCTTTATTTATGGGACAATTTATGGGATGCTGTGGAGTGGAGAAATTTGTGTTGCTTAGGGCAGCACCAGGAAATAGCAGGAATTATCCATCATTCCCTATTGATTTGCTCCGAGTCCAATCTGGAGTGATAAGGAAAAGCCAGGAATTCTGATCACACCATCCTGGCCTTCGAAGTCCTAAAAAAACTCGAGGAATTTCACAAATATATGAAGGGAAAAACACATTTTGTCTTCTTGTTTCTCCTTTTAATTCCCACTGCTGAATTCATCACGGGGCTGAATTCACGGATGCTTTTATCCCTTTCTTTTTGATTTAAAAATTAAATCTCCAGCAAGTAAAAAAAAAAAAAAGGGGAAAAAAAATCTATTTTTTAATAAAAATCCCATTTAGTCCTGGTTTATTGATGAGCCCTGCAATTCCAGCTGATCCATGGGCCTGTCTCCAGCCCCAGCCTCCTCAGCAGAAATAAAAACCGGAATCTGTCATTAAAACGTTTTGCTGAGTCCCACTGAATGTTGCCTGGAAAATCTTTCCCTTGCATGGATTTCTCTTTGGGAATTAGCAGCAGGCACAGGGAAATGCTGAAATCCCTCAGGCTTACAGCCCAGTAAAACCTTTGGAATGTTAACCTTTCGCTGCCTGATCCATTTATTTCTTTGCTCCGTGGATTTGCTGGATGAAGGATGGGAAGCTCCGGGCACTCCCAGGGGAGGGAGGGATGAATTTCCTGTTTCCAACCACTGAAATTCCCTCTCTGGCTCTCCTGGGCACTGGAAGATGTGCCTGTTGCAGTGCTGAAGGAAAGGGAGCAAGGATTCATGGCCTTCCTGAAATTCCAGGGATTCCTGGGCTCTGCTCCACTTGGGAAGATCCACATTGGAGCAGTTTGGGGGTCACTGCTTGGGCTCCCAACTTTTAATGATGATAATTTTGGGGGGAGCCTCGAGCAGGGAATATTCCCAAATCCAGGACCCAGCAGGAGCATGGATACCATCTCATGTCCATGAAAGAATTCCCAGTTTTCCAGCTTCTGAAATCCCTCAGAGCTGTGCAGACAGAGCAGAATCTGTCACCAATTCCCTGAGGATAAACCTGGAATGTCAAACCCTGGCTGGGACATTGGACTGGCATCCCTGCCTGGAGTGGGGTGCTGGTGGAAATTCCCTGGGATTCTACACTGGGATTTTCCAAGGATACAGAGAGAGCCCTTGGGGAATTCCAGTTCCCTTCGAGGCAACAAACTGTCCCTCCTCCAGACTGCAGGGTAATTGCATACTCTTAAATTAATTTAATTAAAATGTAGTTAATTTAACTAATAAATGTTAATAACACTGATATTAATGTTACTAATAATTATACAGAACTCTATTAGCTAAAGTAGTAGTTAGAACAATATTATAATAATTAGATCTAGAATTCTAATAGTCCTAATAACTGACCCGTGGCAAGCTTTTCCCAAGAAACCTTTTCCATGCACTTTTCCAAGGGAAGAATTCAGTTTTAAAATCATGGAATCATTAAAGTTGGAAAAGACCAGGCAGGGACCCCTCCCACTGTCCCAGGCTGCTCCAGCCCCAATGTCCAACCTGGCCTTGGGCACTGCCAGGGATCCAGGGGCAGCCACAGCTGCTGTGGGAATCCCAGCCCAGCCAGGAATTCCCAGTTCCCAATATCCCATCTAAATCTACCCTCCTCCAGCTTAAAGCCATTCCCCTTTGTTCTGGTCAGTCCAGCCAGGAATTCCTTCCCAACATCCAACCTAAATCTCCCCTTTTCCACCCTAAAGCCATTCCCTGGCTCCTGTCCCTCCATGCCCTGTCCCCAGTCCCTCTCCAGCTCTCCTGGAGCCCCTTCAGGCCCTGCCAGGGGCTCTGAGCTCTCCCTGGATCCTTCTCCTCTCCAGGGGAGCATTCCCAGCTCTCAGCCTGGCTCCAGAGCAGCTCCATCCCGTGGATCATCCCAATGTCTCCTCAGGACTCCAACAGCTCCAGGTCCTTCCTGGAGAGCCTGAGATAGCCTGAAAATAACTTGGCCTAAAAGGAAAATATTTTCCAGCACAATTCTGAGTCATCCTGAGGTATCATCGGAAAAAAGCACGGAATATCCTGTGCCACGTGCTCTGGGATGGCCCTGCTGGAGCAGGGAGCTGGGATCAGATCATCCACTGGGATCTCCTCCAAATGGAACCATTCCATGAATTCTCTTGCCATGATTTCACCTCCTGGCATGAGGATCTCTCACTTCACCTCTTCTCCCAAGAAGATCCATCTCACCCACAAGAGCAGGTTGGACACGAGGTTTTCCACCGTGTCCTTTTCCATCTGAGCAGAGGTGGTGAGGAAAACCTGGATGAAGTCCTCAACCGACAGATTTCCCAGGAAACTGAGGCTTGGAATGATGGAGGCAGAGCTACACACACAGACATGAGCTAGAGAATTCCTTCGTGGAGCCTGTGGGGAATTTGGGTCTCTCTGGGCACAGGGTGACCCCATTGGGTCCCCAAGTCTGAGCCACCCATGGGGAAAAATCCCATCAGTGGGGAAAAATCCCATCAGTGGGGAAAAATCCCATCAGTGGGGAAAAATCAGGGCAGGAAAAAAACCTTTTCCCAAGGTTGAATGACCCTTCCATGAAGAAATTCCTCCTGGTGTCCATCCTGGCACAAATTGAGGCCATTCCCTCTTTTCCTGTTAAAAAAATCCCTGAAAAGTCCTCCCTAGGCAGGACCTCGTGTAAGAGGTTTATAAAAGCCTGATTCCCGCTGGGAATGCATCACAAATTTCCTGACAACATCCCTGCCTTCACCCACCACAAATAAAAACTCCTGCCTGGTTACTCACATGAAAAATAAACTTTTTTCTGGGAGTTGCCTGTTCCGAGGAGAAATTCCCACACTGAAGTGCAGATTACACTCTCCAGTCACCTGGATCATAGCAGGAATGTCACAGCCCATTAAACCCCCCTGGAAATCCCAATATCCGCTCTCCGGGCGGGAAGGACACGGAAATCTCTCATTCTGTGCTGAAGGAGAAGCTGTTCCGTGCCACGGGAGACCAAGAGGCCGTGGCTGCTTGGGCAGGAATCGAGGAGCTGCCCTGTGCCAGGCTGGCCCAGACAATCCTGATTAGTTCCACCTGTCCAGGAATTCCTGCCCGACCTGCAAACCTGCCAAAGCACCCGGAAAATGGGAACAAGAACGCCTGGCAGGGATCCCAGAGGAGCAGCAGCAAGGACAGCCTGCACAGCCACCCCATCCGGAGGGAAATTCCTGCTGCTTCTGCTCTTCCCAGGCAAATACAGGCAGGAGGAGCTCAGGCAGCTGTGTCTGGAGGGGAATTCCTTCCTGGCACCTGCAAGCAATTCCCTGGAGCCAGGAGATTGGATCTTAATCACAGATTCCACGCGTTCAGAGATGTTCGGGATGAGGAAGGATTTGATCTCCTGTCCTGTCCTCGAAGGGTGGGTGGGAGGTCATGGAGAGGACAAATCCTAAGTCAAGGAGGATCATGGGATGGGATGTGATGGGATGGAATGGGATGGGTTTCAACAGAATCACAGCAGGATTTGGGTTGGATTTGGGATGTGACAGCTACACCGTGCACCTTAAACACCTCAGGATCCCAGACTGGTTTGGATGGAAGGAACTTTAAATTCCATCCTGG
Source organism: Anthoscopus minutus (assembly GCA_013399455.1). Classification (NCBI taxonomy): domain Eukaryota; kingdom Metazoa; phylum Chordata; class Aves; order Passeriformes; family Paridae; genus Anthoscopus; species Anthoscopus minutus. Next base: position 22,725 of record VWYI01022531.1, on the reverse strand, counting down.
GTGGGCAGGGACCCCTCCCACTGTCCCAATGTCCAACCTGGCCTTGGGCACTGCCAGGGATCCAGGGGCAGCCACAGCTGCTCTGGCAATTCCAGCCCAGCCAGGAATTCCCAATTCCCAATCTCCCACCCATCCCTGCCCTCTGGCACTGGGAGCCATTCCCTGGCTCCTGTCCCTCCAGCTCTTGGAAATTCTCTCTCCATCTTTCCTGCAGCTCTTTCAGGCACTGAAAAACCCCCATGGAGTGACCCCAAGGCTTCAGTTCTCCAGGTGAGCATTCCCAGCTCTCCCAGCACAGCTGCTCCATCTTTCTGCTCGTGCTGGTGCCTCCTCCGGGCTCTCTCCAGCAGCTCCAGGTCCCTCCTGTGCTGGTCCCAGGGCTGGTCCCAGGATTCCAGCTGGGATCTGCCCTGAGCAGGGCAGAGGAGCACAATCCCACCCTGTCCTGCTGCCCACGCTGGGCTGGGGCCGGGCTGGGGGCTCTGGGCTGGGGCAGGCCCAGCTCTCACCCCCAGCACCCCCAAATGCTCTCCCAGGGCTGCTGCAGCTGCTCAGCCCAGCCTGGGCTGCTCCCAGGAGTTGTCCCAGCCCCAGGACATGGATTGGGACTTTTCCTCTTAGGGAATTCCCTTAGGGACCCCTCAGGAGCCCCCCTCAAGCTGAGGAACTCCTGGTGGCATCGGGACCTGCACTCCTTGCTCCTCTGGAGGCTCAGCATTCCTTCCAGGCTGTTCTTCCCATTCCCTTGGGAATTGTCCCTGATGATCTTTTGCACCTTCCCCTCATTTTGTCAGCCTTGGAGAGACCCTGCCAAGGGCTCAATAATGCCCCTTCCAAGGATCCACAGTGTTCCTTTCCAGGCTTTAAATGCCCCTTCCAAGGGGTCAGTAATGCCACCTCCAAGGGTTAAAAATGTCCCTTCAAGGAATTAATAATGTCCCTTCCAGTGGTTTAAGAATGTCCCTTCCAAGGGTTAAAAATGTCCCTTCCAAGGAATTAATAATGTCCCTTCCAGTGGTTTAAAAATGTCCCTTCCAAGGGTTAAAAATGGCCCTTCTAGGTGTTAAAAATATCCCTTCAGGTAATTAATAATGTGAATTAATACTCGGAATGTNTCCAAGGGTTAAAAATGTCCCTTCAAGGAATTAATAATGTCCCTTCCAGTGGTTTAAGAATGTCCCTTCCAAGGGTTAAAAATGTCCCTTCAAAGAATTAATAATGTCCCTTCCAAGGGTTAAAAATGTCCCTTCAAGGAATTAATAATGTCCCTTCCAGTGGTTTAAAAATGTCCCTTCCAAGGGTTAAAAATGGCCCTTCTAGGTGTTAAAAATATCCCTTCAGGTAATTAATAATGTGAATTAATACTCGGAATGTGCCTTCCAAAGAGATCCACAATGTCCCTTTCCAGGGGTCAATAATGTCCCTTCCAGGGGTCAATAATAATGTCCCCTCCAGAGGTTAAAAATGTCCCTTCCAGGGGTCAATAATGTCCCTTCTAAGTGGTTAAAAATGTCCCTTCCAGGGGGTTAAAAATGTCCCCTCCAAGGGTCAATAATGCCCTGAGCCTTCTTTCTCCTTACAGAAAACAGAGAACGAGACGAACCCAACTCCTCTTTCTTTGCTTCAATGGAGAAAAATATTCCACAATTGCTCCTAAATCATCTTCCTTGCTAATGGGTGGTGATTGCAGGCACAGAGAGAGCCCAGCTGGGGCTTAAACAGCCTCTAAAGCTCTTCCTAATTGGAATTACGGGTCCTGCTGCTCACCCTGCGAGAGGCTTCTCCCTGCTGATCCCATTCCCTGCAGGCTGGGAACACACAGGAATACTGATAGGGAGCTAAAAGCTGGCGGGATTGACCACTCGAGAGATAAGAAAGTCTTTGATTTGATTGAAAAAGAAACCAAGAGCCGGCTTTAATTAAAGAGATTTGTTTATCAGGATACCTGATGGAAAGAGCAGCCTGGCATTTCCCATTGGATTCAGTCCGGGGAAGGTCTGGGGAACGTGGATCCCGGGGAGTTCGCTCAATATCGGGAATAACGAGGCCACCCGGGAGGAGCTCGGGATGCAGATTTGGGAGCAGCAGCTGCGCCGTGAGAGCCATGGCAAAGCTCCTCACGCCAGCGGGGAGGCGACAGCTCCCGCCAGGATCTTCCAGTCTGGATAATAAAATCTTCCCGGAAGGACAGGGAAAATAGGAGGATTCCGGGATTTTTGCCGTTCTTCTCCGAAGTGGGGCTGTCTGTGTGGGCTGGGGGTGGCTGCAGGACCCCAGGTGTCCCAAAGCCATGTGGGAAAGCTGCCAGGAACTGCTTGTGGAAGCGGCATTCCCAGCTAAAAGAGCTTTGGATGCTCAAGGAGCTCTTGTTGCTGCAGGTGCTAACCTTGAAAGGGTTTGAGTGATGCCATGGCTGCATCCTGGAGATTCAAATTCCTATTTGGAGCAAAGGCACAGGCACCAGGATGATCCAAGGGATGGAGCAGCTCTGCTGGGAGGAAAGGCTGGGAGTGCTGGGAATGTTCACCTGGAGACGAGAAGCCTTGGGGTGACCTCAGTGTGGCCTGGAGGAGCTGCAGGAAAAATGGAGAGGGATTTGTGACAAGGGATGGAGGGACAGGACACAGGGAATGGCTCCCAGTGCCAGAGGGCAGGGATGGGTGGGAGATTGGGAATTGGGAATTGCTGGCTGGGCTGGAATTGCCAGAGCAGCTGTGGCTGCCCCTGGATCCCTGGCAGTGCCCAAGGCCAGGTTGGACACTGGGACACTGGGAGGGGTCCCTGCCCGTGGAACTGGATGGGATTTAAGGTCCTTCCCACTCAAACCATTCCATAATTCAATCCTATCCCAGTCCATTCCATATTTTATACAAGAAGGGGTCTGCCTGTGGGATTTTCTAGGAAAGAAGTCAGGAAAAGCAGACAGCACACAGGGCCCTGGTTTGTGCTGCTGTTGTGGCAAACCTGGGAACAAAAATTCTACAGCTGAGGGATTCCTTCTCTATTGTGGGAAACATGGCCAGTCATTCCCACACCTTTTCCAGACCCTCCCAGATTTCCCAGACCCCTCTCAGTTCCTCTTCTGCCACCCTGACTTTGCCCCTTTCCTGTGCAAAATCTCTTGGAATCCTTCCCTCCTCCCTTTCCCCCCTCTCCCTGCAGATGCCAAAGGCAGAAAATCTCTGGAGCAGGAGCCCCACCAGGATTTGGAGCATGGAGTGGCTTTGGAGTGGTGCTGGAGTCATTAGGGTGCGTGATTAACACCTCATTAGCAGTGTAATTAGCAGTGCCTGATCCTCAGCCGCTCCCCAGCTCCTGATGGGCGCTGGGCGCTGATTCCAGGCGGTTGGCAGGAAAAAAAAATGTGAAAAAATGGTGATTATACAACTCCAAGGGATTCTCACCTTCCCAGGGCCACTGTTCCTTAATATCCCTTAATTTAGGTATCGCAGGATTGGAGCTTGTGGCATTTCTAGGACATTCCATAAAAATTCCAGACTGGTTTGGGTTCAAAGGGACCTTAAATCCCATCCCACCCCTGCCATGGGCAGGAACATCTCCCGCTGTCCCAAGCCCTGTCCAGCCTGGCCTTGGGCACTTACAGAGATCCAGGGGAAAACCTTGAACCCTGAACACCCTCTCCAAGCATTTTTCCTGGCTGGATTTTTGGTGACTGCTAAAATTCCTTCCCACTCAGGAAATATTCCCTACAAATTCACATTCCGCAGGGAGCAGGGAAGAAAAGAAAAAAAAAAAATCCCTTATGCAGTCCCTCATTCCCATAAAAACCAGCCCATCTCCAATTTGTTCTTGTGATCTCAACTGCCCTTCAAGCCCCCTGGAAATGGGACGCACATTCCAAGATTTATTAAAATGAAAGGCCTGAGCTCCTGCAAAAATCGATTCCCAGGAGGTTGTGTAATCCTTGTTCCCTGAGGAATTAGGCTGGAAATGTCAAGGATTACTGAACACAGCAAAACTAGAAATTTTTGCTGCATCCCAAAGAAATTGGGATTTAGATCCCTCCTCGAAATGTCATTTTACAGTTATTTTTTATTAATTTTCACCGCATAATTAAGCAATGTGAGAGAAGCATTGTGTTGTGGCGGGATTAGAGGGAATAATGGGGATTAGGAGAGGCCTGGAGCCACTCCAGTAATACTTTAATCCTTGCAAATACACCCCTGGCCTCCTGGCAGTGAGAAAAACCAACAAGGCAACATGCCAAATAAAAAAATATTCCCTAGGGAGACAAACCTGACAGTCCTGGCAGCGCTACATCCAGAGAGCAGGAATATTTTAACTCCAAAAAATAACCAATGGGTTAGGAGCAGGAATTGATTTATCCGTGCATTTTACAGGTCAGGCTCGATCCCAGCACATTTTATCCCAGTTTGATCCTGTTTCTGCTGATAAAGTTTCCCAAAATCTGTTAAAATCTATCCCAAAGACAGATTGGATAATTCTGGTTTGGCTTGGAAATTTTTTTTTTAGGAAATCAAGGCCCAAACCAAATGTTTTTGCTGAGATGTGTGTGTGACTAAAATTCCACAAATCTTTATGGAACTGGGTGGGATGGGGACAGAGAGGTTCAAGTCTTGGGATGTAAATCCAATTTATTTGTTCTAATTCCAAGGGGAGGTTGGACGGGGCTTGGAGCAACCTGGGATAGTGGAAGGGCTCCCTGCCCATGGGCAAGCTGAGCTTTAAGGTCTTTTCCAACTCAAACCCTCACGGATTCTGTGATTCCAGCAGAAATATGGATAACACGGGCTGTGCTCATATCCATGGGGTCCCTTCTAGGCCCAAAGTGGAACCAAAATCCAATTTCCACAAGGAAAGGTGGAGCAGATCAATGGGATGAAGAAAGTTCTCCAGCCCTGAATATCCCAGGGAGGGGATAATGGCCTGGGAAGTGACTTCAGGTTTTGAGATCCAATGGGATAATGGGATATTTCAGGCTGAAAAACAGGAGATGGGAAAGTTCCTCCTTTTTAAGGTGTAAATTCCATTGTATTGTTGTTCGCCACCACCTCTGGAGAGCAAGACTCATCTGGGAACTCCGAGTTTTCCCTCAGGAATCCATTTGGATATGTGGTCACACTGACAGGTGTTTCCCGGTTTCCTTATTTCCTGTTTTCCCTGCCCTTTTCCGGCACGGAAAAAGCCTCCATGATTTTCCACCATGGAAAATGCCTCCATCATTTTGGTGATTGGATCGGTNGCTGGAGAATCCCTGAGGGAGCTGGGAAGGGGCTGGAGAATCCCTGAGGGAGCTGGGAAGGGGCTGGAGAATCCCTGAGGGAGCTGGGAAGGGGCTGGAGAATCCCTGAGGGAGCTGGGAAGGGGCTGGAGAATCCCTGAGGGAGCTGGGAAGGGGCTGGAGAATCCCTGAGGGAGCTGGGAAGGGGCTGGAGAATCCCTGAGGGAGCTGGGAAGGGGCTGGAGAATCCCTGAGGGAGCTGGGAAGGGGCTCAGGCTGCAGCAAAGGAGGCTCAGGGGCCCTTGTGGCTCTGCACAGCTCCTGGCAGGAGGGGACAGCCGGGGGGGTCGGGCTCTGCTGGCAGGGAACAGGGACAGGAGCAGAGGGAACGGCCTCAGGCTGGGCCAGGGCAGGTTTAATTTGGCTGTTATGGAAAATTTCTTCATGGAAAGGGTGGACAGGCAGTGGAACCCCAGGGCAGGCGTGGACTCCCCATCCCTGCAGGGATTTAAAGCCATGTGGAAGCGGCACTTGGGGACATGGGGCAGGGGTGGCCTGGGCAGTGCTGGGGATGGTGGGACCCCATGATCCTAGAAGACTTTTCCAACATAAACAATTCCATGACTCTAAGGTTTAGTCCCAGCAGAAGAGCTGGAGAAGACCAGGAATAGCCCAGCCATGCAGAGGATGAATGTCAACCCTGAAGTCCTGATGGGAACCTTCCACCCTGGAGCACATATCCAACAACCAGGAGAAATCTGGGATCATCATGCAGTGATCCAGGTTGGATCTGGGGAGCACCCAGAGAGCTCCGTGTGCCCATCCCTCTATTCCCACATGACACAGGAGGAGTTCTCAGGAGCATCCTGCTCTGGCAGGGCACACTTTCATTCTTGGTTGCTTTCCAGGGGTTAAATGGGAATTATGGAAAGCCAAAGAAATGGATTTCAACCCCCAACTGTCCATGAAGCTGGAAAAACTCTGCTGGGACCAGTCAAGGGAAGGACTGGTCCCAGCAGGGAAGAGGGCAGCCTCTTCCTGCTCTAATTAAGACCTTTCCATACTTTACAGGAAGTGAAGGGATAGGGAAACACATTCCCACATTTTTACACCTCGCAGGAAGACAGGGACACATGGAACGAGGAATATCCCCTACCAGACCCCATCCCTCCCTTTCATCCCGGTGGATCCGGGAGCATAAAACACTGGAAAGACAGAAAATACTGCTGGCAATGGAAAAGGTACCCAAAAATCCGGAGTGGTTTCTTTTTTCTTTATAAAATGTACATAAAGAACATGAAACCTTTGAGGTAAAAGTGAGAGCAGTTTGGAACTCAACCAGATACAGACCCAACAATGACCCAGAATCAGTCCACAGTGGGGGTGTAGGAAAATAAGAGAGCAGGTTGGGGTTCTGTACAACAGCGGAGCTCGTTAAAATGTCCTCGTTACGCTATTTACATTAATTACATCCAGTTACAGGTATTTATAGGGTATTTACAGACACAAATACCACGCTTGCCCCCTTTGCAGCTGGAGTGTGTGGCAGATCTGAGCGTTCCTGGGAAGATGCTGAGGCTCCTCATTCTTACTCTCAAGAATTTGTGTTTCTAAAACCTCTTTCGTGGTCGTATCCATCCCAAAATTCCGCAGGTGTGGCTGTTGCAGTGATCCTGTTTTCCCCTCACATCTTTCCCAAGGTGAAAGTTGCCTACAAAAATCCTGGATCCCGAGGGATCGGCAGGGATATTTCTCCAGTTGTAGCCATAAGGTTGGAGGTGAGCCAAGCTCAAGGGTCACTTGTCCAAGCACTCAACAGCCCAGTGTCTTTCTCAATGGGAAAAAAAGTCCTGCAGAGACTGGAAAAGGAAGGAAATTGGTTGGAAATTGCCTGCCATAGGTCCCGTGAGGTGACATCCAACCTGAATGTGTCACACAAGGCACCAAGCAGGAGAGGCCATGTTGGGATGCACAGATCCATCATCCATCCATCCATCCATCCATCCATCCATCCATCCATC
>VWYI01022531.1:418-15120 GCA_013399455.1 Anthoscopus minutus | reverse complement strand
AATCCATCCATCATCCATCCATCCATCCATCCAGACCCATCCATCCATCCATCCAGACCCATCCAGAGGGAACACAAATGGTCCTATTTAGGTTTTGGTTTCTTTTCAGGACTCTGAGATGGATTTTATCATTGTCAGTGTTGGAATAACCGTCCAGGACAGTGGGGAATTCCCTTTCCTGGAGGGATTTCAGAGCCCTGTGGATGTGGCACTTGGGGACATGGATCAATGGTGGCCTTGGCTGCACTGTGGCATGGCTGGACTCGATGTTCTTGGCACTAATGAGGCCATGATTCCATTATGTTGTTCCCAGTGGGAAATGACTGGTGGGTCATGGCTGAACTGGGATGGTTTAGGGAATTTGAGGAGGGGCGCTCATGGAAGAGGGAATTTCTCCTCATACCCATGGAGTCCAGGGTGTTCTCTAGTGACTCCCTCAGCCTGTTCTCACTTGAGTTTTAATGCCACACAAAATATCCAAGGCCAGGTTGGATGGGCTTGGAGCAACTGGAATAGTGGAAGGGTCCCAGCCCATGGGAGGGGTGGGACTGGATGGGATTTAAGGCCCCTTCCAATCCAAACTATTCTGGGATTCTGGGATGTGTTGAATACAAGCGCCCCCATCTGACAGATCCAAGGGAAAATGAAATATTTTAATAAGGAACAGCAGGATGCACAATCTCAAATTCCCTGTGTTTGAGTTAAGGATTGCTCCTATCTTTTATCATACAGAGCGCAAATCCCAACATTCCCATGGGATCTGGAAGTGACAGAGTCAGGGTTTTAGGGACAGCTGACAGAAAACTTCAGAACTCTGTAAATCCCATGAATGTGGGATCACAGGAGCTGCAGGTCCCTGAATTCCTTTGCCCAAAGGATAATCCAATGGTTTAATTCCTTCTGTGCTGATGGACACCGGAATCGTGGTGGAGCATGTAAAAAGGGGAGAACATTCCTGCACTGCTGCTTATTTTCCATAAAAAATAAAAAAGAGTTTGAAATGTAAAAATAGCCTTTTCTATAGTTTTTGATAGTTTTATGGGAAAATGCAAGAATTATTCCAGATGGCTCCCAATTTTTTCATTAGCACGGAGAGGCAGGGAGCGCTTGTAAATCCAAACTGGAGTTTTTTTATATGGAAATTCTCCAAAAAGCCATTTTCCTGATGGATCACTCACTCCTAGGGGAGGAAGAGAGTTCCAATTACCCTTCAATATACAAAATAAACCATTCCCAGCCAGCAAACTCTCCCAAAATAAAACCAGGAAACCTCTTCCACTCAGCATGGGAAAAAATAGGATCCTTCTGCCTGAACTGCTCCCTACAAAGCAAATTCAGTGAATTCCTGACTAAGCAGGAAAAGAGAAAACAAACAAGAAGTTGATGATTGACTTCGTTTTAAAGTTTGGGGATCCCAATCACCCCAAAAGTGATTATTCCATCTCCACGGTGGATGCAGCGGGAATTCCAGTGCTGGAGGTCAAGGAATGCTCTGGGATCAGTGGAGGCTGGGACTTGAAGATATTTGGGGCATCACTTCTGGGGGAACCAGCAGTTCCTGTCCAGAAAGAAAAGGAAATTTCACATTCCCAGGCATTTCTGGCCTTCAAATGCTAATTATGCATCCATGGTGTCACTGGAATGGGTTTACTCCCTTCTAATCCATGTTTTTATCCCTCCTTGTGTCCCATCCAGGATCCAGGCCAGGCTGGAGGAGAGGTGGGTCGGTAGCACACTGAGATCCGAGTGCTTTACAATTTCCATGAAATCATGAATCCCACATGATTTTGTGTGGGATTGAAGTTGTCCAGAGAAGCTGCCCCTGGATCCCTGGCAGTGCCCAAGGCCAGGCTGGACACTGGGGCTGGAGCAGCCTGGGACAGTGGGAGGGGTCCCTGCCATGGCTGGGCTGGGAATGGGTGGGATTTAAGGTCCCTTGCAGCCCAAACCATTCCATAATTCTGATTCCATGATTTCCCATTCAATGTGCTTTGAGAAAGAAAAAGGGAAGTTCTCCACTGCCATTCTTATCCTCCCAGATCAGCCTGAGAAAGAACCGAAAAAACCTGGAAAACCTCTCCTGTCCTCCACCTTCCTCCACTTTGGGAACACCCAGATAATTCCTGCAGCCATCCCATCAAACCCAGCCACTTTTCCCAACATCCCAGGACTTCAGTTGCTGCACAATTCAGTATTTGATATTCAGTTTAAAAATCCATCAGGGACTTTTCAAGGTTGGATACCCCAGAACTGAATGAGATGGGTTTCAAATTCCGGGGAACTGCCAGTTCCAGCTGCCTTTGATTGCTGATCCAACACTTTCACATCCATTTGCAGTCCAAAATGTAAAATAAAATAAAAACCAGGAGTAGGAAATTCATATCTCATTCATGGCCTGGAGTAAAATCCCATTTCCTTTTCAGTGCTTTATTTTGGGATTGTAAAAGAAGATAAAACTACTCCTACAATGAACCTTAGGAAGAGAAATCCTGCTTTTCCCCAGAGTAAAACGGGAACAGGCATGGGAATGCATTTCCTTTCCCACAAAAACCTGGGATTTTCAGGACACACAGATTGTTCTGCCCTGAAAAAAGACATCTGTGGTCTTTGTCAGTCGAAACTCTTTATCAAATATTCCATGGGAGCAAGGGAAAGGAAAATCCAAATGGAAAGAAGCAAAAATGGATTTCAGCCTGCACTTTTAGCTTGGGATCTAAACAATGGAGCACGATCCCCAGCTCCTTATCATCCAACTCCTTTTATCTCAGGGGGGAATCCCAGGGCACTTCCCAAATCCTAACTTCCCACAGAATCCCAATCACACCATCACCCCCAGCCCTGCAGCCAGAGCTCTCCCCTGTGCCTGGAAAATTCATCTCCAATGGGCATCGAAGGTTCAGTTTGGATTTTCAAGGGAAATTTGAGGGAAAAGCAGGGAAGTATTTTAAAGAAAATGGAATACCTGCTGTTTTCCTTCAGCCTGATCTGTGGAAGGTGTCCCTGCCTGTAGGGTTGGAATGGGATGAGATTTATGGTCCCTTCCATCCAAAATCTTCCGGGATTCTGTGGAAATGACTGGCTCCCAGCAGATCCAGCCCTTCTAAAGAGAGTCCTGCCAAAATCACCCATGGAGGAGCCTCTTGGATCACCCCTCAGCTCCCTGACTCTCAGGAGACATCCGTGGGAAGATGCACAGGAAGGTTGGGGTCCTGAGTTCCCAAATACACCAGCCTCAGAAGGAAAATCTGCCTCAGGGTCTCACACCTGACCTGCTCCTCCATCCATCCACTCATCCATCCATCCATCCATCCATCCATCCATCCATCCATCCATCATCCATCATCCATCATCCATCCACCCATCCATCCATCCACCCACCCATCATCCATCCATCCATCCATCCGTCCATCCATCCATCCATCCGTCCGTCCGTCCATCCATCCATCCATCCATCCATCCATCCATCCATCCATCCACGCTTAAAATCCAGAGCTTCCAATGAGAAATTCAGTGATTTGTGTTAAGGGTGTCAAACACCTTGGTCCATCAAGAGATCCAAATCCCACAGGTCACCAGGCTCAGAATTCCCACCACCTTCCAAACCCCATGGTCCATCCAGACTTGGAGTTCCATATTTCTTCCAAGCCCTATTGTCCATCCAGACTCAGAGCTCCCACCACTTTCCAGACACCACACACTATCAGTCTCTGAGTTATCAATTCCTTCTAAACCCCAGAGAACATCCAGACTTGGAGTTCCCACAGTCTTCCAAACACCACAGTCCATCCAGACTCAGAGTTCCCACTTTCTTCCAAATCTCACAGTCCAGCAGACTCAGAATTCCCACTGTCTTCCAATCCACAGAGTCCATCCAAATTTGGAGCTTCCACCATCTTCCAAACCGCACAAGCCACCAGACTCAGAGTTCCCACCATCTTCCAATGGTCCATCAGAGTTAGAGCCACTGTTTTCCAAACCCCATAGTCCATCCGGATTTGGAGCTTCCCACTTTCTTTCAAAACCCAATGGTCCATCCACACTCAGAACTCCCAGTGTTTTCCAAACCCCACGGTGCATCCAGATTTGGAGTTCCCATCATCTTCCAAATCCCACAGTCCATCCAGACTTGGAGTTCTCACTTTCTTCCAAACAGAGCAAGATGCTTATAACCCCAAGGTTGGGGGTTCGATCCCTGAATGGACCATTCAGTTCAGATTTGGACTCGATGATCCTCGCAGGTCCCTTCCAACCCAGAATATTCCATGATTCCAGGGATGAGATTTAAGGTCCCTTCTGACCTAAACCATCCTGGGATTCTCTGAAAATGTCTTGACTTGGAGCTCCCACTGTTTTCCGAGCACAGGAACTTAAAGACACCAAAACTGCCAAAGAAACAGGGAGCCAAGAGCATGCTGGGAATGCTCCAGCCCCCGAGCACCACCAGTATGGACCAGTACAGCTCCAGCTGGCACCAGTTGACCAAGGAAAGCCCTGCCAGGGCCCCAACAAACACACGCACCACGGGGCTGCCTTACCTGGAAAGAGGCTTTATTGAACAGAGCTGGAAAATTATCTCTTCAGTGGAATTACTGAATTTGCACAAACATTTCTCTACAGAATAAAAAAAAAAATCAAGCCTTGTCATTGTTTTACTGCATCTCGTTGTGCTTTTTATACTCATATTTGCAATTATTATGCTCATCTTTTGTTTGTTTTCACGTTTGTACTCCAATTATTTGCATATCAGGTTTTGTTTTCCATCCTAGGGTGTCGAGAGAACACAGAATAATAATAATTATAATAATTATAATAATAATACCTTTCTTTAGACAAAAGTTTTTTGTTTTTTTTTTTTTAAATGAAGTTAAAAGCTGAGATAATTTAAGGAAAAAGGTCTTCAAATTTCATAACCAACTGGAAGGGAACTTTACAATGCAGTGGAAAACCGGCACGTGTTCGGGTAACTCAAACCCATTTTGTACAGCTTTTATTTTTTTTTTTTCCTTGCAAAAGTGGATTATCTCTAATTTTATTTTATTTTTTTTGTTTTTGTTTTGTTTTGATTTGTTTTTTTTGAATTTCGCTACAATAACAAAATAATCTTTCACCCTCTGCACCAAGTCTTGTTTCCGGCGCAGAGGCAGAGCCCCCTCGGGGCGTCCAGAGCTCCGGATGTTGGGAGCCATCCCAACGGAGTGGGAGAGTAAGAAAATCATCCTGCGTTTCACCACCTTCTGCACCAAGTGTGTGTCTGAACCACCTCTGTTCCTCTGGCTGACCCACTGGAGAACCCGAAACGACGACGACGACGACGACGACAAGTGCTGCTCCCAGCGGCAGCACCTACGGGAGCTGTTTCGAATGGGTAAGAAGCTGAAAGGCCATGGCTGTCCGGAAGGTCGCACAACATGGATCTCATCCCAAAGGCTTTCCACAGCAGCTTAGGTCCATCCATCCTTCTCCAGAAGCGGCTCCGTCTCCTCGCCTGCACGCCCAGGCTCCAGAGTTTGTTTAGAAAAGAGTTTGCACAACTCACATTTTCAGCGGTGCAAAGCTTCCGTGTTGAAATCATCGTTGTGACATTTATTATAATTTTTTATATATTTATATATATATATATATATAGTTCTTTTTTTTGTTTGTTTGTTTGTTTGTTTGTTTTTGTCTTTTTGAAATCAGGCTTGTTTCATTGAAGGCACTTGGTTTCCATGGCAATTTTATAAAAGACGGTGGTTTGGTTTCTTCACTTCCGTAGAGCTGATGACTCCGGTGGGGAGGGGAGAGGGATCTTCCAGCGGCCGCGAGCAAACTCCCAGCGAAGCCTGTGACAGATGTAAGCCCAGGTGGCACATCCTGGATGGGAATGCATGCAAAAGGAGACAGCACACAGTCACCAAGCAGAGCCGTGAGGAATGAAACGGGAACGTCTGCAAACAGCTCCGATTCCGGGTCACCCTCCAGGGGAGGTGACAGCCGAAGTAGAAAGGGCCGACATTTGTTTAACTCTACGCTAAAAACCTTCGGGAAGGGAAAGTGAACGCCAGCTCTTCACGTACCCTGTTTACAGTGAGGTGTTTTTCTCTCTCTCTGTGTGTTTGTATTTCCTCTCTCTCTCTCTCTCCTTCCTCTTTTTTTTTTTTTTTGGCAGGCCATTCGGTTTCCATGGTAACAAGCAAACGATTCATTTGAAACAAAACCAGCCATGACTTTGTGCTTTGACAAGGGTTTCTAGAGCTCTTTGCCCTCCTTCCTACCAGACGATGCTGAATTCATCGGTGACCACTGAAGCACCTGAAGGTCTCTTTCCTTACTTAGGCCAGATCTCGGTCTCAAGCTTGGTTCTTTAAGTGAGTTCCACTCCCGTGACGCCTTTTCAAGTCCCCAGTGCTTTCTTAATCTGTTCTCGTTTCTCAATTTTATTTATTTATTTATTTAATTATTTATTTACGTATTTATTTAACTTTCGAGTCAGTCAGTGGAGGAATCTTTGGTAGTTTGTTTGGAAATGTCCATTTTACAAAGACTCTTTCTTCATGCCAGTGCCCGGTGAATCTTTTGTAGCCTCTGCCAGGATAAGGTCACCTCTGATGACTTAAGACAGACATGAGGATGAGGAGCGGGAGAAGTCGTATATGTTGTGATGGCCCAACAGCACCTGATCGTAGATCTGCAAAAATGGGAGAAAAACAGGATTACAGAGGTGCCCGCACCCCCTCAGCACTGCTGCAGTGTTCCAAAGTCCCCTCCCACCAGGAGGGGACAAGGACAACCCTCAGCAACTGGACAGAGCAGGAACTGGGATGAGAACCCACCTGGCTGTGTAGTTAGCTCTCTTTTAATGCACACACAGGGTGGAGGGATGAGACAGAGCCCCCAGGGAATCCCAGCAGTGATTTCCAAGGATTTCACGTTGTTTGGGCGCCCTGGACACTGTTCTGATGTTGTTTTATCTGCCTGAGTATCTCAAATCCAGCCCAGCCTCACCCTCTGCTCTCACCTCTGCCTCACACCCATCCAACACCTTCCCATCTGAGCAAAGCATTCCCAAGGACAACATTCCACCTTCCAGCTGAAGCAAAGCAGGGATCATTCTGCTGGAACAGATCCATTTGGGAAGCAGAAAGACAGGAAGTGTGGGGACCCAGGACATCCCTGTGCCAGCCCTGGGTGACCTGAGCCCAGCCCAGGGGGGTTTGAAGCCCTGGCAGGGGGCTCAGAGACCCTGGCATGCAGCCAGAGATCCTTGTGGCTTTGAGTTTGAGCCATGGAACAAATTCCCAGCACTGTGTGAAGAAGGAAAAGTCACAAAAGTGTAGAGTTAGGATTCTTATTGCAGTGAGCTGGGAGATGGAGGGAACTGGGCCTTGTCCTGTGCTCCTTCCTTCTTCTTCCCAGCCTCCATCTCTTGGGTGCTGGTGGCACTCTGGCATTGGTGCAAGGTAAAGGGACACAGTCTGACACAGGTGACAGCTATTGGAAAGTAACTATAAATAAAGTATCTGTAGTTTATAGTATAAAAGAGAACACAAACCCCAGGGGAGGGCAGAGTGCCTTGGTCTGCTCTGCTGAACAGAGCTTTGCAGGCCAGGCTGGAAATGTTTTCTGATAACCAACAATAAACAACCTCGAGAGCGAGAGCTGAGGATCTCAGCCTCGTTCTTGGACAGCTGGGCTGGAGAACAGAGACTTTTTACACATCCTGGGGTCATCTTGAGCACAGGAAACCCCGGGAAGGAAGGAGCTTGTAGGGAAGAGGCACTTACTGTTGGCCGGTTGGTCTGATTTCATACACTCTCCTTCCACGATGGACACATCGTCAATAGCAATGTCCCCTTCGATTCCAGGGCCACGGATCCCTTCAAAGATGAGCTGGAAAAAAGAAGAGAAGAGAGTGATAAATAAAAAAATCCAGAAGATCAGCAGGAGAGAAATAAAAAAATATCCAGACGATCCGAGTGGGATAAATAAAAAAGGTTCTGTTGTGTTTGACTCAGCCACAAGGATGGGTTTGGAATGTTCTACGGACACTTTTGGGGTGGGAAAACCAATTGGATGGGTTTGGAACGTTCTACGGACACTTTTGGGGTGGGAAAACCAATTGGATGGGTTTGGAACGTTCTATGGACACTTTTGGGGTGGGAAAACCAATTGGATGGGTTTGGAACGTTCTATGGACACTTTTGGGGTGGGAAAACCAATTGGATGGGTTTGGAATGTTGCACACACAATTTCTGCGGTGGGAAAACCAATTCAGCTGAGTTGTCATCAACACTCAGGGTGGACAAGGAGGAGGTGTGAGCTCTGAGGGCTTTTCCTCTTTGGAACGAGCTGGAATCATCCTCAGCTGTCACCTGGTGTGCCCAGAGCAGCTCCACCACTGGGTGCTGTGGTTGCATGAGGACAACATTCCCGGAGCAAGGAGCAGGGTTCCATGGAATTAAAGCCTCAAGGAGATTTTTTTTCCCAGAAATTCCTGCTGCCTGAGGAGCACAGCTTGCGGAATGTGTTGAAGCATCCACTGAAATTCAGACTCCATGAAAACACACAGGAGCCAGAGGAATTCTACCAAAAAACTGAGGCTTCTGGCAAGGAGCAGGATTCAATGGAATTAAAGCTTTAAAACTGGAGGTGTTTTCCCCAGAAATTCCTGCTGCCTGAAGAGCACCGCTTGAGGAATGTGTTGAAGGACTGAGCGTCCACTCAAATTCAGACTCCATTCAGACTCAGAAGCCAGAGAAATTCTACAAAAACCTGAGGTCTCTGGCAAAGAGCAGGATTCAATGAAATTAAAGCTTTAAGGAGATTTTTCCTGGGAATTCCTGCCACCTGAAGTGAGCAGCAGAGGCACGGCTTGAGGAAAGCGCTGAAGGACTGAGCGTCCACTCCAGTTCAGATTCCACGGAAACACACAGGAGCCAGAGAAATTCCATGGAAAACTGAGATTTCTGGCTCTTGATGGTGACCCAACCAGTCCCTCCCATCCCACTGCCTGCACTGGGGACCCTCATCTGCACCTGGCGGACAGGACAGGACAGGACCTGTCCCCTGCATCCTTCTCCAGGCCCAAAGCTTGGCAGAAACCTCCCAGGATCCAGGCTGGTGTCTCTGCATCCACAACACAAAGTTATCTTTATCTCAAGGGAAGGTAATTCCCCCAAGGGAAGAGAATTCCTTCTGTTTGGATCTCCTGGGTGGATTTTAACTTCCCAGATCTCCTGCTGGGGCAGGAATTGGTGGCAGGGACAGCCCCACTTCTCTTCTACCCTTTTTAAAGCAGCACAAAAAGAAATGACTTTTCTTCAAATTAAGACATACACAAGTATCCGATTTCAGATTGTGGAAGCAAATTCCGTGCTAGAATCTGTTTTTCCCAACATGTGGGTTCTCGCCAGGTTTAGAAGCTTTGATTCCATCTAGGAATAGCTTTTCAGAGGAACCGGGATGAGTTTTATCACTGCAAGGGACACAGCAGAGATTTTATTCCAATTTAAGAGGAACTCTGACCTCTGCTGAGTGGATGACTGGGATTTTAAAGTCCTGTTGATGATTTTCTCTCCAATATTCCTTGTCTGAAACCAAACTTCTGGAAGAGGAAATCATGCCTGGATCTCGAGAGGAAAACATCTCCTCCCCCAAAAGCCAGCCCCTGCTCCTTGGCAGCAGGAACAACACCAATCACTGGAGTTCAAAGTCCAATTTTTCCTGACAATGGAAAACAATTTCCAGCCTAAAGGGCTCTGTCCAAACACAACAGGCAGCGTTTAATTAAAAGCCGCATTTGGCGGTGATTTCGGTGGCCCTCGGAGAGGGGCTGCTCCACACTCAGAACAAATCACGGCACAGGAGTTGGCAGGGCACGGAGCAGAACTCAGCCTGCAGCTCCCAGGGATGGCCAGGAGGTGCCAATTGAGCAGAATTCCCTATCAGTATCCCACAAAAAAAAAACACCCCCAAACCCCATTATGCTTTTGGAAAGCTGCTGTTAAAAACACTGCGTCAAACTGGAGAACAGGGGGGACAGGAAAGGTCACTCTGCTCTTTATGGAAGGGAATTATGATCCTGAAAAAGCCAATCCTCAGTGTTTTGAGGGGAATTCAGCTTCTGCCTCATCCCTGGAAGTGCCCAAGGCCAGGCTGGAGAGCGCTTGGAGCAGCCTGGGCTATGGAAGGTGTCCATGCCCATGGCAGGGGGGATGAGTTGGTTTTTAATCCCTTCCATCCCAAACCATTCTCTGATTTTCCCACCGGATTTCAGGCACATTTTTATCCTCCCCTGTGCATCCCTCTCACCCTTCTCCCTTCCCCTGCTGGGCACTTGGGGCATCCCAGGACAAAAGTGGGGGTCTGAGAGGTTTCAGTTTGGGGCACATTGACCTAAAGAAGGGTTCAAATGCTGCTGGGCAAACTGGGACAAACTGGTATTCCAGGTTCCCCCTGTCAGGGACAACTCCAGCCTGAAAATTGGGAATATTCCCTTTTGGATGGGTGTGTGAAAGCACCGAGATCATTCAAACACGGAGATAAACCCTAAAGTAGCTCCCCAGCAGTTTTGGGATTCGGGATTGGGAATCCTGCAGGGCCAAGGCCCGCAAACCTGGATGTTCCCAGCCCATCCTGTGGATATTGGAATTCTTTGGATTCACAGAGTGGCCAAATCTGGGTGGGCTGAGCCCCACAACGAGGGGGTGGCACTGACCCAACAGGAGGGACCAGGACCTGCTGATCCAAATCCTTTGTGATAAATCCTGGAATTTTTATTTGGATGCTGCAATACTTAGATCCTAAACTAGCAATAAATCCAATCCCAATCATCCACACCATCACCGCGTCCTCCTGCTCAAACCTTGAACTAAAATCGGCATTTCCTGGATGACAAAACCAAGGCGTCCCTCTCCTTTTGGGGCTCTCTGTTTTTGGGGTGCTCATTTAAAAATACTGAATATCTGAATATCTGAGCTAGATTTATGCAATTTTTTGAGATTTAAAGCACTGCAGTCCTCCCAGTTCCTCATGACAAAGGCTTTGTTCTATATCACAGGCACTGACGAGGCATAAAATCTTTTACCCCTATAAATTACCCTATAAAAAGTTTTAATTTTTATGCCACTGCAGTGTTTTACTGCAAAGATTCACTCCCATCCCCTCTCCTTAAATTTAACTGGAGCTTTATATTCCTTCATACTTGCACTCCTAAATGGAAAATAAAATTTGCTTTGATGCAAGACATGCTAAAAAAAAAAGTAATTTAAGGCTCCAAGAGCTCTGACATTTATTTGTTATGTTTGGTCAGAGCTTTACATTTATTTTATGCTGAAACTTTTAAACACAACAACGTAGAAGGTGAAAAACAGCCAAGGAGAGGAGCTTCCCTTTGGAATCTCCCTCCTCCACTCCTCTGGATTGCTGCTGCCAAATCCTTTGCATTTCCCTCCCCAAGGGTCTGATTCTTCACTGATTTTTTTAAAGCTGTTCCCAGGTCTCCAAAACCCCCTGGGAACCCTCAAATCCACCTCTTCCCTTCCTTTCCCAGGGCATTATTTATGTTCAGATATCGAATCACTTCTCTATCCTTCGCTCCTCAGAATTCTTGGATTTATCCCGATTTCACCAGTGAAAAATTCAACCACTCTGATCCTTCTGTGCCTGGCCTGGGCTCTGAGTGTTCCTGAACTCTGCAATTCCTCTTCTCCCCATTCCTGACACTTTGTTCCCATCAAACCTCCCAGACTCCCAGCCTGGAACACTTCCCCCAGCCCCAATGTCCAACCTGGCCTTGGAAAATTCCAGGGATCCAGGGGCAGCCACAGCTGCTCTGGCAATTCCAGCCCAGCCAGGAATTCCCAATTCCCAATCTCCCACCCATCCCTGCCCTCTGGCACTGGGAGCCATTCCCTGGCTCCTGTCCCTCCATGCCCTGTCCCCAGTCCCTCTCCAGCTCTCCTGGAGCCCCTTCCGGCCCTGCCAGGGGCTCTGAGCTCTCCCTGGAGCCTTCTCCTCTCCAGGGGAGCATTCCCAGCTCTCTCATGTCCCACTGTACTTCCTATAATTCCCTCTCCCTCAATTCTCCTCTAATTCCCACCCTTGGAATCGCCCTGCAATCCCATGGACCAAAACATTTCTCTCCTGTCAATGCCTCTCATTCCTGGAAATAAAGACAAAGGGTCAGGATCAGGAATTCCCTGAAAATAAAGGGAGTGAAACCCAATATGGATTTTTAGAGAAGCAGTTGGAATTTGCACTGAAGGAATCTACCAGGGCCAGGTTGGACAGGGCTTGGAGCACCCTGGGATAGTGGGAGTGGTCCCTGGCCACGGCAGGGCTGGAATGGGATGGGGTTGGATGGGGTTGGATGGGATGGGGTGGGATGGGATGGGTGTGGAGCATGGGGAGAGGAAGGAAAGGGAATGATGGGCTGGGATAGGCTGGGCTNGGGATGGGATGGGATGGGATGGGATGGGATGGGATGGGATGGGATGGGATGGGATGGGATGGGATGGGATCAGTGGGATGGGATCAGCAGGATGAGATCAGCAGGATGGGATGGGATGGGATCAGTGGGATGGGATTGGATTGAACGGGGCTGGGTTTGAAGTGACCTTGAGTCAGTGACTTTTTCCCAAAAGGACATTTTCTCCCCTAGGAGACTGGAAGTGACAGAGAGGGCTCAGAGGAGAACCCTGCACTCAGGGCATGGCTTGTGACTCCCACATTCCATGAGGACATTTCCAGCCTCACCCACAGCAGGACCCGCCGGCAGCAGCTGCTTTTTTGGGAGTGTTCTAATTCCAAACAGCTCCTGGTGTGCCTGGGAACTGCCCCTGAAGGTCCATCAGCCCCAGCAGGAAATGTGTGAAAACCCTGTCACAACCCCTGCGTCTCATGCTCCCAGCGCTCCCTTTTCCCACAGAAAATCCATGTATTTCCAAAAACCTCTAACACAGGGGCGCTGAGTAACTTCTCCCAGAGAATAATTTTATATTCCACTTGCTAATCCGAAATCAAAACCTGCTGGAATCGCTCCCAGCATCTTTGGGAAGCTGGAAAGTGGTTTTTTTGAGTTATTAAGCTCCAGAGTGCTCAAGGAGAGCAATTATCCATGCACGAACATCTTCCAGAGCTGGGAAATCCCAAAGACAAGGGTCCATATTCCCAGTCTCCTTCCCAAGCCCGAATTCCTGGTTCCTGGAGGTGCCAGCCTTACCTGGAATGAAGTGGGGGGGTTGATGTTCACCCGGGCTTGGTTCCAGTGCTGTCCCTTATTCCCACTGGAAGACCACAAGGGGTTTTCTATGGCAGTCTGACCTTTGAGCCGCAGGTAAACGTTCAAACTTCCTGGAAAACAGCAGGAGAACTGGAGTTGGGAAGGCTCTGCCTGGAGCACGGATGGCTGCAGCACCTTCCTCACCCGTCTGCCATGGGTCTGAGGCGTGCAAGTTTCCTGGCATGAATTCAAAACCTTTCAAATTCGGGAATGCTGGGAAGTGGTGATGGGAGCTCCCAGCAAAGGGGAAGGGGAGCTGCCCATCCTGCAGCTCAGGCAAGGTGTGAGAATTCCAGGGAAAACAGGCAAAAAGGAAATTTCTGTGGTTTAGAGCAAGAAGTTGCCATCCAACCTCCTTATCCAGGGCAAAATCTGCAGTTTGGTTGTTTGTTTCACGCTGAATTCTTGCTTGTTAAAACTGCCCAGCTTTCCTCTGCCCATTGTTGAACTCCTGGGGTTCCCCAGAGCCCGGCAGATCCATCTCATGGAGAGAGGGGATCACTTGGGAATATTTCCAGAGGACAACAAAATCCTCTGGGTTCAAATGACCTCCAAAATCCCTCCCTGTGCAGGAAAACCCCCCCAGAGCTGCACCTCTGCCCACCAGTAAGCACCTGGTGCCAGCACGGACATTTTTGACACCAGGGTCACCTGCAGGCATGAACAGAACCAGATTCTCTTGGTGCACCAAGAATTTGTCAAAATTTGTTGCACAGTTTGTCAAAAACCGACAAATTTCAGTTGTCTGGGTTCGTTAATTCCCAGGATTTTGGGGTTTTGGTCCTATTTAGCACCGTGGTTGCCTGCAGGTGTGTGCGGCCTCTTTGTGCTCTGTAAATTCAGCGTATTCCTCTTAATCTGAGACATTTGGACAGCCAGATTCCCACAGGAGCAGCATTTTTTTGGGAAGACTGGCACAGCAGATCCAACAAATTCCAAGGAAAGCTCAGGGACGGTTCTTATTTCCAGCAAAAGCCAGACTTGGAGCCTCGGGAAACATCAGGCTGGAGATTCCATGGAGCAGGAAAAATTCCCCCTGAGGGCCTTTCCAGCAGGGTGAGAGAACGGGGCCGGGATGGGACCATCCAGCTTCCCGAGCCTTCCTGGGAAGGGAGAATCGGGAGAATCGGGAGCAGCTCTGCAATCCCGCCTGGAATGTCGGGAATGGGCACAAGGGAAATGGGATCCGGTGAGCAAAGTCTGGCTCTGCCTCCACACAAAGCAGGGAAAGACCTAAAGCAGAAAGGGATTGCAAGGGATTCCTTTAGAATCCTGGGATTCTAAAATCTGGGATTCCAGCCCAGGTGTTTGGAGCAGGGCTGGGAAGGGCTGGGAATGCTGCTCAGCCTCATCCCTCTTCCAAATATTTATATTTACTTATCTTTATTTCTATTTGTTTTTAGAATTTGCTTTTATATATTTACATCTACATTTACATTTA
>VWYI01022527.1:3590-95333 GCA_013399455.1 Anthoscopus minutus | reverse complement strand
AAATATCCTTATATCTGAACTTTATGAAATCTGATGATGATGTCATTTTAATAGCAATATTTGTTCTTTTTAAAAAAAAGTTTAGGTTGCATGTTTTTTTTTCAACCAGTATTAAGCTAGCACAGGAAAATTCTAAGAAAATAAGTTCTGAGATTTTTAATTAGAACAAGCTTCATAGTATTGTATCAATATGAATACCCACAATTTTCAATAACTTTTTTGTATCAGCTTTTGTTATAGCTTCAAAAATTGAAAAGATCCAAATAAAAAGATTCTGGAGAACTGAAGTTTACCCTTTATTTCTCAGTTCTGTCAGTCTAGCAACTCTCTCTATGTAATTGGATATATTTTCTCCTTAGAGATAGAAATCGGCAACGTATGTAGCAACTTCTACTTACCAGTAGTATCTTCTCAAATATTATTTAAGATGACATTAGACTGGCTTTCATAAATTCTACAAAAGCAAGCTTCATAGGTATTTGTCTCCTAACATGAAGATTCCAATCCCAGGCCTATTGCTCTCACCCTACAAAGCTTACCTGCTGCCAAGTGTTGTACATATGGAAAACTGTCTAAAGGCTCAGGTTGTGGTGATTTAGAATCCTACATTATCCTGAGTTAGAATGGATACGTATCCTGTGATTTTAGTGTACAATGAAGATGAGTAGACTAACTCACATCTCACAGATGGAAATAACAAATTCAATATACTACACCTCAGTCAGATAGTCTTAGGCTGAGTTCTGCTGCCCAGTATTTTACCTCCACTAGATGTCAGGCTTTTGACAGAGCCAGAGGGGGTTCATCTCTATTTCTTAGTATGAAGCATGGTCAGGATTACAGCTCCAATTCTCCAATTCCAAGCACCAGCAATAACCCAAAATAATGGGTTTTTCTTGTTCTTCATTCCTTTAGGCTTCGTTTTTTCCCTGCAGTAAATTTCTCAGCATTGACAAGGTACACCAATGCTGGTAAATGGGAGCACTGCCAAGTAATGTGGGACTCCCCTTGGGCACTTCCCTTTGCTCCTCCATTCATTGGCTTGACACACCTCTTCAGGAATACTATATAACTGGTGAGATCCTCAAAAATATTCAAGCACATGCCTCTTTACTATCTGAGAGGTAGGGAGCTTTTCAGTTATTTCTGCTCCTTAGCAGGGATATTTATTTCTATTTTCTGGGAATGAGAAGAATGGAGAGAGTATTCCCATCTCTCCAACAGCATTTTTATGAGACATCTGAAGGAGCCAGACTGGTCTCCAAGCTTAGCAAATAAATTACATTTCCCAAGCAGCAGAAGGCAGCATTTCCAGGACTGTACACAGGATTTTGTAAGACTTTGCTCACAGATACTAAACAGTGGCTGCCACAGTGCCAAAAAGGTGAGTTTCCCATGTGGAGTTCTGCAAATACAGAGCAATCCCAGCAGGTTTAATGTGCATGTGGAGAGTGACTCCACACTGTGCAAAAGCAATGGGTCTGCTTGAACCCCCTGCACCCTGTGCCACAGAGTGACTCCATGAAAGCACAAAAGCCTGGTGAGCTCAGCATAGAGCACAGAGGTGATTGACTGTTGCTACAATGAAAACCAGGAAAAGCGAAGATTTTCACGTGAGAGATGAGATCTGATTGTATTTGTATGGGAAATCTACATTTTATGGCACAACTGTCAAATCTAGCTCCCACTCCACTGCTTGTGGGAACATTTTCACACTGGCTTTTAGGACTTAAATTAACACTAGACAGTGGAAAAGATCACAACAGGAGACTAGTAACTGCATGCTCACACCTTCCTCAAGAATCCTTCTTTACCACAAAACTTTAAACAAGATCCTTAGAACGTATTTTAGATGTGTTCTCTATGCAGCATTTCTACAAGCTCATTGCTTACTGCCACACTCCCCACATCCATTGTTTTTTCTTCCCCCTTGTGACTGGGGTCAAGGGAAACCTCCTTGTGGAGAAATGTCTTTCCCTGTTTTGTGTAGGCTCTTGCGCATCTCTGTCCTTTCCTACAGAAATTAAACTGTGGTAACCAATTTTTTTGTTTTTTCTCTGCAGCAGTGTTAAACTATTTATTACTCTCAATCATAGAATCATGGAGTGGTTTGGATTGGAAAGCACTTTAAAGAGCATCTCATTCCACTCCCCCGCCTTGGGCACAAGCACCTTCTACAACAGGCTGCTCCAAGCCCTACCCAACCTGACCTTGAACACTTCCAGAGATGGGGGATCACCTGACACTCAAAAAGAGGAAAAATCAGTGACTTTTTTAAGGTTTAGTTTTATCCAAATTTGTTTTAACTCTCTAACACAGATGTTCTCTATCCATGAGAATAAACTCCTATACAAAAGGAGGCCTCTCCCTGGTGCCTCACGGAATGGGAAAAACTGCAGGATGATGCAAGTTAACATACAAAAAACCTTCTTGAATTCAGCATCATCCTTCTTACAATTCAGCTGTATTTTCTTCTGTAGAAGAAAAAACACCACTCTAAATTCTACTTATTATAAATCAACTGATACATGAATGAGGTGAAATTCATGTACCATGAAATTCGTCAGGCTACCAGGGAACTAGACTTTGGGTACCAAGTATCTTCAGTAGCATTTATTTCATCCAGCTGACCAGGGCAAGGATAATGTCTTCCCATATGCTTATACCATTGGTTAATATGATGAGAATAATGCTGATTCCAACAAAAACACTCCATGCAAATGTGGCATAAAACCTTTGTGAAGGGCACATGACAGTAACGAAATTCCTCATTGCCTCTAGAAACTGGACGGTGTCCAAAAAATAAGGCAAGAGTCCCTGCAATGTGTTGGAGCCTGACAACTCTGCAACTGACAGTATTTCATCTGCATCTGCTTCTCAGAAAACATCACTTGTTTCCCAGAAAAAATGCAAGGGCTTTGAACATCTCCTCTGAGGCCTTGTGGGCTTTTTTTTCCAGATGGAGGCATTTCTTTCTTATAAAGAATTAAATTTATTTATGATATTACACAACAAATGGGTGACACATAAATCTCAACATCAAATTTAACTGCTCTTTTATGGCTTTCAGACACACATGTAACATCTCACCTAAAACCAGATAAATTCTGTAGTTGGCTTCAGATTGCAATAGTTATTCTTGGGTTTGAGATGGTCTGTAGTATCCATTTCATATGGATTCTGTTTACCTTTGGTGTTTAAAAAGATGGTGCTACTTCCTCTCAGATCTGTTCTTCCTCATCTTAATATAGGTGTTCAGAATTCCTTGGCAAAGCAAGGAATGCCTGTAATTTGCCCTGTGTAAGCAGGAAACTGAGGGCACGATGGCAGGATGTGCTTCACAGATTTAGCAACAGAGGCTAATGAAACACATTTTTCCAAGTGCATTGATCAATTTCACTAGATCCTATTAAATAACAGAACAAAAATAAAAGTTTTTGGTCTACAGCTTCAAAGCTGCGTGGGGTGGGCTAAATCATACTTAATATAATGCAGGCTCAAAATAAGAGTCAGAAAACTAGTATTTATGCTGGAAATATATAAAATATTTATGCCACAGGATTTGCTTCTTTACTGTAAAGTAACTTTTTCCAGAGCCCAAATTTTATCTTCTGATGGAAGCTGCCCCCAATAAAAAAAGGGGCACAGTCAATATACATACTGTGATTAGAACAAGCAGCCCTCTCACAACATTTGAGATAGAAGAGATTCAGCATCTTTAACCTGCTTTACCTCCTGCAGAACTGCCTTTTGCTGGAGCAGGAAAATTGCCTTTTAGAGTTTCAGCTAAAACAGGTCCTTCTCAGTTTCCAGCTTCAAATACTGTTGCCTCAAGAGCATAGTCTACCCCTTAATTTGATGGACAATTCTTAGAAGTTCTGCATAATTTTTATACCAGATTTTATAATCTATGTAAGAATTAGCTGGATGGTTGAATGCTAAGACTGTCCTTCCTATGAGACTGGTGAGGCCCTGCCACCTTCTCCCTTTTCCCAGAGGAGCTGTGGCTGCCCCATCCCTGGAAGTGTCCAGGGCCAGGCTGAATGGGGCTGGGAGCAACCTGGGATAGTGAAAGGTGTCCTTGCTCAAGGCAGGAGATGGTACTGGATGAACTTTAAGGCACCTTCCAACCCAGGCCATTCTGTGATTTGATGATGATTGTCTAATAAAGCTTTGTATAGTGTTTGGCCACAATTATTGTTTTTATCAATTGGAAGCTAATTTCCCACCTGCACACATAAAATTTTCATACATGTTTAGAAAGTGCTGAACAATATTTTCAGAAAACAAACGATAAAAATGTAACATATTATTTAAATATACTTTTAAACCTCAAGCAGAGTAGTATTTACTTCACAGGATCACAGAAGGGCTTGGACCAGGAGAGACCTTAGCAATCGTCTAGTTTCACACCCCTGCCATAGCCTAGGCGATCTTTATATCATTAGAATATTAAGGATGAAATAACTATTCCCGCACTTTATGTATATTCATTTAATATTTGTTTCGAGACGGGTATCTCCAAAAGCACACGGGGCGAGATGTCGGGCGCGCAGCAGCAGCGTGATGGCAGCCGGCGCCGCGATCAGCTTCTTGAGAGGAAAAGCGGGGGGCGGCAGGAAAGGGAAAACAAGGGAAAGGCAAGCGACCGGTAAGGAAAAGGAGACGAAAAGGCGATGAATCTCCCAGCCACAGCAGCCATTTCACCTCCCGCCCCGCACACCCCTCCCGCCGGGCGGGGCGGCAGCGCCGCCATTTCCGCGCGGCGGGGGCGGAGCGGGGCCGGAGCGGGCGATGGCGGCGGCGGGAGCGGAAGCGCTGCCCGCGGCCTGCCTGGAGAACGTGCGGGTGCTGTCGGGTCTGTTCCGGGAGGCGCAGCCCAGGTAGTGAGAAACAGGGAGAGGCGGCTGTTGGGCCTTCTCGGCTGCTAGCGCGGTCCTGCCCCTCGTGGAGTCGGCTGCGGGCTGGAAAAGGGGCTCTCAGTACCCCCATAAGGGTGTGGATCAAGTCCCTTAGGGGGAGCTTCTTCATCTCCAGCCTTCTCCTGGGGCTGTGCGTGGGGGGTGGAGGGGTGATGTGTCCCTTCTCCTGTCCTGCCCCAGTGGTTCCATGAGGAGCTGCAGTGTGCTCAGTCCTTGTGCCTGTAGCAATGGAGGAAAGGTGTTTGTTCCTTAGTCGTGGGTGGCATCTCTAAATATCCTAGAGATATGGAATGGCTTAAGTGGGACAGACATTAAAGCTCATCTCATCCCACCCTTGCTATGGGCAAGAATACCTTCCACTAGACCACTCTGCTCCAATCGCCCTCCATCCTGGCCTTGGACACTTGCAGGGATGGGGCAGCCACAGCTTCCCTGGGCAGCCTGTGCCAGGCCCTCACTACCCTCGCAGGATAAATTTCTATTTAACATTCAGTATAAATCTACTCTATTAGGGTGAAGGTATTGCCCCTTGTTCTGCCAATTCAGGCCTGTGTAAATAATCTCTGTCCTTCTAGGCTTCCTTCAGGTACTGGAAGGCATCAGTTAGGTCAGCCCAAAGCTGCTCTTCTGCAGGCTGAGCACTCCCAAGTCTCCCAGTCTTTCCTAGTAGCAAAAATGCTCCATCTGTCTAAAGAACTTGGTACCTCCTCTGAATTCTCTCCCAACAGCTCCATGTCCTTCTTGTGCTGGGATCCCAGGGCTCAAGACAGCTCTGCAGGTGGGTCTGTACTGAGTGGGGCAGAGGGGTAGAACGCCCCCTCCCCTGCTGTCCATGCTGGGGGCTCAGCCCAGCACAGGGGGTTCTGGGTCCCAGTGCCCATGGCCAGGGCATGTCCAGTTCTTAACACCAGCACCCCCATGTCCTTCTCCCAGGGCTGCTCCATCTGCTCATCCCCAGCCTCGATTGATCTCTGGGGGTTGTCCTGACCCAGGTGCAGCACCAGCACTTGGTCTTGCTGAATCTCATGGGATTCCCATGGGCCATTTCTCAGGCTTGTGGTGCCTTTCTGGGCAGGCACATTAGGTGGGATGTAGCTGTGGGAGTACCTGTTCTGGGGCAAAAAGCCGTGGAAGTTCTGCAGCGTGTCCAAAAGTGGGTGAGGTGTGCCTGTGTGAGGCCGTGCTGGGTGACAGTCTCATTCTCATGTGCAGCCCAAGCTTTGGGATGAGGGTGGTGACTGTGGGCTTTAGGAACAGAGGGCATGTACTGTGTGGTAGGATGGGCTGCACTGGCTTCACCAGGAGGAGAGGTTGGATACTCAGTAGGTTTTAAGATAAGTAAAGACAGAATGGGGCTAGTGGAGAAACAGGGGGCTGGTATGGAGCAGTGCCTGTCAGGTCAGGGACACCTCTGCAGTGCCACACAGCATGGTTGACTTTGGCAGAAGCTGGCCTTGCAGAGGTTCATCTGGGAGACTGGTGTTAGAGGAATGGGTTTTGCTTTTCCTAGGAGGAGGGAGAAGGCACAGCAACAGTTGTTTGAAATTCTTGACACCTGAGAATGAAGAAATCAGACTTAAGCTTGGTATAAAATCCTGCTGGTGTTTTGTTTTGATTGTTTAAATTCCCAATACAGTTTTGTTTTTCACATCCACATTTAAAAGTCGGGGTGAAGGGAAAAGATGTACTTGTGAATATTTTTTGTGGTATCTGTGGGTGCAGGAGACCTAGGAGACCTTGTTCTGGTGTTCATCTCAGTTTCTTGGGAAAGAAGAGAGGACCTGTACAAATTTTGGGCTTATAGGCTGATGCTTTCTCTTGTCTTGCTCCCTGAAACCTGTGCCACTGTGTTTGAAAGAAGAGCAGATATTCCCAAATATCTAACCTGTCGAAGTTTTGGGAGTGTAGGTGGGCTGAGAGACCGTGTAATTGCCCTTCCAGAAGGACAAAGCTGTAACATTACTTTATGTCCCATATGACATGACAGAATGGGTCTAGGAGCAGCTCTGGCAGAAAATTTGCCAACTCTGGCACATCCTGTTGTTGGTGCTGTTCAGTCATAAAGACACAATGGATGTTTTATATTTGAAGGTGTGATATTTAGTGACAATTCTTTTGTTATTACAGCACTGTTCAATGTTTGTGGAAACAAAATACATTAAAAATGCAAGTTCTGGTATTCTCTAACTCCGAAGGAAATAAAGGGAGACAGTAATGCCCCTACTGTGAGACCATGATGTGGAATTCGGGAGACTTGAATTTGGATGTGAGATTTACTTGAGGCTACAAGTGCTTTTAGTTGATTTCTTTATCCTTCCTTTACTAAGCTACAAAAAGAAGAAAATTACTTTATTTTGTTCTCGGGAATGTTGTAAGGATAAGTACTTTAAAGGTTTTTTAGGGACCCTGCTTACAGGAATGGAGTTGTGCAAGTACCTAAAACTTAGAGTGGAAATACAAACTTGTAAATTTGTGTATTTGTTCTCATAGTTCCTGACTAAATCAGTGATTTTTTTGAGCCCTGAACACTGTTTCATTACTGTTTTTAACTCCATGTTTGCTAGAGTGGTGTCTTGGAGAGTTTCTGACAATCAAAGAGGCCATAAAAGGAGTAACAGTAATCTTCCTTTTGGCATGGATACAGGAATTCTGACTCTTTGTTTTGACTTAACAAATTTGCATGTCTTCCTTGTCTGAGAGCCGGGCTGCTGTAGCCTTTGCCTCTGTTTCCTTTGTATTCCTGCAGAACTTTATGTGGAAATGAAGGACAGGTAGCAATAGCAAATTGTGGAGCTGCTGTATTAGGCAGCCAGACACAGGAAAAAGAAGTTTGTGGAATATTCACAAAGCAGTTCTGGATGGATTTCAATGCCTGTTTACAATGTAAGGTATTATTTTAATCTAACATCCACTTAGGATGCTCCTTAGTAGTTTTATAAATTAAAAATCAGGGAGAAGATTATGGAAGGAAAATATTTTCCATTTCAAAAATACATTTTAAGTATTTATAGCTGCTAGTTTGTACATGAATCTTTGTTGTACTGCTGAAAGAGATTATTTTTTAAAAACAGTAAGCATTGCTGTGGAACAATTTTCTGAAGTCAGTCTTGGCTAGTTTCTTAATATCAGGTAAATGTTTTCTTCTGTTCTTGCTAATTTGAGGATTTTTTTGTTCAGAAGGACAGTTTTCATTAAAATTCCATTGTAGTACACACTCAAACTGCAGTCCTGTTTGAATACTTAGGTACAAGAGTCACATATAAGTTTTCTTAGAACAAAATCCTGCTTTATCAAACAACATTTAAGTTAGTCCATGTTCATTCAGAATACCTTTTGCTTGCTCGCTTAGGCTTTGAGATTTGATTTCTGCCTGGAATGATCTGGCTTGAACACTCTGGATTTTCTTTCACAGTGTTTAAGTGAGAGATTTGGACTTCTGTCTCTCCTCAATGATGTAAAAAAATCAGCATCTCTTTCCACATTTACAGCGAGGACAGGCACTTCCTTGTGTACCCCATACTTGCTCCATTAGGACACACAAGGTTTTCATATTCATATTTTACTGGAAATATCTGCACTCTTAGCTTTTTGGGTTTTTTTCACTTTCAATCTAATTTTAAAAGAAAAATTATCACAGCAGCTCAGCATGATTCTGATCCAGTATCTGACTAAAAGTTCTCTTCTGCTGCATAGCTCTGCCAGGAGAATAGAGCTTTTCCAGCCAAAGAATAACTGTAAGGTATTCTTTTACCTGTGGGGTCACAAAAATGTGCACAGAAGTTCTGGCTTCTTTCATGTCTCTTTTACCAATTTAAATAAGTGACCAGTAAGTCTTGCACTGACCACTGGGTTCTGTATTTTGTAGTTGGGTCAGGAAATGACTGGTTTCGTGGGATAATCAAACAAAAGGCATAAGCTGATATGAAGGAGACTACAGTGGGCTCCGTGGTTCCTTCAGAGTAATGTCAGGGTTTAAGAACTCAGAACAGCTAATATTTCTGCTCAGTGTAGAAAGGGCTCCCTGGCTGAGGGCAGCCTTACCACACTACAGCTCTTCTGAAATTTATTAAAACTTGTTTCTGGCTCATTTGCCATGGGAAGTGTGATATGTCAGCCACTGTTCTCTTGGCACATCATGAAGTGGCAGGAGCTGCATTGCCTCTTATAAGTTGAAGGTTCAAGTTCCATGAGTATTTTTTCTTTGGTCTTGAAACCAAAACCAAATTCCAAACTTTCTTTCTGGTTAGGTAAGCTCCACTGTTTTCTTAATTACTGAGGGCTATCTCTGTGTCTGGTCTTTGTTTTTTGTGCCATCTTTGGTATTCTCCTTTCAGTACTGCACCACTGTAAAATGTAGGTTCTTCCTCATAATTCTCAGTAATGCAGTGGTGGGTTTTTTAATAGTGTAGATGGAGAATGTGTAAATATATTGATCAACTGTGAGGTTGCAGAATAAAATACATACTTCCTGGAGATCTGAAACCTAATGTTGTGGTAATTTAGTGATAATAGTGAACATTGTTGTATTTCTTACAGCACTCTTCCTTCTTTTTAAGTCTCCACGCCCTTATAGACTTCAACATTGGAGGCAGTGTACTGTCAGTAAGATGTAGCCTAGCATAGAAGTTTCACTATTGGAGCAATGAATCTGGTAAGGGACTTGGAAAATGTGAACTGTGAGTAAAGACTAAGAGAGTTTTGTTTAGTCTAGGAGAGAAAACATGTCAGGAGCAGAGGTGGGAAATAACATCTCCAGACGTGTTTAAGGGTATGCTTAGGGACAAGGTGGATTGGCAGTGTTCAGTTAATGTTGAACTTGATTATCTTTTCCAACCTTGGTGATTCTAGGGGTTGATTTACGGACATGATCACTTATAAAAGAGAATTTATGATTGTATAAATGTGTAGGCATTTGATTGAGCAGCAGAATGTGGGTAATACTATATCACCCAGTAGTGTTTGATCAAGAGGTTTTTTAATTTTTTAATTCTCCTTTAGGAAGAGTTTCCTGTGTGAACATTTTATTTAATGCTACTTTAAATTTCCTCTCATCTCACTTTTTTCAGTTTGATCCTGAGTACATGACAAGTCTGTTTAAGGTTCAAGGAGGTTGGATTTCCTTTTCCTGACCCCGGTCAGAAGTATTGGATGAGCAAATTTATTGAACTTCCCTGCAGCAATGCTATAAACATTCTCTGGTGTGGCTTCTCTCCACCAGCATGTGGTATGAGAACTGAGTTAGCAACATTTGTCGTGTGGTGTCCTCATCTCTTTTGTGGACATAGAATCAGGGCAGAGTGTAGACAAATAGCTGTAGTTTGAAAATGTTTATCTCTGTGTGACAGATCATCTGTAGATGTGTGTGTCAGTCGTGAGAGGCTGGTGAGTCTTCAGGGAGCAGCAGCATCAGCTGTCATCCAGTCATAGGGATTTCTGCATATGCTTATGGTTTGGTAGTGCTGTTTTCTTTGGTCTGGATGCTCCAGGAAGTGGCCTGGTACCTTCTGTGTTCGGTAGCTGTCTGCTGAGGTTGGACAGAGTTGGCTTTCCCCTTGACTGTGATTCACACACTTGGAAAGGTGCTCGTGCAGCCACCAGGTGATGCAGTGCTGGGGTCTTCTGTGGCTAGCTCTACACTCTGGCTCGTGCCAAGAGTGGGACAGAACAGGATAGCAAGATGAACCCTGTTCCAGCTTAGAGCCCAATGGACTGTGGCAACAGCTGATAAAGTGCAGGTGTGGAGATAAAGAATTGAAGAGGCTCTTAGCACAAGGATCTCTCAAAGGAGTTTATTCAGGGAAGATCATGGAGGGAAGAGCAAAACAACAGCTTGACATGGCATTTTATGCCCTGGGGAATCCAGGGGGCAGATACAAACTCTCCTCCAATCAGGAGGAACTGGGGGGGTCCTTAGGGCAGGATCAGACAAAGGAATACCAACAGCAAAGGATGGGGAGGGGACTTCACTTGAGGGACATAGGGTTCAGCCATTGGGGCATCAAAGGCTGAGGGATTGGCAGGGAAAGATCTAGAATAAGGGGCAGGGTTCATGGTGGATTGGCACTCCAAGGGGAAGGCATAACTCAGGATTGACACCTCAGCAGTGGAGTGAGGGAAGGGACGGGGAACATTCTTGGAGAAGGGGTAGAATTACAGCAGGGATTGACAAGGGCATGAAGAGATACAACTTAGGGTGAAACCAACAATGTGGGGGGGGGCACAACCCAAAATACAGAAGGGTGCAACTTTGGGATAAACCAAACAACATAGAGGAGTGAGTGAGCTACAACTTTTACAACTTATTTGAATAGAACATTATCAACTTGTTCAAACAAACACACACCACAACAACCAGCTTTCTCCATGACCTTTGTCCCTCTGAGGAAATCTGCAGCAGGCTGGAGCTTCTTACACCTTATTCTTCTGAAACTACTAATGCTGGACATCTAAACTGTGTTCATTAATTAAATGAAATTAATTAAATTAAAGCAGCATGCAGTGCCATTTATAAACCTGCCAGCTGTGTGTATTAGGGACAATTTTTTTCCCTTTTCATTAAAATTCCAAAGAACTGTTGGAAAGTCACAAGGAATACTGAGGCAGCACAACTCTCCTACAGCTTTTTTTCTGAAAAGGCTGACGGAAAGACTGTGTGATATATTCTGTTCTTTCTACTCGAAAGACTATGAATAGTTAAATACTCTAAATAGTTAAAGATTGCTGCAGACACATCTTTGAGCTTACAATTAGAAGTGTCAATGTCATAGGCATTGGCTTTTTTTAGAAGTGCATTTTTATTTTTTCTTCACCAGTAATTTTTGTGTTTCAGAGAAACGGCAGAAGAAAGTGTATTTCAGGGTGTCCTGAAAATCCTGACAAGCACCTCAAGTACCATTGAGCAGACCTGTAAGGACTCCTGTGGACTGGCAGATCTAGATTCCTACCTGCTGCTCATAGCAGAGTGCTTTCGATGTCTGAGGAATGCCTGTGTTGAATGTGCCAAGAATCAAAATGTCATAAGGTACAGTTATGATCCCATTTAGCCCATACCAAAGTACCACCTTCTGATGTTTGTGTAATTTTATAAAAGAGATTCTTATATGACAGTGCTGTGTTAGTTGATTTAATAACTGGCATTTCTTGCTTAATGCGATCACTTGAATTCAAATATTCAGGAAGCAGAAATAGCTGACCTATTTGTAGGTAAGTTTGGGGCCCTGATCAGTAATAGGACAAAGTGTTTGGGTCCATAATGAGTTAATTACACAAATGGTATAAGCTTGACTAGAACTATCCTTTTTTTCTCTTTAATTTTTTTATAACAATGAATAAAAAAATGGTCTTAATAGTCAGGTCTTAATACAGAATTAGTATGTCTTTTAAGGTTCATTTAGATCTGTCTGGCTTTCCTGGCAAAACATAGCATGTAGAACTGTGCATATTAATCCTGGTTCATATATACAGGCAAGTTGAGCTTAAAGGATATTAAGTCAATCTATCTCCTTAAGTTACTTAGCCTCTCTATTCTTTGCCTGTGTCTGTTGCAACATTTGAGGGATGCCTGTGATACAGCCAGCTGTAGTTAGTGAAAACCTAATAGTCTGGTTGATGTTTTTAGAAAACCTGAGAAAATAGCAACAAACACCCTCCTTACCCAGATGCCCCATGAGAACCTCAAACCAACCAATCAACCAAACAACAGAAAAAACCCCCAAACTTGTCACAAGTTGGTTGTATCAAATAATTATTGGGAACTACAGTCTTAAAAATTGTCTTCTTGACACTGGTCGAACTTGATTTATTGAGTTAAATGTAATTTTGACATGAGACCAAGTCTTAGTTTCTGTGATGGGCAGAATTCTGTTAATGCCACAGAAATTGCAATGCAAATAATTCTGAGAGTCTTACCTAGGATTCCTTCTCACTGGAGAAACGATAAATGATTTCTTGGCCATCTCTGCTTCTCTATGAGAGTTACATATGTTTCCCTTTGAACTGGCACTGGTTTTTCTTTCTGATAGCTGTCTGTAGACATGATTTTCTGAGCCTGAGAGAGTTTTCAGCCTCTCAGTGACTGATCTGTTCCCAAGGGAAAGTCTTTTGAGAAACTTCTCTTTCAAGGACTGTTTTCTTGTAAATAAGTTTTGGTTCTCAAAACAATGTCACACAGATGTTCTAAATATTCTTTTCTGTTGTCCCACCAATGGGACCAGAGACTGGCCAATCATGTTGACCTGTATTGGAACACTTTATAACAAGGGTTGCAAACCCCAAAATAAAGGCTTGTGGCTCACTGGGATCAAACTTAGCTGTTGTGATTTGAATCCACTCTTCTATTCCGTGTCCACTAGCGACAGCTGTCACTAACTGCTTTGTTTGCATTGAAAATCCTTCATGTTTATTATGAAGTAAGGTGCATAACTCTTGTTCTGTATGCTTGATCTCCAGGCAAAGCGAAGTTTTTACAAAAATAAAGCTGTTTAAATTATAGAAATAACTTGTTAAGGTTTAATGCCTGATAGGAAGAATAGCAAAAAGGGAGGAAAGGATGTTTAACTCTGAAGGTTCTGTGCCCAAAATTTGTAAAAGGCAGGATGATCCAATAAACCCCTTTGATTTGCTTCAGATGATAGTAATGTGGCTACTGATAGGCAGGCAGTAATGTAGGAGAAACTATTTTTGTTTCAGAGGTCCTGAAGATACTAAAGGTTTCCTCTTAACTTTGGTGAAAAGCCTTTTAAATTTTTTTGAGTGTATTTCATATTGAGTGAATTACTGTGTTTTTTTCCCAATTTAATAATAGGAACTTGGGTCTCATCTCTACATCTGTCCATTTGATAAAGTTGCTTCACAGAATACAAATCAAAGAAGAATTGTTACTGACTGGTAAGGCTGGGGATTTTGTTAATATATTATTTTTTTATACTATGCACTATATTTTTTTAAATGGGTGGTATGATGTCACTTTACTGATGCATTCTTTCTTGAATTGCAGTTAAGAATTGGCCCTGCCTCAGACTGCTTGAAAAAGGTCTTAGCCTCAAGTCTAGTTCAGCTTTATTTTAACTGAACTTTTTCTTACAGATTGCTAAAGGAAAGATATGTAGAAACTTTAATACGAAGCAGGATATTTGATTTTATGAAAGGCAAAGTTCCTGTAGTACCTCCATTCAAAATACATTCTGCTCTTTTACTGTCTTTTTATTTGCTGATACTTAAAATAATTTATCTGATTCAAAGAAGCAAATTTTGGCTGTGACTTTTTAAAAATTATTTTTAATTTTCATTTGGGTACCCTGTTGCTGGCCATTGAGGAAGAGATCTGCCAGGAATTGAGTACTGATTCAGTAGTGTCCACATTTCCGTAATGGATCAGTTTTCAATGCAGTGAAGAGAAAATGTTAGCCTTCCTCACTAGTGGTAGTTATTGCTACTCATTTCACTAGATATTACAGGTTTTCGGTAATTCTCCTCCCAATCTGTGTTTTTCCAGTGTGTGCATGTGGAGCATTATGCACTGGACTCCAATTGTGAGTGTTTGTGGTTGCAGACAGTTAAGCATGTTTGTCTTCTTGTGTGTCTGTTACTTATTTTCCCTCCTGTTCCTCAGATGAGGTTTTTTACTGGATTTCTGCTGCTACTTTTCTGTCATTTTGTGAAAGCAGGTGAAACGGTTGTCATACAGTAACTACCCTCAAACACCTTTATGAAGCTATGAGGGAGCAATGAAGTCCAGGAGACTGGGTTTCCTTTTGCTGATATGTTTGGCTCAAAATGAAGCCCTGTGGGCACGTGAGGGTGTTGTTCTTAAACCAGGTTCACTCCTGGACCTCTTTCTGGAATCCTGCTGATGGGAGGGTCAGTGATGCCAGCGCAGCCCTTCAGTGTGGGAGGAGCCAAACTGTGAGCTCTGTGAGTGGCAGAAAGGGTTTGCTCAGCGGCCCTGAAGAGGGGAAACTGATGGCTCACAGGAGTGACTTTCATGCCATGTTACTGGAAGGACTGGGAAAGGTCATGGAGGGCAAGAGTGTCCTGCCCCACAGTTGTGAACTGCTTTGCAGGATAAAATGAAAACTTATGGGAGCCAAAATGTTGCTTCTATCCACCCTGTCACTGTCCCTGCTGGGACCTTGGACAGCAGTGGGCTCAAAAAGCTGTACTGGGAAAGGGGGCTTGCCACCCTTCAACCCACTCAAAGCAACAGGAGTTGTGGTGTAAGAATGCCACCTGCCAGAGGGGCTGCCCAGCACCTGCAGGAGAGGGAGCAGGATGTGCTCATTGTTGGATATAGATAATGGCCAGTGGTCTTTGCTTTGGCTTCATGGCTGCTGGCCTGTCCTTGCTGGGCTGGCACATGTGTGTGCTGTTCTCTGCTTGTGGGTTTGAAGGAGGAGAGGGAATGCTGCTATTGAGCAAAAAGCAAAGGGGCTAAAACCCAGTAATTTGTTTATCTGCTTCAGGCACATTTTTCCCAGCCAGAGGATGATGTAAAATCTCTGTTTATCAACACTGAATATAATGGTGGCATCGACAAGGCAGTTTTTAACAGGATTTCAGTAAAAGTTGTTTTGTGACTGTTACTCTACATAGACATTCAGTAAACACATCTGAGTTGTAACTAAGATTTGCTGTATTGACCCAGGATAGGTGGTTTATTAGATGCTGTAAGTAACGTTGATCTCCTTGGGGAACTTTTGCGATGGACATGGCTTACGTATTCCATATATGTTAGTACAACAGCAGAAAAATTGCAGACAAGCAAATGTTGCTATTTCCTTGCTGAGTGATCTGATGAACTTTGTTGTAAGTGGAAATTAATGTGCCTAGAGCGCCAGTTCCTTCTTCGGGATTTACCTCAGAAGCTAACAGATAAATATGACTGGATCATTGTACCAAAGCAAACTGCTAAATTTGACTTGGATAGCACTGTTGAAACAAAAGACACCCATGAAATTAGTAAATGGTACTCTGTTTATTAACTGTAATTCCATTCCATGATTCTCCTCATGTTTCATATAGGAAGTCAGGTAACAGGGCTAGAGTAGCATGTATATTTTGTTGTGGATAATTAGGTGTTAAGTGGAGTACTTCAGTTTGTTCATTAGGGTGTGTATTACTTCCTCCCTCAAATGGCTGCTTGGATTGGATGATCTCTCTTGGTGCCTAGGTATATTCTTAAGGTTTTGAAAATACCTTCATAACAACAAAGTTGCTTCCATGACAGTGAAGTCCAAGGAGGAGGAGGTAAGGTTGTACTACAGGGTGAACAGCACGAAATAATGTTTCAGATCATGTTCCTATGAAAAATTACCAGAATAAATCATTGTAGGCTAAATAAACTTGATGTTCCAACATTATTGTATTTACAAAGATGAGGTTGAAAATTTTTCTGCAGACTGAAAAATCCATTTAACCTGATCTGTGACAGGTTTGCACTCTAATCCATTGGTAGCTGTTAAGTCTAGTGAGTGGTGTGGTAATTCTTGTAAGAAAGTTCAGTGTAGTACAATTTCAAATGGATAAAACCAGAAATGAAATAAAAGTATGTATTCTTTGGCCACTGCTGTGACCATTGTAATGAGTAGGGGAGACGCCATGATTAAAGAAACAAAAAAGGAGGTTTTGCACTTTGTGCAAAGTAGTATGACTAAATCTGTTGCTAATATTTATTCAAATAAATCCAGACTCCTTTGTATCCTCTCTGCTAGGAGTGACACTTTAAAAATAGTTCCCCAGGGGTTGTATGAATGGTTAATTGGGCTCCTCAATTCAATGTATTTACTGAAACAACTCTACTGCATGTTTTTCACCGTAACATCTTCCTTTCTTTCAATGCTTAAAAAAAACCAAAATTAAGTCCTGTATGTTTGTAATACTTCTCCCAGCCAGCTGTGGAAAAAATTACTGTTTTGAGTACATGATATGCCACTAAGACAATGGGCCAGAGTCCTTGAAGGTGAATTAGAATGTCTGTCCTGAAGTAGCTCTTTAAAACTTCAGGTAGATTGAAGAATAGTTAATTCAGACATACAGCATTCTGAGATTTTCCAGTATCATGCACAAGCCATCTGTCCCTGTAATAAGTGTCTCCTTTCTTTTTAGTACTTGTATTGAAAAAACACATTTTTAGTCCTTTCTTTTCTGGTATTCCTACAGTTAGCTGTTTGTCCCTACTCTTCCTCCTTGCTTACTTTCCCATGTTACTTTGAGTTGAACTCCATAGCCTAGTTTTATTTCCCATAATTGCTTACACAGTACATCTGTGGTAATCTAAGACATTCTTAAAACTAATCTTTCTTACAACTAATCAGTCTTGAGCAATGTGTATTTTGTACTACTTGAAGAAGGGAAGCTTCTCTGAGGAGCTGTGTGAGGAAGCCAACAGCTGGATGACTGCTATTGAGGGTTCACACGATCACAGAGCCACTGAGGTTGGAAAAGGCCTCCAAGATCACCGTGTCCTGCCTGTGATCCCCACCTGGTCACCCAGGCTGCATCACTGAGTGCCATATACAGTCGTTCCTTGGACACCTCCCAGGATGGGGACTCCACCACCTCCCTGGCCTGTCCCTGCCAATGCCAGACAACCCTTTTGGTGTAGAAATTCCTCCTGATGTCCACCCTCACTCTCTCCAGGCTCAGCTTGAGGTCATTTCCTCTCGTCCCTTGTTCCCTGGAAGCAGAGCCCACCCACTCTGGCTGCACCCTCCTGTCAGGGAGTTGAGAGCAAGAAGGCCTTCCCGCCGAGCCTCCTTTTCTCCAGGCTAAGCCCCGCTAGCTCCCTCAGCTGTCCCTGGTGCTGCAGACACTTCCCTAGCTCTGTTCCCTTCTTTGGGTATGCTTCAGCCTCACAGTGTCCTCCCTGAAGTGACAGGCCCAAAACTGCCTTGAGGATTCAAGGTGCCTCAGTAGTGCCAGCACAGGGAACAGTCACTGCCCTGCTTCTGCTGCCAGACTGGCTGGGACAGGCCAGGTGCCATTGGTGTTCTTCCCCCCTGGGTACACCTGAGCTCATGTTTAGCCCCAGCCGACCAAGAGCACCACATCCTTTCCTGCTGGGCACTTTCCAAAGCTGATGTGCAGTGATGCTAAACAAGGGGTTAGCAGCTTGTAGCCCTTTTTCTGGGCAGCAGTAAGAATTACCTGTGACAGATAATTCACACCTTCTTGTAAATGTGCTCCCTGTTCTTACTGCTCCAGCAGTCCTCCCTCTTCCTTTCTGCAGGACATAGCACTTTTCAGTCAAGGAGAGAAAAAATTTGTGTGCAATGCTTCTTGGACAGTATCTAAAGACTGGACTTTGCCCCAGTATTCTTAAAACTATACATGATGAAAATGTAGGAAGCAGATGATTGTGAAAGGAGGTAGTTAATGCTTTAGATTACAGAGCTTAGATATTCCTGAGGGGAAGACAGACAAAATGGTAAATGCTGTCCACTTTGCCCAGTTCAGAATTAATTTGAATGGAGACTGAAGATGCAGAAACTGTACCTGCTTACATAGAAACACTACATGCAAGAAGGTAATTTATGTTTCTTAACTGATTTGAGTCCACAGTCTTCCAACAAATATCTAATAAGATACTCAATTTTTTAAGTCTGGAGGAAAAAAGGTATTCCCTGCAGGATATAGATTTAATGGAATTTCCAGAGTATCCTCTCCCTATCCCTTTTGTTTTAGTTATGAGTCTCATCATAACTTTTTTTTTTGCTGTGGGTACAAAAGACCAAGAACACTTGCCAGAGGAGTAGCTCATGAAGTGCCAGATGAACTTTAACTGAACTTAGAGCAGACCCAGATCTCTTAAGAGCTCAGAAGTAGTTCAGTATGTTTGGGATTGCACCAGGCATAGGAAATAATCCTTTTCAGAAGCCCTAGCAGAAAATCTCCTTCACTTCACATTATGTGTCTTGTACACATGAGTTGTAGAGGGTTTTTTTTGTTGTGTTTGTTTGTTTGTTTTTTTCCTATGGCAAATCTTAAGCTTTCCAGTGGAATCCGACAGAGGGTACATTGAGGTTTGTTGAGATGATGGATCTTTAGATTCCAGAATGTGACAGCTGGATTTAGGATCCCTCTCCAAAATCTGGAAAAACCCCAAAGGATAGCTTTGTATCTCCTTGATAAGTTTCAAGCAAGGACATGTCTGTTTTGCAGCAGGCTCATGTTCTATAGACAGCGTCCCATCTGGTCCTTTATTGATTTCCGCCCCAGCTTGGACAGAAGGAGCTTTAATGTTGTTGTTTGTAAACAGATCTTCTTAAGCCTTTCACCACTTTAAAATACCGCTGATGCTGAAGAATGGTCTTTGAATTCCAATATAATTGCTTAAAAATTATTTATCTGCCAAAATACATTTCTGTCCTCTCAGGTGAAAAGGCATTGAATGCCTCGTAGCTGCTCTGCGTGAGACAACTTGTTGTGCAAGTTCTCTGAATGAGGTGATTGTCCTCTCTGAGCAGAGCAGGAGTCTCAGCTGCAGTGCTTGCCTGAGAGGTGCTCCAAGCACCCTTATGCCAATATTCCTCACATCCAGGCTGCTGGTGATACTGACCTCGCTTTAGACCAACTGGCACAGGTATTGTTATTGCTGTGCTGTGCTGATGCCAGGCCTCCATAGTTTTTAGGGATTTTAACCAGCCAGGAAAAGCCACATAAAAATGTGTTAACATGAGAATCACAGAATCATGGAATGATTGGGATTTAAAAAGACCTCCAAGACCACTGTGTCCAGGCTGTGACTGATCCCCAACTTGTTACCCAGACCAGAGCACTGAATGCCAGTCATTTCTTGGACACCTTCAGGGATAGGGACTCCACCACCTCCTTTGGCCAATGCCTGACCACATTTTCCATGAGGAAATTCCTCCTTATGTCCAACCTGACTCTCTCCTGGCACAGCTTGAGGCCATTTAGTCTCATGCTGTCCATTGTTCCCTGGAAGCAGAGCCCAACCCTCCCTGGCTGTTCCCTCCTTTAAGTGTTATGGAGAATGAGAAGGTCCCCCCTGAGCCTTCTTTTCTCCAGACTGAGTCCCCGCAGTTCCCTGAGCTGCTCCTCAATAGACTTATGCTCCAGACCCTTCTCCAGCTCCATTCCCTTCCCTGGAAGCCCTTCAGTGTCTTTTTTTACTTCAGTAAACGCCTAGAACTGGACATAGGATTACACGTACCTCAGCAGCGTGCCCACACAGAGAACAGTCACTGCCTTGGTCCTGCTGCTGCACTATTGCTGGTACAGGTTTTTTTGGTACAGAATGTTAGGAGACTGTGCTAGTGTTACAGGCACTGCTGGGGATCTCAGCCAAAACCTGTATTCTGGTGTGCTGTCTGTTAGAGCAAGGTTTCGGGTGTTCTCTGCTCATAATTCTACGAAATCCAGAAACTTTGGTTAAATTGTAGTGGATTGTAGCTTGGAGCTGTGAACAAGAATTTGACCTTGCTTCCAATTTTCTGCAAAGTGTTCAGGTGTAGTTAAACAGCTACAGGTACTCTCTCCAGAACAGAACTTCCAGCATTCCTTTAAAAGCAGTGATGAAAGATGACTCTATGTAAAATTTTTAATACTCTGCTTATTATAGTAACTTGAGCATTTCTGGTAGGATATTCAGCAACATGAATATAATATGTCTAACACCTGTTCATGCTTCCTTTCGTGAGGGAGGATGTGTGAAAAAATATGTGATACCTTATTTTAAACATTTTTCAAGTGCTACAAATGCCACATTCTTACAAGGTAGCTATAAAAAATGTTCTTTTCTTTGAGCTTTCTTTTTCCCTCCCCCCTTTTTTTCTCTTATTCCCTCTCCATTTTACCTCTCCCCCTTTTCTTTATTTTTTCTCTTCATTTTTGTCTCATTTTTTCTCTCCCTTTGACCTCTGTCTCCCTTTGACCTCTGTCCTCCTTTTACCTCTGTCCTCCTTGTTACCTGTCTTCTTTTCACCTCTGTCCTCCTTTTCACCTCTGTCCTCTTTTTCTCTCTCCTATTTTTATCCTCCTCTCTCCTCCTTTTTTTCATTTATCCTCCTTTTTTCTCTCTCCTTTTCTGCCACCTTTTTTCCTCTCTGCGCTGTACACGGGGACCATTAATAGCACCATGGGTTCAGCTTCGGTCAGTGTTGAACTACTTCAGCTGTTCTGGACCTGATCAGTGTATTTTTCTTTCAGTTAATGAAAACCCAGTTGCTCTTGACCCTTTGGTGCTTTATGGGTTGCTCATGGTCTGGAAAGAAAGTGCCATTGGGAAGTGATTTTAAATCTGTAAGCATGAAAAGGAAGCACTCTGCCGAAGAGACAGCAATGAGTAACCTTTGAATTCAGAACTCTGTATAAATAAAAATATCACTCCTTCATAGACACTAAAAATAAATTTTAAAAAGCATAGGGATGTGCACATGCTTAAAAAATGAAATGTAAGGGACCTAGGCCTTCTTCCAGAGATTGTTTCTTCAAAAACCAGGTAGGGTGGAAGCATTTAATCTTTGATGAACTAAGAAGACAAAAGCCCCCTATAGCTTTACAGGAGAACATCACATGGCTGAGAAATAAAGGATACTTGATTTCTTTGTAAGCTTTTGAAGGTGAAGACATGCTGGGTTTCAAAATATAATATAAGCTGAATATAAGCTGTAGGTGCTCAGGTAGTACTAGAAAATCATTTTGACATTTCATTAGGAGAGGTTCGTGAAAATAAATGGCAAGAGGAACTAGATTTCCAGCAGCTGCACTGGGTATCTTCTCAGTTCTAAGAAGTTCTTAATTCAAAGTACTTTTGTAGTGGTTTAGGTTCACCAGTTTGAATTTCCCGGCCAATGCACCAAATAATGTGGTGGGCTTTAGAGCTGGTTAAACTCACCAGTGCACTTACTCATTTTTTGCTGTGAGATACAGGTTAGGAGGAGGGCAAAACAGGCTCAAAACTTGAAGGTATGAAGAAAGCTTTATTGACAGAACTAAAAGAATAGGAAAAAGAAAAGAGAATGAAACCTCCAGAATGAAATGCCCCTGCCTAACTTCTTTCTTTTCCCAACTGACAACATAGAGACGAAACTTGGGATTTTAAATCAGTTATCACTTCTACAATAATCTTTCCTCATTTCTTACAGGATGAGGCGTTTTCTCTTGTCATGCCATGGAGACTTCTCCACAAGAACACAGTCTTCTTGTGGCCTTTCATTTTCACAAACAGCAGCTGCCCAGTTTAAAAATCTGCTATTGTGAAATTCCTCCCATTTTCACAGCCTTCTCACAGCTGGGTTTATGGGTCATGTCATCTTATGGGATGTTATTTTTAAGGATGAGCTGTTCAAAGGGAAAGGCTCTCTTCATTTATTTCTGTGATCATCCTCATCTCCAGGAACAGAGGTCTTTATTTTTTCTTCCTGAGGGCACAGGGGCCACAGCGCCTTCTTCACTCTCAACTCTCCCTCTCCCTCTCTCTCTCTCTTTCTCTCTCTCTCTGTTCAGGCTTCTCATGGAGTCAGCTTCTTCAACATCTGCTTTGCTTAATTATGATTGCTGCTACTCAGGTCTACAGTTTGAACACTCCATCCCCTCCTATTTTCTCATGAATTAAAGGGAATATTCTAGTGTATTATAGTCCATCTCCATGGCATTACCAAAAGAACTTTCAGCCTCAATACTATGGCATCTCCTCATTCTCCTTCCATCTGGAACTTGACTCTTTCTTTACTGACCTTGGTGTCTTCATGCTGTATTTCTACATGTTATTACTCTGTCCTTTTCTCTCACCCGAGGGGTGAATTGTGGTCTGCAGGTCTCATCTGTGCTGAAAGGCTTAAAATTTTGCCCAGACCTGAAAATGGTTGTGGTGGTTCCTGCTGGGCAGTAGCTGATGGATTTTAGGCCGCTCTGTGCCCCTCCCTCTGCGTGGCAGCTGCTGGGTGGTGAAGGGCCTGGTCTGGCCCGGGGGGACCCTGGCTCACCACGAGTCAGAGGGGCAGGGGCAGGGCTTGGTGTTACCAAGATCTCAGCAGCTGTGAACTGGCCCCAATTCAGATGAGGCCCCCCTGGCCTCCCATCCCCTGCC
Organism: Anthoscopus minutus; assembly: GCA_013399455.1. Taxonomy (NCBI): domain Eukaryota; kingdom Metazoa; phylum Chordata; class Aves; order Passeriformes; family Paridae; genus Anthoscopus; species Anthoscopus minutus. The sequence goes on along the minus strand of VWYI01022527.1, from coordinate 72,362 downwards.
TGGGAGCCACTGGGGTCCTGCCCAGCCAGGCCGCAGCAGAGCAGGGCCAGCCCCAGCATGGCTCAGGTGCCTTCTGAGGATGGAAGCAAGAAGGGCCTTTTTGGGCTTCCCAAGTTTTAAAATGTGGTATTCACAGAGGCGGCCCCAGCTTCTCAAAGATGTCAGGAACTAGACAGCTATTGGCCTTCTCTAGGCACAGAGGAAGCTCCCAGCAGGTTCTCTCAGGGAAATAATTTCTGTAAGTGGTTTTCTTCCTTCTTCCTAAATATCAACCAATGCAAAACCAGCACAACTTTTCAAAGGTTTACGGAAAAGGAGATATTTAATCAAGTGTTTTTATTTTTCTGAAGAAGAGCATGAGTAAAACAAGGTTAAATTGTTACATTTGTGAAGGCATTCCTGAAAACAAAAATGGGTAAATACCAGTGAAGTGATTTCTACTTTTTCAAGAGGGTGTAAGGGAAACTTTCAGTTCCATCCTCACACAGTGAAAAAAGCCAGGAGATGTTTCTTTGCTCTGACTTTTTCCATTTTTGCACTCAAGGATTGGCAGTTTGAAATTACAGTGGAAAATCAAGGTTGGCTAATTTTGAAAGTACTAAAGAACAAGGGAAGGGAATGCTTTCAAACCTTCCAAAGCACGCTGAGTTAGATTTCCTGTATTCCTTCTTAAATGGGCAGCCATGTGTCCTTAATTGTTTACTGTTTCTTGTCAATATTTATTAATCTCTTATTTATCTTCTTCCCCTAGAAGGCTGTGGTCCCCTTAAAAAGACTATTTTGGCAGTAGGAAAATGAGCTAGAAGTAAATACGTGGACTTCTGGGAATGCACTGGAGTGGTACCTTTGCAGAACCAGTGGGTAGAAAAATCTGAGCATTTATGGCTTAGTTAGTTCGAAAATCTGAGCATTAGAGGCTTATGTATTGGCATTGCAGTCTACCTAGTTTTCACCTACTCCTGAAATTATTTGAAATTTGAAATGCCTGGTCATTCCTGAAACTCCTGAAATTTGAAATGCCTGGTCATTCAGCAAAGTATTTTAAATCAACACAAAAGAGAAACAGTGGTCAGATATGGAACCTGAATGTTCTTTTATGAATTCCAGTATTGACTGAAGAAATCATTCTCATCTTTTGTGTTTCCTTGTTATCTCTTTTCCAGTATTTTTCATTCTTCTGTTTTATTCTTTTAAAAATCTGTATTTTGCTTTCCCTTCTTTTTATAGTTCTTTTATCATGTTGCACTGAATGGTTTAGTTTCCAAATTACTGCTAATGTTTTCTATATAAAAATAAGTATTTTAAAACGTGCTTGGAAAGTGTGATGGAACACAAACATAGGTAGTAACTTCTTACTAGACAGACATCATAGCACAGCTCACCCAGTGCATGTGGGAAACCATTGCCAAGATTTATTATCTTTAAGTAGAGGTCTCTAGCTGTCTGAACAAGTGTCTTCACGCAGGCTTGTGTACAAGGGTTTGGAGAAGATGTAATTTCTCAATTGTGTCCTGGAGATTCTCATAGACATTGGCTGAGAAATTTAAACCAACCGGATTAAGGAAGGATAGTTAATCTTTACTCTCTTTCCATGTCAGTGCCCCAAATATTTATCTCTAAAGGAGAAGGCATACTGTTTGGAGATCTTGGGGCTGACCCAGTACAGTAAATTACTGTGCTGCAGGTTTTTTTGTACAAGTCATGTTACTTGCTGATTTATGTGGAATGAGTGAGTGGTTATAAAGATTGAATCATTTTACCTATCATACAGTCATGGTGAGCTGTTGATAGGTGACATTTCTCAGTTTAGGTTCACATTAGCTTTTCTTTTGAGGGACAGGAAGAGGAATAAAGCAGTTCCTGAGTGGACCCACAGTCCATGGGATTAATTCCCAAAAAGCAGCATGAAAGAACATGCCTCAGTTGCATGGAAGGAAAGAGAATTAAAAAATCTGCACTCTCATTTATTTTTGTATTTCAGGTTTCCTTTTGCTTACAGCTAGCACAATTAAAACTATATATTTATTACAGCTTAAATAAACCAGGTTCTAACTTAAACAGACTTTGTTTAGACATACAAATAAAGGACAGCCCTGACCTTAAGAGTTGCTAGTTTCAATGTGTGATCTTTACTTTGTCTGTTAGGATTTTTGTGTGGGGAATTGGTGCAAATACTTTGCTGCCACTGTTTAAGTAAAAACTACAATTACATTGTCAAAATAATATTTATAGTATTTTCGGGGAATAATTGTGGGAGTGTGATGAATATATTTACTCATCAAACTTTTATGTCAACATAAGCATGAAAGTTTTTTTTGAGTTATTCGTGTTGTTTTTGGCCTTTGTGTTTTTCCAATCTGTAAAAATAATATTGGGATTTTCATGGTCTCCAGCATTTGCAGAGTGTGTGCCCTAACAATCAGTTGATATGCTATCTGGTAGGAGTAAACTGCTAGTTGCACTTGTATTGGGATTTTGGTTTCATGTTTCCATAGCTTAAGAAAATCCTCTGTTTTTTTGGGTTTGCTATCCCCTAATTACTATAGCTCTGAGAATTTTACTACGTCACCAAACAGGAAAGTTTTAAGTAATTGGTTTGTTCATTTGTACCATTTGGGTTGGTTTTTTTTGGGTTGGTTTTTGTTTGTTTGGTTGGTTTTTTTGGTGTTGTTCTTCCTTTGTGTTTAGGTCTTTCTTTTTTTTTTTCTTTTTTTAAAATGAGTTTGAGTTCCTCTTGAAAGTGAGTGTCAACATCTCCCAGAAACATATGGTTAGAAGCAGTTGTGAGGTTTTCTAGCAATAGGCAGTTGCCCCTTGGCTGGTTAAAGGTTCAGGCAGAACTTGCTGCTGGGCAGTGGGAAGTTACCAGATGAACAGATGCTCCAGTCCTGCCCTATACTGCAGTTTTAACTGTACAACTGTTCTGTCTCTGCTGTGTTTTGATGAATATTGCCACAGATTTTTAATGAACTGTCTTCAGAACACCTACAGCAAGGATTCCAGCTGTGTGACTTTATGTTCCCAAATCATGTCAACAACTTCATTGGCAAGAATATTGTCTTGGTTCTCATAGTTTGGTTCAAAATTAAAAATTGAATTTTAAAAATGGAAGGCTGTGGAAAGACTCTGATTTGGGTAGGTTTTGGTTCAGGTCATTGTTCCAAGGCTTTGTGCTTTGGCCTTTTTGCAGAAACTCACAAATAGGGAACCATCCTTTACACCACTTCCAGCTGTCTGCAAAAGAAAAAGAGCCAAACTTGGGCCAAGAGCACTCAAACTAATGAGCTGTCCTGAGCTAGCAAATACAGAATTCTCTTTAGCTCTTTTGCATGTCGTACTGGCCCTGCCTACAGTGGTTAACTCTTGCCCCATTCACTGGGAATACCCCCACTTTGGATCTTGCACACTGCATATGGGGAAGCTCTCTTTGCCCTGCAGGTCTGGGGTATTTGTGTACATTTGTGTGATCCAGCAGGAACTGAGATTTTGAGTAAATGCCAGTGTTTTCAACCTGATGTGTTCTTTGTAATGTTGTCTGTGACTTCTGGTATTAATGTGGCAACTTGATGCATGCCTTAATTTCTTTTTTCATTTTTTAACTCTTGGAATGGAGTGGGGTTTGAGAGAGAGTTTAGATCCAATGAAGAAGGGCATTGTAGGATCCGTTGTAGGACCAGAGACTCTACTTAAATGCAGCACTTTCTTATCTTAATGGCAAAAAAAAGTGGAGGGAATGGGGCTTCCAAATTCCAGCAGGCCTTGGATCTTCATTATTACTGGCAACTGTGGTTGTAGGCTCTTCTGTCCAAATACAGTAATCTCTGGTTTGTTGTGTTTATCCCTTATTAGTCCCATGGAAGACTCTGCAGTCATTTAAAAACCTTTTCCTAACTCTGGTCTAAATGACCTACAGTTTGAATGCAGTGATTCATGGCAGTGGGGGTTTTTTCCTACTGTGGGCTTGATTCTCTCCTTGAGTCTTGCTGCTTCTGCAGTAGACTCAGTAGCAACAAATTCTCTGATTTAGGATCACAGAATTTCCTGTGTTGGAAGGGACATTAAAGATCATCTTGTCCACACCCCCTGCCGTGGTTGCACTACATCAGGTTGCTCCAAGCCCCATCCATCCTGGCCTTGGACACTTCCAGGGCTGAGGCAGCCACAGCTTTTTTGGGAAGCTTGTACAAGGGCTTCACCACCTTCACAGGGAAGAATTTCTCTCTGATATCCTATCTAAGCTTGCGTTCTGGCAGCGGGAAGCCATTCGCTCTTGTCCTGTCAGTCCAGGCCCTTGTAAATAGTCTCTCTGTTTAAGCTGTGCTGAACTGTATTATTTTATTGACTGTGTATATGTGAGTATAAAAGTGTTTTATTGCAGCAACTTGAGGTACAATTTGAACTACAAAACCAGATCCTGCCTAATGAGGTTCGCCTGTCAGCTGCTGATGGAATGGATGGCATTGGCAGCTCACTTATAGTGATTAAGAATCTAATGCTTTCCAGCAGTTTGACACTTGTACTGGTGGTCAAAATTGTCCTTCTCATGGTACTCATGGAAAGATGTTTTGATTGTTGTACTGGGAGGCAGAGACTAGTGTCAGTGTAAATAATTTTGTTCCTTCTAGGAGAGAGAGTAACCTGAGGAAATACCCCTAAGTCAGAACAAGTAGTAGGTCAGTGGGCTGCCCTGTGGGCTCCCCTGGTCTCATTGCTGGTACAGCTTTTAGACAGTGTGTAGAGCTGGTTTGTTTTTTTTCCTGCTCCTGCAATTTGGAGGCTTTCTAGTATAGCCTGCCAAGATGTTGCTGATTTATGCCACATGCATAGTGGTTTTATAATGTGGACTGATACACACTTGGAGCACAAAGGAAATAGGAGTTTGCTGATGTCTATTTAATTAGAATGGTTTCTGGTTACTTTGGTTAAGGCTTGAAATGAACGGTAGTGCTTATATTTCTGTGGATCTCTAAATACAGTGTTCTGTAAGTCCTTTCCTTCCTTCCATGCTCTTCAGTGTCCCCTATCCCAGCAAATAATGGCAGCAAATAATTTATAATGAAGCATGTTTCTACACAAATATATGTGAATTAAACCTTACAGAATCGTCCCTAAGTTTAAAATGTTCACCATGTTTTTTGCAGCAGGGACATTGGGATCTCAAGATAAAGGTACGAAAAATGGGGCAAACAAATCTTTTAATTGAAGAGAGCTTCCTAAAGACAGAGCATCATAAATTTAATGCACGGAGAAGACGCCTAAATTTTTTCACATGTGCTGAGAGGAAATATCCCTTCTAAATAGTCTCCCACAGAGGCTCCAAGCAGGCTATAGTTTTTCCTCCAGGGAAAGTGAAGATAGAAGGGGGATGGAAAGAAGCTACAGGAAGATCTGGGCAGAGGAAACAATGTTGGGATAAAAATCCAAGTGGTTATAATTATGTAGGAGTTACACATATCATTCTCTCAACCATTTGATTATCATTGCCATGTCACAACTTCCATACTCTCCAGTTACAGGAGTACAGTTCTGGTGGAAAAGAGGAAGTTGTCTAACCATGGCTTTCCAGATACAAAGCTACAAGACTTTTATTTCCCGTTCTGTGGCACACTTTTTTGCTGGCAGCTTTGGGCTTGGAGAGAAAGGTGTCTCTTGCTTTCTGTTGAGAATTTTAGGGAATATTGCCAACTTACATGATGTGTAGAGACATCGACTAAGTTGGTGAGATACATCAGGTTCTTTTGCTTTCTTCAATCCTCTGAGCATATACCATGTGTGGTACAAAAGGGATGATAACATGGCAATGAGAAGAAGTAAGCTGCCTTTACAGGTATTAAACTAAATGATAACGCCCAAAAAAGGTTGATGCTGAAACTGTTGCTGTATATTACTGTGGATATGCAGGTAAAAGTACTAAGTGTAAGTTTGCTTGTAATGCTGTATTCCAAAAGTACTATGGTCCATTTATTTGCCAGATACAGAGTATAAATGGTACAAGTAAGTGAGGGGAAGTGTGATACTCCTTCCACAGACTTAGAGAAAAAGATCATTCATCTTTTTGAGGGCAAATATAAGCACTTCAGTGGAAATTCTGGGTTAAATGAAACAACATACACAGTATACTATCAAAAGTAATTGGAGAAATTTGTTCGTAACCTTGGTTAGTACTTTATGTGTTAGTAATTTTTTCTTCTTTATTTTCAGACCTGTGGAAGTTATCATGTAGGAGGAGTGTGTCTTACAGGCAGACACCACTAATAATGCATAGTGGGTGGCCAGTCCTTATTTTTCTTGGTTTCCCGGCATGGTTTAAGCCCAGTTTGAGACTCCCCAGTACTTCAAACTTGCTGATTTTGCTGCAGCAGGACCTTTAAAGAGACATTGCATTAGATTTAGGCTCAGCTTTTGGGCTGATTCAAGAGCAAGATTTTACATCCTAATGTTTGCAGGAAGCTAATAAAGGCAGTTCCCAGGTCTGCAAGCACTTAAAAGTGTTCTACTTCACATAGGACCGTAATCTCAGGCATGTGTTTTTGCTACTTGTGGGGATGTAACAGGAGTCCCATTTCATATGCCTTTAGATTTTAATACATAATTTGTTAAGGAAATGAGCACATTTATGTTTACTTTCTAAAGATGAAATGATGCAATTAAAATAACAGGAGATGAAGAAAATGGTTCTAGTACTGTATTTAATAAACTGTATTAGTGCTCTATGAGTCAGAGTCAGTTTGAACCTGATCTCGAGAGGTCTGTCAAATTGGCTCTTTTCTTAGTAAATGCACAAGTACAGTTTTTATTAATCTCCCATTATGAGACCTCATTGGAACTTAATTTGCATCAGAGGCTGTTTTGGTATGTGGACTGATGGTTACTTCCAGCTCCCTTCTAATTTATTTGTAACTCTACATTTTTAATAGTGTGGCAAGAATTTTACTTGCCTTTAAGTCAAATTCTCCTGTAAGTCAGAACAAAATGTTGGTATTTTGCCTAGACATTTATCTTCCAAGAGCACAAGGGTTGTCCAATCAATGCACATAATGTTCTGTTAAAGCTAGAGTTAGCACTTCTGACGGGAAAGAAAAAGAAACGAGTGCAACTTTGTTTTGGAGGTGGATGAGATGAAGAGGAGAGGCAGGAGAAACTGGAGAAACATACTAAACACAACATTCTTGGTTTTCCACAGATGGTAAAAATGGACTACTAGTCTGCTCTGCAGCAAGTGCAGTAAGATCAAGGTGGAAATATAAAAGGTAGCTAGACGTTAAATTTATTTACAGCAATAAAATACTAGGTACTATTTTAATAACATTAAATGACACAGCCCATATATGTATTGTACATTCAATTCCAGTAGTCTAGACAGACTGTTTTCCAAGGCAAATACATTTTGATCAGTATTTGTGGTATGATTCATGGTGGTAAAGAGGCAAATAACTCTTTATGACTGGAAGTTGCTTTAACTTGCAGCCACAAGGGAACAAGTCAATGACCGGATGATAGTGGTGGAAACTTACATTTTATAGTAGTAGAGATCTACACCTTACACTGAGTTGGAGGTTTTATTTTTCCAGGACATACAGTCTATCGTAAAGCATTCTGCCACTGTTTATAAACAGCCAGAGCTGCATTGTGTGACAGCTCACAGCCCACAGTTTAGATTTGCAAAGGTCACAGGCGACTGAAAATGTGCAGGCTCTTGGGAGCTTGGGATGTGTCCCAGGACTTAAACTTACTTTGTGTCTGCCTCAGTAAAGAGGAGGCACTCCAGCTCTGTTTTTCCTGCATGTAACTGGCTAAAGCAATAAGAGAGATGCAAGTTTGTAAGTCTTACATTTACAGTCTGACAAGCAATGTTGTACAATTTTGTATGTGCTTTGGTTGGATCTGTTTTATATCTCTATTTGTTTTATAACTCCAATAAAGGCAGAGGCTTGTACTCACAACTATCACTGTGTTGTCTGACCCAAATAAGGAGAATGGAAATCTCTTAGGACTGTTTTATGCCTCTATAGTTATTGTCAAGGTTTTTTGAAATGATTGCTAAGCACATATAGGGGCTCCTGTTCTGACTATGCAGAACAGAAGGAAACAGGGTATTGAATTTTAAAATACTATTGTTTAAAGCCTTTGTCCTCAGAACTTCAGGGATTTTAATTTTCATCTTATACACAATCTGACTGCAAGTGGCGCTGTGTGAAATTATGTCTTTTTGTGGTGTATCTCTTACAACAAAAGACAGGGAGCTGGGGCTGTCCAGCCTCGAGAGGAGCCCCAGCTGAGAGGGGCCCTCAGCCCTGGCTGTCCCTGTCTGCAGGGAGGGCTCAGAGCAGGGCCCAGGCTCTGCTCCAGGGACCCAGCACTGGCACCAGAGGAACGGGCAGGGACTGATCCCAGGAAGTTCCAGCTGGACATGAGGCAGAACTTCTTCCCTGGGCAGTGACCAAGCCCTGAACAGATTGTCCAGAGAGGATAGGGAGTCTCCTCACTGGAGATATTCCAGAACCATCTGGGCACAATCCTGTGCTGTGTGCTCTGGGACGGCCCTGCTGGAGCAGGTAGGTGTAACCAGATGAGCCACTATGTTCTTTTAGACCATATAATGTAATTGTTTAATGAGACAATGTCAATATAATTAAAAGCATGCACTAGAGCCTGGCTCAGTTGTTCTGTGATAATAAAGTACTGAAAGGAAGAAAGGGAGCTGTGTGTGATCTTCAAGGTGCTGAACTGCTGAAGTGCATTTAAACCACCCTCAAACAGGGCCATCAAGTATCAGCTGCCTCACCTTTGTCAGGGATGGCTTTGAGAGACTGAATCTTCAGTTTACATATAGACAAACATTTAGGTACCAGAATTCATTAGGTAAAGAGGCAGTGTTTCTGCTTGTACCCTTTGCCCTGTTATATAAAGAGGTTATTTTTGTAGAACTTAAAAAAGTCTCCTTAAGCTGTTGCAGACTGGTTGTGAAAGCAACATGTAATCTGTATATTTGCTAAAGAACACCAACTTTTACAGGAGCTATTGAAATCTTGGTGAGGGAAAATCTCTTCAGCTCCAGGTTTGATTTGTGTATCAGAAGTTACATCTTAGTACATGCAATTTCATGGTGGTTGACCATCAGGCTAAAAATACTCCTCTTGACCACACACAGAGTAACCTTTTTAAAATGTAAAATTTACGCATGCTGATAGCTACAGAATTTTTTAAGACAATTGTTTTTAGCTTTAAAAAATGGGGAAAAGTGAAATTTTCTTGGGTTTTTTCCCCCTCTTTTTTGTTTTCTTTTACCCCTCCCCCCTTTCAGAAACCACATGGCTTATTAATTGGATGGCAGAATGGAAGTCTGTTGTCATCATCCTCTACATTTTTTTGCTTTTGGTGTAAGGACATGGAAAGGTCTTGGAAGGAAATTGCCTGAAATTTTGCCAGGGGAAGTTCATGTTAGAGAAAATTTTCTTCATGGAAAGGGTGGGCAGTCATTGGAATGGGCTGCCTGGAGAGGCAGTAGAGTTACCATCCTAGAAATATTCACAGAATGTGTGGATGTGGTACTTGAGAATATTCTTTATGGTAAACATGATGGTGCTGGGTTGGCAGTTGGACTTTATAGTTTTATAGGTGTTTTCCAAGCTTAATAATTTCAGGGTTCTGAGATTTTATAACGAAGAAATTTTTACAGATGAGAAAAGCGGTATTTGTATTGTACAGATATCCAAGCATACTTCAATCATATCTTGCAGTATTTCAGTCCAATAGAGGTAAAATTGGAAAAGAAAAACATGGAAATTAAATGCTAAGAAAAGATTTCCATCATTTGAAACGCAATACCTCCCTTTTATTTTTGTAGTATTTGCATTTTTTAACACACATACTGTGCTGTGAATTAATGGCTCTAGTTGGATTTTTGGGGAGTTTATTTTTTAAAGCATAAATGCTGTAGTATAGATTTGTAATGCTTGTATCAGAGTTCACTGTCCCTGGTAGCTTGGTGCTTGGCTAGCACATTTTATGTGGAGCTATATTTGGAGAGAAGCAGTGAATGAGACATTCATGTATTCCAAGACCATCACCTGTGGAGTTCTGAGGGACATGTTTTGTTTTTTTAAATACAACCATACAGATATTGCTGTGATGTGGTTTTGAGAACATGCTGTTATGACTTACTCTGAATGTGGTGTGATGACTTCTCACTCTCTTTGTGCTTCTTCATCTGTGCTTTTCTGTCTATGACTGCTGAACATGGTATGTGACCTGGATGCTGGGATTTGCTCAGCTGCCTTGGGTGCTCATTTCTGTTTGTAGAATCATATCTTCCAAATTGCTGAGATTTATCATGTGAGATTATTTTGTATGGCAAAGTGTTGTGCCATCAAGGCATCCTCTTTCTCTGCTTAGCTGGGTAGATGAGATAGGTTAGTGGATATTCCATAAATACGGTATTTACAGAATGTCCACTTGGCCATATATTGATTTGTGTCCTCTAATTAAAAGAAAAATCTTAACTCTTACTGGTTGAGAACAAGCACTTAGTGATGAAACTGCTTTTTTTCCATGGGTACATCCACAGAATCGGCACCTTTTCCTGTATCTTCTGTCCTTGTTCAGGACATCACTGTTGGACAAGGGCAGTGTTGCTTGTTTGCACAAATATTGAGAGTCCACTGTGTGATGAATGGAGAATTCATAGCTGATTATTACTGTACTTTAAGTGGGTTCATGGCATTTCCTCTTTTGTTACAGTAAGAATGGTAACTTTACAAGATCTTGAGCTATTTTCCTTGGTCTGGAGAACTTTTTGGACAGACTAATCTCTGATAACCAAGGTGTAGTTGATAGCTGAAGAAAGTCTACCGGATTTCAGGGAAAGATTGGAATATAGTCAACCAACCGTATGTTTCTTTGGGAGACCTTTCTTATCGCTGTATAGGTAAGGAATTCACCAAGAGAAATAATACCCAGTTAGGATTTACTGCCTAGTTATTTTTTTCTAGCAGGGAATTATTTCCATAAAATGTCTGCTGGCGTGCCCATGCTTGCTGTCCTTCAGAAACTCCTTAGTCAGCAGGATGGGAACCAGATGAGTAGGAGAAGCAGAAGCACTATGATGAGCAGAAAATAATTAAACCACTGCAGATGTGCAGGTGGAGAAAACTGAGATCTTAAGAACTAGAGGAGAATATATATATATTTTGGGCTTTATATATGTATGTATAAAAATATATATAATATACATATATTTATATATATATATAAACATATATATATGTAGTTGCTTTTTTTAAGCCCAAATGACCACCTTTTAGACTTGCTTTCTTGTTCTCAAGAGGACACGTGCCCAGACCTGTGTAGGAAATGTGGCTGCCAGCTGGCACAGCAGCACAGCACCTTTCTAAGAGACCTAATTTTAGATTTGCAGAACCTGGCAATACTAGCTGCCTCCATATGTATTAGGCATACATATGTACAGTTTGTACTATCTGTTAAACTGAATTTGAACATTTGATTTCAAGTTTCTTTGCAAACTTTTATTAATAAGGGCCAGGCTATTGAGAGCTGTTGATAAACACAAAAAAAGTGTTTTAATTTCATGAAGTCTTTGGGTTCACGCTACTTTTTTTTATGAATTTACACCTTTTGGTGGCTGCTCTAGGATATTAAAATGTGTGGTGAAATACCATTTTCTCATGTTTTAAATCTGTATTGAGAGGAGGCTAAAATAAATCCTTTGGAGTAAGAGCAGAAATCGGCCATATTAAATTCAGTGTTAAAAATGGAGGCAGAGCTATTTGGAGAGCTGGTTTTCATTTTTCTGGGGTATAAATTCTGAGATAGAAGGTGTTGAAGACATCATAGCAGTCTATAATGATTTGTGCAGCTAACCAGAATGTGAGGAGCAAGAACCTGTCAATTAGTTCTTGTAATCACCATTAGCCTGTGTGTAATACTCAAGACAAGTCTTGTGTATAATTCTAAAATACTTCATAATATTATTTGCACTAGAAGAGAAAATGCAAATATTTATGTGCAGTAGCAGTGAAATACTGCACCTAAAGCTTTCTGGGGATGGATTCTGCAGTGTATATCTGGAGTATTGAAGTATATAATTTTTGTGAAATCTATTAGTGTTGCTTTGAATTCTTGTTAATATATTTTTTGGATTTCTTTCAGCTCTTCGTTGTAGTCTCCAGTTTCTTGGAAATGTTGCAGCAGGAAATGGAGAGTCCCAGAATAGTATTTGGAAGTGTGCTTTCCCAGATCTCTTCTTGTAAGCATGGATGCAGGTTTCTTTTCTAGTGTCATTTGTGTGGTTGTATTCAAATCTTCTGTACATGATAGTTGTGCCTTTGTGAGCACTGTGAAACTCTGAAAAATAACTTGAGTGAAAATGGGCTGGTTGAGACCATACCCTATAGATGTTTCTTGTTAGTCAACCACAGGGATCACAACCTTTAAAAACTTGCTTTTTCTAAACTAACAGTAAATTGATTTAATTTAACAGAAACAGGAAGAAAACTATTTTGAATTATGATCTTCAAACATAAGCTTTATTTCAGACATGTTTTCAAGTAGTTACACTCATTTCCAAGAACACAGCATTTTCTTTTCTCATGTTGCTGTCTCTGTGCAAATCTGTCAGTATTGGTGGATCAGATGTAATCTATAAACGTTCCTTAATCTTCATCTCTTTCAATCCTTCTATCCCCCTCCTAACCTCACCAGAATATCTTCCTGGGGATTTGATAACATGTGTAAGCAAATATTTCATAACTATTTTGTGCAGACACATGACAACTTTGTTGATGGGTTCAGCAAGAATTTCTGTAGTAAGCTGGTAACAAAAGCACTTTGATTCCATTTGATAATCATTCTCTGTGGGTTTTTTGAAACCCACTTGTTAGCACCGGATATAGGAAGACTTTACAGTAAGAAAGCATTTTCAATTTGGCATTTATTTTGTAAATTTCCTGTGAAGTTCAGTTGTGAGTTGGATATTTTTCCTTGCAGGTAACTTTTATCCTTCTTAGGCAATGGCAAACTTGTGGTTCTCTAAAAGACAGCAAAGCACAACTTAACGAGCTTAGTGCTACTAGCCTGTTTTTCCAAGGTCCATTTTAACTTGCCCTTAACTCCTTGTTTTCTCTTGAAGGAAATGCCTGACATACAGCGATGAGAAAATTGTCACCTATTGCTGCATGGTCCTGTTCACTTGCCTGAATTCAGAGCGAGTGAGCGAACTGCTGGAAACGGGGAACTTGACTGTGGCACTTCATGTCCTGAGAGTCTACAAAGAACAGCTGGATTCTGAGTGGTCGTATGTATTGTGAAATTTACTTTCTCCTCACCTCTTAGTTAGGTGTTTTTCTGGTGTAAATCACTGTATTAAAATGTCTAAACTTGTGACACTGTGAAGTAGTAAATGAAGATCTAGTAAGAAATTGGTAGTTTATAATAGAGATTATTTTCATGGTAGTTTCAATGACTCTTTTGATTGTTGCTAAAATAAGACTCCTTTTTCGTTGAGGGCATAGGAATTTGTTCTCAACAAATGTTTTTCTTTTTTTAATGAAATAAGGTTCTAGAATGCAAACTAACTTATACTTGTTTGGTGGTTTGTAGAGGTTTTTTAAAGTTAGCACAGAATAGTCATACAGACAGGTCATGCTAGGAGGACTTGTATGTCTAATGCTTATTAATGCTACATAAAACGTGGTTGCTTTCTTTTTTCCTTTTTTAACATAGCTGTTTTCTGTAGGCACACAGTTTGTGGTTATTGGGAATGGGGCTGCAGTCAAGCCTCATCCCTAATTGGCTACAAGTGTGAAAGATAGGTGAACAACATTGAAGGCAATGAAATACAGAGTGCTGTGGTGTACTGACCAATCACAAAAGGCTAGAGAGGGCACACAGGTATAATACATGTAAGATGAGTAGTATAAAAGGTTGTACTAAAGAGCAGTTAATTGCTAATGGCACTTAAAAGGCTTAAAGCCTTCCTTGGTGTCAGTCGTGCCTCCACCATCTGGTGAACCCGACATGATCCTGAGGTGATTTGGGCACATGACTGTGAACCTAAGAGCAATAAGATGGTGGAGCCCAGCCAAACAGAGCAAGCAGACGAAGAGCCTAAGAGCAAGGTCCACAGCCTAAGCAGGTGGACCAAGAGCCTAAGGATGAAGCAGGTGGGCAGAGAGCCTAAGAGCAAAGGAGTTGCGGAGAGCCTGCACATCCAGACAGCTTCTAAACAAACGCACCACCCCCAGGTGAGAGGCTGGGAACTTAGGGATGGAGGCTCACATATTTGCAGAGGAAGAGTCCATATTGGACATCTGCTGCAAATATTAAAGAGGAAAGGTATTGAAGTGTGAAGAGCGGGTACTACGTGCCTTTCTTATTTGGTGCAAAAGAAATGGTGCCAAGGCAGATGCACAGACTGCCTTTTTTGTTGAACCTTGGGAAGAAGCAGGGTGTGCCCTGTGAGAGGCAGCCATGACAGGAGACGGAATAGCCACTTGGTGACTTAAAACATGGTGTTTGGTTCCACACATTGCAAGTGCATGCTGACAGAGGAGCGGCAGCTGCTGCTTCTTCAGTCCCGCTTGCAGCCACTGCCCCAGCAGCCAACTTCCTTGCCACAGCCATGTATTCTTTGCCTCCTCCTACCTCTGTGACTGCCCTTTCTGAGAAGGGTCCTGTTCTGCTGATAGCACCTGAGAATTGTGCTCTTTCTGCAGACACTGATGATGACATCCCTATGTCTAGGGGGGAAGCGCTGGCCGCATCTGGCGATGGTGGAGCCACCACAGCTCTCTGGCCCACATGGATTTGGCTGGGCTCCACCATCTTATTGCTCTTAGGTTCACAGTCATGTGCCCAAATCACCTCAGGATCATGTCGGGTTCACCAGATGGTGGAGGCACGACTGACACCAAGGAAGGCTTTCCCAGCTTCCCTTGGCAGCTAGTTGCCTCTGCCACTGTGCCAGTGGCATGGAGCTAGCCAAGAACTGCCTCCATGCACTAGTGCTGCAGATAGAGCAGGGACTGTCAAGCCTCGAGGAGAGTTAGGGGGCTGTACCAGCACCATTGAATGGCTCCTGTCAGTGCTCTACAGTCAGTAAGCTGCTGTGGTGAAGGCTGTGCAGAGGCCACGGATGGGCAAATCCACTCCCTGCAGGCCAAAGCCAGTGGTGCATCCCGTTTACAGCCAAAGAATCTTTTGATCAATCTAGCAGGCAGAGTTACAGGAAGCAAGATGCCTGCTGACTGCTCCCCCACTGTGGGATATATTTACAGTAGAACCCGTGTCCGTTACAGTAAGAGGGGAGATCTGAAAAAAATCTGTGTGAGATTGTACGATCAAGCTTGGGAGGTGGGGGAATTAGACTTGGCGAATCAAATTCTAGTATGCCCTGTGATATGAAATAATAGCATGGATGGGACCCCTTTCATTGGAGTGTGATTAAGGACTTCAGAAACATGGTGATGCAGCATGGAGTTGCTTCTCATTTTGCTCAGTCAAATTGCTGCAAGGTATCTTTAGTAATGAGTTAACACTCTTCAACTGTCAGCAGATAGCACAGATTTGTTTCTCCCCAACTCAGATGTTGATCTTTGAGTCACAGTGGAGGCGATTAGTGAAAGAGGTTGCCTAAATAATTAAGGACATTCTCAGGAGGACCCTCATTTTGGGGTAGGTCTGCCCAAGCTCATGAGGAACCTTCTGACTAACAACGCCCCACAGCTTCAAGCCTGACCGCACCCCTTAGTGCTAGAGCAAGGAAAAGAGCTTGCATTTCTTGAGATGCAGTGTGTACCGGATATAGGGGCTCCTTGTCAGTCATGGACAACGATCAGGCAGAAGCCTAATGATCTGAATATCACATTTGGAGATCTCTTTAGAGAGGCAATTGAGAAACAAACTGATAACATAGCAGCCCAAGAAACTTTGCTTTTACAATTGATAAAGATATCGTGAATGCTGAGTGTAAAAAAACCTTATTGCTGCCACAGAATTCTGCACAAGTTGATATGATTGAGGCTTGCAGCAAGGTCAGGATGACACATTACCAGGTGGAGCAGCTGGCAGTGTAAGTTGCTGCAGCTTTGCAGATCTCCAAAAACTGTTTTCGGTTTGGGCAAAAGGGGCATTTTAAGAGAACTTGCCCTAACCAGCCTGGCTGCTTTTTGGTGCCGGGGATAGTGGGTGGCGCCCTTTCAGGCCATGTGCTTGCTGCAGCAGACAGTGATGTTATGCTGTGCAGTGCCCTTCTACGTTTGACAGCCAGGAACAGGTGCTGCTGCCCAGAGGGCCGCTGAGAAACAGGAAGCAGAGCGTGATACAGATGTGCGCTCAGATGCAAATGTGTCCTGGCAACCAGGCTTACGTAGCAAGTTCAGCACCAGAACCAAAGGGAATGCAGGAGTGGATGTCATCACGGCTGCCTCAGTCACCATAAATGACAACAAGGTACATAATATACCATTAGATGCCTTTGGCCCTTTGGGATATAGGTTGAGTGCATTACTGGTGGGAAGTTCAAGTGTTACCTTGCAAGGGTTGTTACCCTGTTGTGTTACCTAGACTTACTGATGCGGACTGTCTTGGGCAGATTTGTGCCATGGTGTGGACACTGTCACCCCCAGTCACCATACCTAAGCAAAGTTGTATTGCTCAGTTGGTCCCTTTTGTGGCAAAAGTACCTGGTGTAGAATCAGTTGAGAGAGGGACCGTCAGATTTGGGTCCACAGGCACCCCCGAGGTTTTTTAGACCCAAACAGTTAATGACTCCAGACCCAATATGATGCATTCTTTAGAATCCATACAAGGTTCCCCTCCCGCAGGTGACTATTACTGGCATGATTGACAAAGGAGCTGATGTCACTATTATTTCAAAGAAACAGTGGCCTTCTACCTGGCCCACAGTACTTTCTGCAGCAGTGGCAGGAGTTGGGCATACAGCTGCTAGTTACCAAGTTGCTCATCTGTCATTAATGTGTCGTTAATCCTGATGGGCAGGTAGCGACGATCCACCCTTATGTAATTTTGATGCCTTTAAATTTGTGGGGACATGTTTGTCTGACTCAATGGGGAGTCACCTTAATGACAGAGCAAGATTTTTCTTAGGGGCCACTGTGGTAAGCGATCAGCATAGACCTACCATCCCATTACAGTGGCTGGCTACACAGCCTGTATGGATTGACCAGTGGCCCCTGACTCATGAAAAATTGACAGCTCTCAAGGAGTTAGTTAATGAGCTGCTGGTACAAAATCATATTGAGCCATCACAGAGTTCTTGGAACACTCCAGTATTTGTGATCAAAAAGAATTCTGGTAAGTGGAGACTCTTAGGTGATCTCCATCGGGTTAATGAGGTGATGGAAAACATGGGAGCATTATAGCAAGGTAATGCCTTCTCCCACCATGTTTGCAGCTACTTGGGATGTTTGTATTGTTGATTTGAAGGATTGTTTTCTTGTTATACCCTTACACTCAGATGGTGCTCCTAAGTTTGCTTTCACTGTCCCCTCTGTTAACAATAGCGAACCTGGGGAAAAGTATCATTGGCCTGCGTTACCCCAAGGGATGAAAACCAGCCCTACCATCTGTCAGTGGTATGTGGCACAAGCGTTATCACAGGTCAGGGAATGATTTCCTCAGTTTTATTGTTACCGCTATATGGACAATATCTTGGTTGCTGCTCTAACTGTAGAACAGCTTGATGTGGTAATATCTGTAATGCAAGAGGTTTTGACAAGTTATGGTTTGTGTGTTGCTCTTGACAAAGTACAGTGACAAGCCCCCCTGGAAGTATTTGGGAGTGAAAATCTTGGACCAAGCTATTGAACCTCAGACGGTAGCCATTCAGCATTCTGTCTGAACATTGAATGACTTGCAGAAACTGCTAGGCACAATTAATTGGATCAGGTCATTATTTGGATTATCAAATGTGCTGTTGGCACCACTTTTTGATCTATTAGAAGGTGATCCCTCCTTGTTATCTTCCAGGAGCTCGTCACCAGAAGCACTTGCTGCATTGAAGCAAGTAGCATCAGCAGTACAAAGGAAAAAAGCCTGGAGAGTGGTTATCACCATACCTTTCAGTGTATATATCTTACTATCTCAGGACTGTCCTGTGGATCTCATAGCTCTGTGGCATGACAGTTGTCAAGATCCTTTGCACTTCTTAGAATGGGTATTTCTATTATACCAGTGCAGGAATACAGTTACCATTCACTTAGAATTGGCTGCTCATATAATTTGTAAAGCCAGACAACAGTGTGTCCAGTTATCAGGACAAGAGCCAGCCATTATGACTGTACCCTTGACCTCTTGACTGTTGGGACTGCTGTATGGCAAATAGCTGTTTTATAAATGGCTATTGTAGGAATCAGGGACACAGGGAATATTTCTCTGCCTGTCCTGGGAGTTCCTGACCCCCCAGGAAAACACTGTTTTTAACCTCTGTCCATGGAGATAGCTTCCAGAGCTCTGAGATAGGCTTGGAAGCAACCGGAGTGTGAACTAGATACTAGTGTAGTTATTAGGTTTATCACTTAGTAAAAAGTGTATATTTGGGTTTTATATGATATGGATGTGAGGGTTCAAGGTGGAGAATTCTGGGTGTTGCCTCAGTTTTCCTTCTCCTTCTTCACTCGCTTCATCTTCTCAGTGTTGGGGACACAACCTTATTGGATAGTATTAGCTGCAGTGCTGATGTTATGTGAAAAGACAAATAATTAGGTATTGGTAGTAAAGTAATAACAATAGACGTTTTAAGAACGTGGTGTCAAGTAATTGGTTTGCTTATCTTGTATAAATTCAGACATTTTGAGCCTCTCAGCATTCTTGCTGGGATGTTTTTCAAGAGTGCAGAGCCTGTGTTACCCTAGGCTTGAAACAGATGACAAGAGACAATAAACAACCTTTGAAGATCAAAAGCAAGGCCCCTCTGCTTCCTTTGTGGGTGCAACACAGTTTATCAGGGGTCGCGCAGTTCTTGCAATCCAGTGTCAGGGGAGAACCCAACAGGCTATGGTAGACTTCCTGGGAAAAGTATTATTCCATTACCCTGCACATAAATTTTTGCAGTTACATCTTGAATTGCAAATTGTGGAATCATCACTGTATTCCTCAGCCCCTTTACAGGGGTGTATGGTTTTTGCTGATGGATCAAGGCAGGCTGGAAAAGCAGCTGTCACTTGTATAGAGTGAGATCAGTGGCATGATCTTATAGGCCAACATGATGGATCCCCTCAGCAGAATTAAAAGTAGTCATAATGGCTTTTGGAGCCTGGCCTTATGAGAATTTAAATCTTGTATCTGATTCTCAGTATGTATGCAATATAGTTCATGGATTAGATCGTGCTGTTCTGAAAAAGGTAAATGGTAAGGAACTGTTTCATTTGTTAAAAAGATTATGGCATACTTTACATCAACAAACTGCACCATTTTATATTCTTCATGTTTGTAGTCACACTATCTTGCCTGGATTCATTGTGGAAGGAAATCTCATGCGGACAAGCTGGCAGACCCAGCATGGGCTGCCCTGGTACCAGACACTTCACAGCAAGTAATTTAGTCACATCAATTTTTCCATCAAGGGGCGTGTGCTTTGTGACATCAATTCCATCTTATGTCTGCAGCAGCATGTGATATTGTTGCCTTATGCTATCATTGTCAGCAACATGTTGCTATGATTCGGGATGGGACAAACCCTAGAGGACTGAGAGCTCTTCAGCTATAGCAGTCTGATATTACTCATGTTTCAGAATTTGGTTGCCTTAAATACGTATGTGGTTCTCTGGACACTTATTCTAAGGCCTGTTTGGCTTCTGTACATGCAGGAGACCAGGCAAGGGATGTGATCTTGCATTGGTGTGGTGCCGCTGCAGCCTTAGGTGTACCACGTGTCGTCAAGACTGATGATGGACCTGGTTATGTAGGTTAACATACCCAACAATTCTTGCAATCTTGGGACTCAGCATGTCACTGGTATTTTGCATTCCTTGATTGTCAAGCTATCGTAGAATGCTTTCATTGTAGACTTAAAGCCTTTCTTCAAAAACAAAAAGGTCGAATAATAAGTGAGACCCTGCGGGCAAGAGTTTGGAAAGCTGTGCTTACAATGAATCATCTCACTATTCCTCCCTCATGCACAATACCTGTTATTCTAACAGACTTTTTGTAATTACAGTCACCAAGTGACAGGACCCATGGCCCTGATCCAGTCTGGGTTTGTAATTCACAAACATGAGCCTGGGAGTGCCCATGGGATCTTGTTTCCTGGGGACATGGATATGCCTATATTTCAACAGATACTGGAGTTCAGTGGGTGCCTTCTTGTTGCATTCGACCTGTGTTGGATAATGCCCCTCGAAGCAACAAACCGGACTCCTTGGACTAAGCAAAGATGTGTAGGTGACAGGAACATATATAGACTCTATCTTATCCTTGTATGTTACTTTGGGAAGTTATATAGTTTTTGATGTTGTCAAAGTTGTGTAGCTATTGATAGAATTCTATAGCTGTTGATTTTGTTAATATCGTAATATAAAGCCTTTAGCTTATTCTTGTATGATGCTTTATAGAGTTGTACAGCTATTGATATTGTCAATATTCTGTAAATGAAGGTATAAGCATTTTGATTGTCAATGTTTCATAAGTGTAGGTATAAGGATTTTGATGATATCTAATGTAGGTTTGGGGAATTAATCAAAGTCAGTACATGGACACATTCCAGAGCTAGTGAGACCTATGTAAAAATATACTTGCACCATGTTTGCTTTTTCTTCTGCAAGGGCCCTGTAGAAGGATAGCAGACATGGCATTTATTTAAAAGCGAAGGGGAAATTGTGGGCACACAGTTTGTGGTAATTGAGAATAATTGGGAGTGGGGCTGTGGCCAGGCCTTATCCTTAATGAGCTACAACTGTGTAAGACAGGTGAACAGTATTGAAGGCAATGAAATACAGAATGCTTTGGTGTACTGACCAATCACAAAAGGGTAGAGAGGGCACACAGGTATAATACATGTAAGATGAACAGTATGAAAAGTTGTACTAAAGAGCAATAAACTGCTGATACTTGAAGCCTTCTTTGGTGTCAGTCATACCTCCACTGTCAGTTTTCTACTGCAACATGCAGTGATTTTTGTACCAAAACAGGGAAGACTTTTTTTGTGAATCCTCATTTCACACTTAAAGAGCACCTAATCAGTGGTTTTATCCCTCTGAACTTTCTATATTTTTTACTAATGACCATTCTTCTAAATATTGTTGTCAGTTACGCCTTCGATAAATGTGCTGCTCTACATAGCAAGGATGAACATTCAGCTAATTGTTACACCATGTATTCCAAGGGGAAAAAATAGTTTGTGTTTTTGTAGCATTCTTTTTAAGGTTGTGTTTAAATTTCAAAATTTAGTTAGGAAGATGTAGTGGTCGGGAGGTGAGTCCATTGGTCTGATCCGAAATGCCGCGACCTTCCCAGAGAGGTGTCTTGTAAGAGACAGGTTTCCAGGGGTCTCAGGCACTCCTCTGGCCACCAGGAAACCTCAGCAAGGTACAGCCTGTGGCTGCAAGTGGTCAGCTCAATGATTTTCAGCTCAGTGATTTCAGCTCTGCTTGCTAGGTTCTCCCAGGTTGACTCAGAGACAGATAGGAGCATCATGTGGCAGTTCCACAGAGGTAGCCTTTGTTGTCCAGCAGCTCCTTACTGAACCGGGCAGAAGCTGGGGTTTTTATAGGGGAAAGCAAGGGTGGTACTAAGGGAAAAAAACAATGGGTGGTAAGTGTCTTGGTTTGTAAGACAGGTATCTGTTAAGGAAGGCAGGAACCTCCCTTGAAATGAAAAAGAAAAATATAAGTCCCACCCCTTTCCCTCCGAATTATTATATGTTGAAACATGGGGCTCTCAGGCAGAGATATGGGAATAGGAATAACAGTTCTTTACTAATATGTATAATAAGGCAAACAAAGGACAATAACTACAGTATTAACAACAGAACAGAACAGGGACCTCGTCTTGGCCAAGATGGGAAAAGTAGAGGAGAGGCGGTGCCTCTCACCTGGCACTCAGTCCCAGAGCTCCTGCAGGGCTCTGAGGAAAACACCTCACTGGAAATGGCAGAGATGAGCAGAAAGTCCCGGGCTGGTGGATGAGATGGATCAGCAGCTCCACGGTGGCAGCTGGGGCTGCAGCATGTCTGGCAAGACGGGGTGCGAGGGCCACACCACGAAGAAGAAGAAAGAAGCAGCAGCTGCTCCGTCTGGAGGATGGGAGAAAAACCTCCCTCACCACAGAGAAAGCTCCCAACGAGTGTCCCCTTCTCCCCTCGAAGAAGAAAACCAAACCAGCCAGCTTCCAACTGCCCCCGCCCTCTCTTTTTTTCTGCCTCCCCCTTCCCCACTGGGCCCAGCCGAATTCTTTGTCTTTCTTAAGTGCCCAAGAAGTACCAGCCATCAGGTTTTCCCCTCAGCTAGTGAGGAAAAGATTCCAATAGGTAAGAAGGAGCAAAAGGGACACCTAACCCACAACAGTAAGAAACCAACATAGGCATCAAGTTAAGGTGGGATGCCTCACCATGACAAGGGAGGAAGGCCTCCTCTCCCAGGGATGTTTTGAGATCAGCTGTCACAGCCCATTCAAGGGACATGCCTCCAGATGAAAAGCTTGGCAAGCTTGTCTGACTCCACAATTGGTATTTTAGAAGCAATATGGAAAATCTCAACATAGACTTACGATGATTGAGTGAAAAGTAAATACCATTTTACAGTTTGCTTTTGTACTGAAAAAAATGACCTGAAATTAGTTTGTGGCTTGGATTTTTTAATGGCAAGGGCAATTTGCTTGGACATAAGCAGTTTTCAAAAAGTAAACTGTAAGTTTAGAGTCAAACAATGAGACTTCTGTTTCAAAAGTGACAAACTGAGTATTTACACATGTATTATTGACAGATGACAAAACTAGAGTGTTGCTTTTCAGACAATTATCCCGATCACCCTTCCTTTTTTTTTGTATTGAAGATACATTGAAATTTGTTTTGACTGAGATACCGAAGTCATAGGGGTAAATGTTGAGGGATGCATTTCCCTGATCTCTCTATTGTGAAGTAGATTCAGTTGATGTTACAGTGAAAATGTCTTACCTCCACCGTGGAAGTTTCATTTGGGTGGGAAACAGTGTCTTTTCACTTGAAATTGAAAACGGGCAAACTCTAACACTGAAAATTTGCAGCTTTACTTCAGCTCTCCTTGAAGACATCTACATCCCAGTAGGGTTGCTGAAAGGAATTTACGTGGCTGTGGCATTTGCAATGTCCTAGTGGAGAGGTTTGGGTCTCTTGTGCCATGGATGGCAAAAGTGCACAGCAACAATTATATTGTATTATATAGCTAGACTGAAATACAGATTATTCTTGGATATTATGCAGACTGCTAATTCACAAGTGGCTGAAATTAAGATATTCTTACCTAAAGTTAAAAGTACCACTTAATTCCTGCCTACCTTCTTGTGTCTGAGCTGGAGCATCTGATTTTGTGTTACAGCAAATAAGAAGTGACTGCCACATGTGTGCTTGCTTTCTCTTGACTGGGCTTTCTTGTTGTCAGTTGCTGCTTTTAGATATTGGAACTCTTCATTTGAATGACTGGGTAAGTTTTTGTCATAGGTATTCAATTCATTATTTTATTCTCTTTTATTGAGCATTGAAATTTATGAAATGAATGTTCCTCTAGGACAGTATCCAATGCATTCCACAAGTAAACAACTATGATGCTCACTATTTTTGCAGTTGCTGCCATGAATTGTTAGGACAGAGAGAGGATATCCAGGATAAATACTTGGATTTAAGGCCATTGGCTGAAATGTAGTCTCTCCTGTGGAGTACTCACTACTCCATTCAGCTAGCATATGTTGGGTTCTCTATTCCTCACCCATCACAGGAATGCAAGCACACCTTTCCAGTCTTATTTTGATGAGCTGACAGTTCTTTCTCTATTAATAACTCTATATTCATGTTTTGAGTCCAGTTTCCCATCTTCACATTGAAAAAGTCCTTAAGAAAAGTTCAGGAGGACCCTCTTTCAAGTGTGATACTTTTTGCCTCTTCCACAGCAGTTCTGCAGACAGTTTCTGTCTGAGGAGAGCTGAGATTGTTCTGAGCAGTTCCTCAGAAATTCTTTTTTAAAGGCAGCAGTTGGTAGCAGAACTTTTCTTCTGCCTACCATAAACTCCTCTCCCAGTTAAGAGAGAGCAGATGAAGGGTCTTTAAAGGCTGGATGTAGCTTTCTGGAATTTTCCTGTCACTTTTGCCTACTTCTCAAGTCACAAGACTTTTGGTAGAAGGCTAAGATTTTGGGTTAGAAAATAGGGAATATTTGAGGTGTTGGCTCTGAGTTCTGAGAGGGATGGATCACAGGAGATAAGATGTCAGTTCAGCAACTTCTGATTCTAATCAGTCATGGAAAGCCAAGTCATTCACTTCTTAGGAAGTTTTTGAAATAGAGAGAGCTGTTTTGCAGATCAGCATAGTGGAATTTCTAGACTAAGCACTGATGCAATTTTAAAATGTGTTTGTAGATTGACAACATGATAAAAAGTTGCCTTAGAACTGGAAAGAATGAGTGGTAACAGTGCTATGATGCACATCTAAGTGTATTTTTTGAGTGATACACACTCTGTTATGTATTTTTGTGGTGTGCTGTGAGCTAAGAAATAGTTAATAAAGGGGGAAGTCAGTTTTACAAGGAATGTCCTGGTCAAATTTTCTGTCCGATTCTTCTGTGATCGTGTTTCTTCAGAGCAGATGGTCTGAAGGCTCATTTCATTAAGCTTATGGTTACTTGTCAACCTCAGAAATGCTTCTACCTCTGAAATCTATGAAGCTGGAGAAAGTAATACATTTAATAAATATTTTAATGATTTAAGAACTGGTGTATCCTTTTCTTTCTCTTTTAGAAGCTTGATCTTCTCAATAGCTCCAGGATTATTTACATATTCCTATCTTTGCCATTTTTAATCTTAGATGCTGAATGGCATATTAAAATGTTATTAATTGACATATATTAGATAATGTGTTTTCACATTGCCACTAAACTTCTGTTCAGTACAGCTCCTGAACTTGTGTCAAGCTAGCAGTCCTGTAATCTTGAATGCTGGGAGCTCATCTGAGATTGCTGCTGCTGGTCTGACTCTCAAGAGCAATGATCTGAGGAAGCAGATGATATATATCTCCAGCTGAGGTTCTTAGAAATATTTGTCTGACTGGCTGGTACTGTAGCTGGGCTTGTGGAGAGTGTCCAGAGCTTGCTGCTTTCGAAAGTTGCAAGGTGTATGATTTTACAAAATGTACTTCAAAGAGTAAGTCTGCAAAGACACTAACTGCAGAAACAAGTTTGCTTCCTTTCTTGGATCTGATTTCTGACATATGCTAATTAATTGATTCTATCTCCTCAGCAATTCTTTACTGTGCAGTTGTCTTCTAGACAATGTGCTGTTCTTTGCAGAGTGAGCTACTTCTGAGCTTTTAGCTCAGGAATTAACACCACCTAACTCGTGGAAAACGCGCTTCTCTGGCCTAGTTCATCAGGGACCATTCATCTCCTAGCTTTAGTCCTGAAATTTTACTCTTTAATGTGGGCTTCCCCTTCCAGGGACAGGTTTCTTCTAGTTTGCTCTGCTTAAGATCATGGTTATGGATTAGCATTCCCTCCAAAATGCTTCCATGCACCTAGAACGTCTTTAAACCTCTCGGTTCAGTTCAGTTGTTTCCACTTTCTTGTGATCTTTTATTTCCCTTTTCTTTCAGTGTTACTTGGTTCTTAAACAGCAGCAGATCTGGCTCCTAAACTCTTTCTGGTTTTTCTGCATCTTTTCAGGTCTGCTTCTTCCATCCCTCTCTTCCATCTTATAGTTCCCTTCAAAGAGTTGAGCATGGTTTTCAGGCCCTTGTGTGACAGTAATTTGTTTTCTGTGTATCTTCCATCTTTCCAAAATATTTCTAATGATACACACATATAATTCTGAACTGTTGGTGTATTGAATTGAGCATAAAGAATCATAGGATATTTGTAAGGGGCCTTAAAGCTCATCCAGTTCCCACTCCCTGCTGATCAGGACAGTAGAACCGAATAGCATTTTACTCACTTGATAAGGACAGCAGAACAAAACAACAATTTTGCCCTTATCAAATGAAAGGAATAGTGTGGCCTTGGAGAAGCAGACAAAACAGAATTCATGCAAAATGCAAGAAGGATGCCGCCTTAGCTCTGCAAAGCTGATAAAGTGGAAGTTACGCAAAACAGTGATATCGCACTTACTTAAAAGTGGGAGTCAAGGAGCAGCCACCTAAAAAGGACACTGGATGTTGAAGGGGAGACTCTCAAAGAATGATATAAGGATTTCCAGTTAGGGGTGTGACTGTGTAAAATAAAGTCAGGGAAGCTGCTCATATGTAATAAGTGTGTGATAAAAATTCTGTTCACCTGATGTTCGGGGCATTCAGTTGAAAGATGGTCACCCTGGGTGCCCAGTGCTGCCCTAAAGAATGCCTGCTTTCTAATACTCAAACTGTGTTAAAATGTTTCTATTGGGCCAATTTCAGTATCAATGCCACAGGCAGGGACACCTTCCACTATCCCAGGTTGCTCCAAGCTCTGTCCAGCCTGGTCTTGAACACTTCCAGGGATGGGTCAGCCAGAGCTTCCTTGGGCAACCTCTGCCAGAGCCTCACTACCTTCATAGAAGGAATTTTTTCCCTATATGTAATCTAAACCTACTCTCTGTCAGTTTATATCCATTCCCCTTGTCTTATCACTACAGTTTCTGTTGAAGAGTCCCTCTCCAGCTTCCCTGTAACCCTTTCAGATACTGGAAGGTGATGAGACATCTTCACATAACCTTCTCTAGTCCAGGCTGAACAGCCCCAACTCTTATCATCCCGTCTTCATAAGGGAAGTGCTTCAGTCAATTTATTGACTTCATGGCCTCCTCTGGATTTGCTCCAACAGTTTAAATGTGTTAATATTTAAATATCTTGAACACATAAGCAAACCTGCTCCATAAGCTGGTTCTGATGCTGCTTGCTTTGAACAGCCAATTCCTACCAAAGGATGCTGTCAGGAAACTGGACATATCCATCCTTTAGGAAACAAAGCTGGAATATGACTGAGTATCTTGGTTTGTAAGACAGATATCTGGTAAGGAAGGCAGGAACCTCCCTTGAAATGAAAAAGAAAATGTAAACCCCACCTGTCCCTCCTAATTATTATATTTTAAAAACAAGAGGCTCTCAGGCAGAGATATGGGAATAGGAATAACAGTTCTTTACTAATATGTATAATAAGGCAAACAAAGGACAATAACCACAGTATTAACAACAAAGCAGAAACAGGGACCCCGTGGCAGCCTCTCGGCCGAGATGGGAAAAGTGGAGGAGAGGCTGTGCTTCACAAACCCCTCAGCTGGCACTCAGTCCCAGAGCTCCTGCAGGGCTCTGAGGAAAACACCTCACTGGAACGGCAGGGATGAGCGATGAGCAGGAATCCCGGGCTGGTGGATGGGATGGATCAGTAGCTCCATGGTGGACAGCTGGTGCTGCAGCACGTCTGGCAGGACAGGGGGTGCAAGGACCACAAACAGAGAAGAAGAAGAAGCAGCTGCTCTGTCTGGATGATGGCAAAATCCTCTTCTCCCCAGCAGAAGCAGCTCCGAGAGTGTGTGTCCTGCTCTCCTGCTGAAGGACAAAAGATGCCCAGCTCCCTTCCAGCTGCTTCTTGGGCCCAGCCGATTCTTTGTCTTTCTTAAGCACCCAAGAAGCACCAGCCATCAAGTTTCTCCTCAGCTAATGGGGGAAAATTCCAGTAGCTGAGAAGGAACAAAAGGACACCTAACCCCCAATACTGAGTATAACTGTTCAATAACTGAAATGTATTTTCTACTCTGTTTCTGTCTGAATACTAATAAAGCCTGAAGAGCCCTCTATTACAAACTCCCATCCAGTTCCAAAGAAACACTCTATCTTATTTTTTTCAGTAATAGCTTTTCCTAAACTCATGCAGAGGGCCTTTGGCTCTGGAAAAATGTGTAGCCGTTCAAAAGTTGTTTCTCTGTGTTTCCACATTTGCCCACATCCACTCCCTCTTGGGTTTGTGTTAATCAGGAGCAAAGTATGTCACATAGTGTAGAAGACACAGTATTTAAAAGAGAAACCAACAAAGAATGCCACATGAAATCTATTTTAGAATGTGAACCTGGAAAAATATGTGTATTTTAAAATAATTAGGAAAAAGTAGTACAAAAATTACATTATAATTTATCCTAACCAAGATCAATGTGTGTTCTAAAAGCTGTTTATTTTAGAAATACCTTGGTGGCTCTATTAGAGATGAGAGTATAGCTTGTGAAATCAGTTTTTCCAAGTGTGTACATGGGGCAGTCCTGTCCTAATATGGATAGGAAAAACAGGTTGTATTTTTGATTCCTGAAAAGCAAAGAACAAAAATCCTCCATTTTAAAATGAGAGACATAATGTGCCTTTTGTCTTTCAGAAAAATGTTATTAGAAGTGTGGTCAGCTGTTTGACGTTGAAGTAAGTTTTGCTTACATCCACTTTCTCTCTTTGAAACCACAGCTAAATGATTACTGTAAAGATTAGGATGTGAGGCTACCCCTCCCCAGTTTTTTGCCTTTGGGTTTTTTGCCCTGACTTATGGAAAGATGTATGTACAGAAACTGGTACTCCTGTGGCAAGGAGTCTTGCCTACGGGCACAGATTTAAAGGCAAGGATAAAACTCTTCAGTGCTGCTCTTTTTGCTTAATTGGTGTGTGTGTGTGTGGTGAAGAACTTTTTTTTTTGCATTGGGCTGGCAACTCAGTTTCTTCTGCCGGACAGTTTAGGATGCCCTCCACCCCCTTCTTCTGCTCTCCAGAAAGTAATTCTTTTAATTCCAGGAAAGTTGGAGTTATGTTGCAGGTTTCAAGTTCAGCTGTGGTTTTAAATAGTACCAACACTTGGAAAAGTTTCCTTAATTTTAGAGATCTGAGTAACTTCTACTTTCTATTTGCAGTAGCAGTGAATTGGCACAAATTTCCTCGATCTTTCAAAGCTCAACCTCATGCATTGAATTATCTTGTCACATCTTCTTCTGTAGATTGTGGAGAGGGTGGAGCAGGAAGTGCTTTTAACCATTGCTAATCATCTTCCATTTTTTTCTTGGTAGCTCTTCAGAAAAAAATTAATTCAATTTTACATATAAGTTAGATTCAATCTCTCTTAAGAGACTTTCAAATGTAGCTGTCAAATTGATTGGGAGTGTCTTCTGAATCAGAAGATACATAATTTGAATTTAGTCTTCTAGACCTCAGAGTTTACTTGGTGGGGGCTATCATGGCCAGTAGGGAGGATGCTTTCATTGTGGGAATGCCTTTGGAAGATGGCAGGATGTTGAGTGTTGTGCTTGATTCAGTGCAGTAGAGAAGTATTGTGATGCTTGATACTGGGACCAATCCTTAAATATGAAAATGTGGTTTTTTATTCTCTTTCAGAGTAAGAAGTGCTGGTGTGGGAATGGGGTGAAATACCTCTTTTCTAGTGATTTTATGACACCACACATTCCATTTTTTATTAAACAGCTTTATAGTTGTAATTGTTTATTTAAATGGTTTTGGTAGGGTTCCTCTATTCTTAAGCAGGGATTAAATATACTTCTTGTAAAATATGTTGTGATTCCAAATAATTCATCATGAGGCATACTGCTTTTTTAGCATCTGAAAAGGCTGGTGATAAGAGTTTGAAAGTTGGCTGAAAGAAACTGAATTTTCTACTTTACTTTTCTTCAAAATGTGGATGATTTATTACATTTGTTAAATTACAGTAAAAAGATAGTCTTATTAAATATTTTGGATAGAGTGACATTATTGTAGGATGATGAAAAATGCTTGGTTTTGTGATTGGAAAAGAAGGTCACTGATCAAGTAGAGAATTGCCATGTCTTGTTCCTTGTACTTGGAAAACATATATGGGGTTGTCTTCCTCTTTTTCTGAGACCGTGGAAAATGTTCCCTAAATTTGCTAATGGGATAAAATTAACTTAATATGGAGCATGACATTTATTGATAAAGTTAATTGCTTACACCCAGCTTTGATTGGAGCAAGCTTAGTGCCCATCTGGAATATACTGAATGCAAATGTAGCTCATACCACTTTGTCTTGGCTGCTTCTGAACTTCAGTTTGGTACAATACAGCCCTTGTGCTGTTATAAAGTCTTTGAACATCATCTCCTGTATTTATCTACCATGGAAGCATTTGATTTTTTTAGGATTTTAGCCAAACAATTTTTTAAGGGTTGAGAAAATTGGCATATTTAACACTGTTCATTTGTTACTGTGTTACACTTGCCTAACAGCTCTAATTTTCACCATTTCCTTCACTAAACTACAGTGGTCTTCAGTTTATTCCAGTGGTTCTGCTGTGGGCTCCCAAAGAGAGTTTAAGTCTCCTACCAAAGCCTTTTGTGTGCATTTGAAATGCCATGTTCAGTCAGTAACCCAAAACTGAATATCTTTCTATATTTCAGAATTGTGGATGATCTTACTTTTTCCTCTTCTTTTCCCATGCCACAAATGAGAAACAGGAAGGCTGAGAGGACTAAAGATAGTATACTGAATCTGCTGCATACTTGCTTAGCTACGTCCAAAATTTCTGGGCATGATGGAGTTGGAAGTGCTTTACTTCACTGTTAATTCTTCTGTTTTCTCTTGGTGATGATGCTCGTGCTCTGTTCTTCTTGATTGTAATGCGTTTAGCACAGGCTAAAATCACCAATGCACCTACTAGAATTATTTACTCATTTCCTGCCCTGAGATATAAATTAAGAGGAGGGAAAAGCGGGCTCAGAACTTAAAAGGTTTAATGAAAACTTAATTAACAGAATTAAAAGAATAATAAGAATAGAATAAAACCTCCAGAACACTTCTCCTCCCCTCTCCACAACTTCTTTTCTTTCCCAACTGACAACACAGAGACAAAACTTGGGATTTTCAATCAGCTACCACTTCTACAATAGTCTTTTATCAGTTCTTGGAGGGAGGGGAGTTTCTCTGGCCATGCCATGGAGACTTCTCTACAAGAAACAGTTCTCTCATGGCTTTTCAATTTCCACGAATAGCCACAGCCTGGAAAATCTGCAATCGTGAAGCTCCTTCCATTTTCACAGCCTTCCCACAGATGAGTTCATGGGCCATGTTAACTTATGGGGTATTATTTTAAGGTTGAACTGTTCAAAAGCAAAGGTGCTTTTCATTTATCTCTGAGATCATCTTCATGTCTGGGAACAGAGATCTTCTTCTTCTCTCCCTGGGGGCAAAGGGTCTTTATCACTCTCGTCTCTCTCTGTTAAAGCTTCTCATGGGATCACAGCTACTTGAACATCTACTTTGCTTCTTTATGGTTGCCTCTACTCATGTGTACAGTTTGAACACTCCATCCCCTCATACTTTTTCATGAACTAGATATTCTAGTGTATCATAGTCCATCATGTCCATGGCCTTACCAAAAGAACTTTCAGCCCAATACTAAGGCTTCTCCTCATTCTTCTTTCATCTGGGACTTGACTCCGTCTTTACTGACCTTGGTGTCTTCATGTTGTCTTCTACGTGTCTTCACTCGGTCCTTTCCTCTCACCCGAGGGGAGGATCAAGGTCTGCAGGTCTCATCTGTGCACTGAAAGAGTTAATCCCTTGCCCAGGCCTGTGGATGGTCATGAAGGTTTCTGCTGGGCAGTGGCCGAAGCAGTCACTGGTGGATTTCAGCCACTCTGGCCATATGGGCTGCGGAGGGAGCCTGGCCCAGCCTCCCGTAGCTGCTCCCCCGGCCCAGTGGCCCCAGCTCGGTACAGGCTGGCAGCAGGGCAGGGTTTAGTGTCGGTGAGATGTTTGCAGCCATGGCCCAGCCCAGCCCCACCAGGCTGTGGCAGAGCAGGGCCAGCCCAGCTGGTGCCCGGTTACCTCTTCAGAGCTGGAAGCAAGAGAGATTTCCTGAGCTTGCCCATCTTTAAAATGTGAATCTCACAGAGGCAGACCTACCTTCTAAATGATCTAATAGGTTATCAGTTCTCAGAGCTAACCAGATACTGGTTTTTGCTATGCACAGAGGAAGCTCTTAGCTTCTCTCAAAAAAATAATTTCTGTGGGTGGCTTCTTCCCTCCTCAGCAAATGTCAATTAATGCAAAACCAGCACAATGATACAGTAATGCAGAAAGTGGATAAGGTAAAAGGGAACTTAAATATAGAAGCAGATACTTTATAGAATTACAGACTGGTTTAGGCTGGAATGGACCCTAAAGCCCATCTCCTTCCACCCTCTGCCATGGTCATGGACACCTTCTGCTATTCCAGGTTGCTCCAAGCCCTGTCAGCTTAGCTCTGGATGCTTCCAGGGATGGAGCAGCCAGAGCTTTTTGTTTTCTGAGATATTGCAGCACATCATGAAATCAGAAGGTAAGAATCAGAAATTTTAGTCTAAAATACTCCAAGCTCCTCAAGCAGTAGAGGTCTAGTCCACAGAATGTGCAAAATGTGTGTGAGAAAATAAAGAAGCACAAACACAAGTAACAACTGAACTATGGGCCTTCCACTTTCCAGTAGTGATCAGGAACATGAACCTAGTAGCAGCAGATCTTTTTCCGTGATAATTGATCACTTTTTAATGACAAGACAAATAGTCAAGAAGGTTTCCTCAACATAGTCTTAAATATGAAAATTAAGCTTTAAATTAAATAGCCCCAGTTGCAAAATGGAAAAATTAGACTTCAGGGTTTTTCATGTCTTTTTTCTTGTCTCTTCAAATGTACTTTTTACTCTACTGTATTGTTAGCTGAAATTTGTACATTCTTATTCCAAATTCTGTGTTCTGCACAGCACTGATCTGTGCTATTTTCTTCTGCAGCTCCACAGAAAAGTTTGTGGTTCTACTTAAATCCATGGAAAATGAAGTTGGTTGTGACTATTCTGAAGGTTGAACTATGGATGGCTGAGAGTTAGTTCAGGAACTGTGAAAGAGTTGCCCTTGACTCCCCTGCTGCTGGCTTGACTTAGGTGTTACAGCCAAGTCTGTACAGCTCAGTTGGATATGTCTGTGCTGCTGATTTAGGGTTAGTCTTCATGGTTTTTTAAGTTTGTATTGAAAAACTCTTCGATCAATGATCAATTTTGATCAAAATTCCTCAGTATGCCATTTTTAAGTTGATGATTCCTTATACCTCTGCATATTTTTTTCATGAATGAATGTGCAAATATCAGTAAAAAGAAGTACAGTAGAAAATAGTTTTTCTTCCTTGCCCTCTTAAAAATGTTGTGTTTTCAGTAACTGAACCAGATGCTGGCTAAGTCCAAGTTCCAATTAGAAATATAATAGCTATTAATCTTTTGGGACTCTTATTCTTCTATCTGCCCAATTGGCATTGAGCACTTGTCCAAAAAATACTTCGTTGCAACTGGAAGGCTTCATTGTGATCTTCTTATTAGCTATGTAATAGGTTATAGCTATGCAAAATAAAGGCTGTCAGCAGAGGGAAGACTGTGGAGGAGGTGGAGGGAGAATTGAAATTGTTTGGGTTTAATATCGTTTTATCTGTTCTTTCTCTCTAGCTTCATCAGCTCAGAGGATATTCTGAGACTTAACTTGTAATTATTGTAGCCTAGGCATGCTACTTTAAAAATGCATCATTGAGTTTGTGTGTACCCATGTAGCATGAATATCACTGCTAGTGCTCCTGGGAATGTGATTTGAAGAGCTAAATACTTTTACCTACTTCGTTTTTTTCCCATAATGCTGGGAGTATGAGTTTGGGTTGAAATAAAATGTCCTTTACCCACTGTGGACTGCTGTGGATGGTGCTTGGGAAAGCAAACGGTGTAAATACTGGCATTAGCAGAAGGCCAAAGCTGACCATATTTTCCAGAGAAAGTGTTAAGAAGAAAGAATGAGCTGTTGCCAGTTTTGGATAGGTTGCTTTTTAAAGATGCTTTTTTGAGGAAGGTTGGTATCATAGATCCCTTGCAACATTTTGGTGAAGAGAAAGAGGGAACCAGTGGCCGGTTTGTCAGCTTTTGGTCATTTGTTGGTCTTTTGTATTCCAGATAGAAACCCCAAATATTGCGTGAGAAAGGGACGGCGGTGAAAGGAAGAACAAAGCTTGATAATTTATTGCAGAATATACTTCACTGTATTTTGACTGGCAAGATCCTTGTGTTAAGGTTGGGGGTGTCTTCTGCAGGGACAGGAGTTTAACATGATGATCTTTGTGGGTCCCTTTCAGAATATGAGACTCTATGATTCCATATCTACGTGCCTTGTAAACAAGGACCTAGAATTGTCTCTCAGCTTAGGTCTCTATTACACAAGAAGGGTATGTTTTTTTAAGTTGAGAGTACTTTGCTGCCTTGCATCTGACAAAGAAGTTCCCATTTGCTTTGATGCTTTGTCAGATTGCCTTTTTTAAAGAAAAATCAGTATATTATTTGGGTACTTTTTTGACTTTTTGGGCTTACAGACAGTGTTGTGATGAATAGAATAGTAATTTTCAAGCTTGGACTTTGGCTTTTTGCTTAGATGCATAAACCATTGGATGAGTGTTTCATTGTTTGAATTGTAGTGTATATAACTGGCCTAAGACTCCAGCCAGATTTCTTTCAAACATGTGAATGAAAGTCTGCTGAACTGATGAGAAATGGTCATTGCAATGTTAGGGAAAAAATTGCAGGACAATGTGCAATTATTTTGTGCCAATTTGTATCTATTAGCAAGTGCAAAAGCACATGTTCATCTACAAGTAAAACTAACCAGCAATATTTGGAATAAATGTGGATACTTCTTTTACAGCACCAGTAAGACTTTCTTTTTCTTTTCCTTTAGGTTCCTGATTGTTACAGAACATTTGCTGAAATGTCCAGAGCTGGTAAAAGCCCTCTATGCCGAACTGAGCAATCAAGAAAGGTAACCCCCAAACCAGTGCGGCTTTTAGTATTTAGCATTCCATATAGAGTATCCTGTTCACATGATTGAAAAACTGTGTGGTTTCATAGTTGGCACAAAATCTCTAAATACATGTTTCTATGTCAGTAATGGTTTTAAATTGGTTGGTTAACATTACAGCTTAGCCACAACTGGCAGTGATTTATGTAGGGTTGCAGAATCCAGGTTGGCGCCATTACTCAGTAAAGAAATACTTCACACACAAAAAAGGAAAGGATTTCATGCCTGGGTCTTGATTTCATAAGAGCACCACGCCCTGCAGAGTTGTACAGCTCAATTAGAAATGTCCTTAGCTCTTCATACTTCTGTTGATATGTCAAGAAATTAAGAGGAAGCCTTTAAGAAAAATGGAAGTGTGTCTCATACTGGTGAGCAGAACCTACAAAACGTAGATGAGCAGTTGCCTGTGATTACTTAATCTTTACTATTTCTGCTGTTGAAAAGCTTCAACAAACCTTTGCCTTGAAGAAGCATTCATAGTTTTCCTTCAGCTGTTTGAGTAAATGTGTGCTGAATTGATGGGAAATGGCCACTGCTATAATGGTAAATGCTCATTGCGTTAATAGAGAATTGAGGAAGATTAAAAAAGATATTTTGTTAAGACAGTCACATTTGGGAAACACTGCTAGAATTCTACAGCTCCTCCAAATGCTTGAAGATTTCGTAGTCTCATTTATGTGTTTAATGTGCCTATGTTGTTCCACATCCACCCAGGGAAATTCAGAAGTTCCTCTCTAGTTTTTGCAGGTGAAAGACAAAGCACTAAATAAAACAGTGCATTTGCATTTTTTTCTGTGTTTTATTTCCAGTGTTATCACAGGTAAGGGTTCATTGGAAATTATAAGAAAACTGAAAGAATATCAGACAAAAAAAAGAGTATGCAATAGGTTTGAACTGTAAATAAAATACTATTCTTGTATAGGGATGGGATAGAGTGGGAATGGTAAGGAGGGAAATACTGTTTTCCTCCATTATTCAGGATGACCAAGTGGGAACAAATCTGAGATAATCTGTGTGCTTAATGTCCCAGGAGGTAGGTGCTGTGTAACTGTTTTAAGTGAATGAGCTAGATTGAATTCTTCTGGGGAATGTCATGAATGGCAGTTTGCACGTTTTCATAATGCCTTTGAGGATAGCCAGGGCTGGGTTAGACTGTTCAGTTGTACTTAAAGCAGCAGGTATAACCAGTTTCTAGGAACGTCTCAGCATACGACAGATGGTCATCAGATTCCTCACCTCAAAGGCTTTTGGAGTAGGCTTGACGTAGATGATAGATGATCAGAGGTGGGATCATTAGATAGAGCATATCTGCTGAATTTATTATCAGTCAAGAGTTCTGCTAGTCAATTCCATTAAGTTTTTCAAAGACATAATCACAGTACAGTGTGTTATGCATTGGACAGTGTTCAGTTTGCTGACAAACATATAGAAGTGCCATAGAAATAATCTTTTTGGATCTGAGCTATAGAAGAATACCCTGCCTTGGCAGCTTCCTAGGTAGCGTTAGTGTATTTAAGAATGCATTCTTTTGACTTACCTGAAAAGACAAATCCAATGCAGGTGTAAACATTTTGATTGTCATGAACTGGAGAAAAAAGTAGCCAAAACCCCCACATAGGGAATTCATTGTTTCAAAATGAGAAGACTCCACCACAAGCATTCTTGTGTTGGGTGTGC
Source organism: Anthoscopus minutus (assembly GCA_013399455.1). Lineage (NCBI taxonomy): Eukaryota > Metazoa > Chordata > Aves > Passeriformes > Paridae > Anthoscopus > Anthoscopus minutus. The sequence goes on along the minus strand of VWYI01022527.1, from coordinate 35,650 downwards.
AAGGAGGCTGACCAAGTCCTATAAATGAAGAATGGACAGATTTGTTATTGATGTGTCTGGGGAAGACAGCTGGAGCTCATGAATATATGGTAGCCCTCAGTTACAGTGTCCTCTGTCATGCACATTAAATACAGGTAGTTTAAATGTATTTATTGAAATGAAATTAGCTGTGCCAAGGAAGTTTACAAGTATGCCCATTAGTGGTGACTCCCAAAGCTGACAGTTGCCTGTGATGCCCAGAGTGTACGTGGCTATGTAACCACAGTTATTTGCACTATTCACAATATTTGCATTATTCAAAGTATTTCCTGCAGTTGAAATCCAGTGCATTTATGTTACAGTGGCCATGGTACCTGTCTCAAAGCAGTTCTTGTACAAGTGGATCAGGAATTTGAATTTTCAATTAAAGTAAAATTCCTGACTTCTGGACAAATTTCTTTTTCGTTTCCTAACAAATTTAATGTGTTGCATGTCTGAGTGTGCAAATGGCCTGAAATAAATTCTCTGTTAATTTTATTAGGTTTTTAGTGTTATTCTGGCCTGGAAAAGTCCATGGTGTTGTGACAATGCCTGCTGGTTTTCTGGAAGGGATTGTTGTAAAAGGATGTGGCTATTGAGCTAAAGGAGTGTAGATTCTTAAATTTTTCACCAGATTTGAGATCTTCCTGCACGTATGTGTAGGTATTTGTCAGAAGTATTTAGGAAAAGCCTGGTTTGCATTCATCCAAGTTAGCCTTGAGCATGGACACTGTAAGTTCATTCCTTGCTTGTCTTAATACATTATAAAGTCTTCAAAAATTAGCACATCTGTTGTTGTCCCTTCTAAGAAGGGGTTTTGCTTTAATTAACAGCATGAAAAAATGCAGCTGAATAGCTTCAGGCGTTTTTAAGATGCTCAAGTATTTGCATCTCTGGGTTTGATTTTAGTGTTGTCAGGTGAAGTGTCCAGAGTGAAGGATTCAGCCATTGATAGAATTTTCTGCCAGGAAATGGCAGAAAAATCCTGTAAGCAGCATCACTTCTCACTAATGCTCAGCTCCAGGGCTGCCATTGTCAGAGCTTGGGATGGTTTTGTTCCTGGCAATGCTCACATACGTAGAGTGGCTGAAGGTAGCACTGAACTACAGTTGCTCACACATTTACCAGTTTTCATTTAATATGATGCTTGCAAATATCATTTTAAGATGAAAGAAGTGAAAGTTTTAAGGAAGGGCCTAATTGTCTTGTGGAACCATTGCTGTCAGGGAAATGTTTCGCAAAGGAGAAGCCTAAGTCACAGAGGAAGAATATCCCGAGTGTCTGGCCCTTGCTAAGAGGTTATAAACAAAGCACATTTGAAGCAAATATTGTTTGATGCTAGAAAATCAACAGAATTTTACACTGCTGGTTATAGGCTTAGTGAAGCAGCATTTTATTGTGTAGTAATGAGCTTCCAGATTTAAATTGCACTTGAATTTTGTGGTTTATTTGCAGGCTATAGGAGACAGAAGTTTGTTTTACTGATGACTAAAAATACCTTATAGTGGCTGTTCTAAGTTTATGCCAATTTAGTCAGCTTCAGGAAGAACTGGTTTAAATTTGTCTAGGGGAAAAAAAACTACAAGAGATTCACAAAAGGTCTTCCTCAGTAGTGCCTAAAGTAAAGGGAGATGACATGGCATGATTATTTCTAAACAGAAGTGTAATTGTGAATATAATACACATAATTAGATTCGAGATGTTGAACTGAGTGTTACAAAACTTCAGCTGGTACTAGCAGTTGTCATATTTGTTGTATTTGTATTTGTATTTGTTGTATTTGGCTGCAAACAAGTAGGAAGAAACACTGTCATTTGAATGGCTCAACAGTTGTGAGATCATTTAAAAGAAGTAGGCATATTGTATTGTCTGGGAGAACTAACTTGGAAAAATCAGACTGAGTCTTGAAAGAAAACTGAGAGAAACAATAGAAAAAAGGAATGTAAGGGAACTTGCACCAGAACAAAGCACATCGCTCTCAGGAAACTATTGGCTAAATGGCAAGACTTGCTTGAAATTCAGGGAAAGATGGGCATGTCCTGAATGACTGTGCCTGGAAGAAAACTTAGGAAAGCAGTTTGACTTGAATGCTTAAAGAGACTAGAAAACTTCAAAAGAAATTACATTCAGGTGGTGTTTTAGCGAAAGACTTAATTTGTTGAAAAAGGTATCCATTCATATTGCAAGGGGAAGAGCAGTGCAAAAAAATTTCTCTATTGGCAACCATTTAATCTATTTAATCGGGTTTACAGAAGTGTGGTGGCTCTCCAGCTTGTTTACAAAAGGATTGCTTGTCAGTTTTAAGCATTTGTTGTTTGGATTATTGGTGCAAGAAGTGCTGACTAGAATCCTGTCAAGCAGAAGATAGTATTTGTTTTGGGTTTGCATGGCCTGGTTTTGGTAACAAGGGGACTACAGGGGTGGCTTCTGTGAGAAGCTGCTGGAAGCTCCTTGTCTGGCAGAACCAATCCCTGGCAGCTCCAAAGATTGATATGCCACTGGTTGAGGCTGGGCTAATTAGAAATGCCTCTATGATAACGTATTTCAGAAAAAGAAAACCGAAAAAAGAAGTTTTTGCACAGTTGTAACTGCAGCCAGAAAGGAGTGGAGTGAGAGTATGTGGGAGAAACAACTCTGCAGATACCAAGGTCAGTGAAGAGAAGGTGGAGGTAGTGTTTCACGTACTGGAGCTGCGATTCTTCTGCAGCCATGGTGCAGACCATGGTGAGGCAGCTGTGCCCCTGCAGCCCATGGAGATCCAGGGAGATGCAGAGATCTGCCTGCAGGCCATGGAAGAGACCCATGCCAGAGCAGGGGGATGCCTGAGATAAGGCTATGACCCCATGGGAGGCCTGTAGAGAGAGGGGCCTATGCTGGAGCAGCCTGTCCCTTAAAGACTGTACCCACGATAAGGTGACCCATGCCGTAGCAGTTTGACATCCTTTTGCCCATAGGATGGACTCACACTGCAGCTGTTTGCAGGGATCGTTGCCTGTGAGATGGATTCATGTTGGAGAAGTTGATGGAGAACTGTCTTCCTGTGGGAGAGACCCCACAGTGCAGCAGGGGAGTGACTCCTTTTCCTGAGTAGAGGGAGAAACAGTGGGTAATTAACTGACCATAACCCCCATTCCCTGTCTCCTTGTGCCACTGGGGTAGGATAGAGCTGGGAAGGAGGAGGCTGGGAGGAAGGTGTTTTTAGGGTTTTATTTTACTTTTCATTATTTTGCTCTGATTTTGTTACTAATAAATTTAAGTTATATCTCTGATTTCAAGCCTTTTTTGCTCATAACAATATTTGATGAGTGATTTCTCATGGCCCTTATCTAAACCCATGAGCCCTTTGTAAAGTTTTCTCTCCCCTGTCCAGCTAACGGTGGGAGGGTAGGGGAGGGAAATGAGAAAGTGGCTTTGTTAGGTGCCTGGCATCTGGCCAGGGTCAACCCACTGCAGTACTGGAATAATTCCTTTGTTCATCAAGTCAGTGACCAGCCTGTGTTCTTAGCTGAGCATATGCTTGAAAGACTTTCAACTTGGTGAAAACTGACTGTAATATATATATAGATGTAATTCGTGCAAATAAACTATGATTTAGGCGTTTGGTTTTGTAACAGTAAGATTTTTTGTATCAGAAAGTTGTAGCACATGGGAGATTGAGACATAGCTTGTGCTAGTAAAAGGATTTCCAGGAATTTCGACACAAAAACAAGACTGAAGAAGAGATCCATTTACATTTGAAGAATAGGTAGAGAACAGTTCCTGGAGGACATGGCCCGGACCAATGATCACCATCAACACCCAGTCAAGAATCATGATAAGATAGGGGAGTTGTCAGGGCATTCAAATCTCAATACCGGCTTCCCAAATATTATATCCAACATTTCTCCTCTTCTCGGAAAACCTTTCAGCCAGACAGGGAGAAGGAGATGACAACCATGAATATGTTTTAAAGTCTAAAGAAGTGGAGCAACCTCAGAACAGCCTAAGGGCAGAAAAACTGTATAAAAGGACACTTTTATATGGAAAACTGAAAATTGTGGACAGAGGAGGGCTTGTGAGGCGAGAGAGACACACGCTCTGTTCACCGTGTCAATCCCGGGCTCGGCACTATTTCTTTTGGTGCTGGCCTTTTAGCAAATTTATTATTATTATTACAGATAAATTCCTTTTATAATTATAATTCGGCTATCTCGTTTATAACACTGACATATCAAATCTCACCCTGTCTTGAGGGCGAATGACAGATCTGTGGGCTTGGGTTTTGTATGGGACGCCAAATGGGAAAGCCTTTGGTCATTGCAGGGTGTTGGGGAGCTGGACTCTAGTCGTTTGGAGATGGGCAGGGTGCACTCAGCTGTAACCTGCAGAACAAACAGACCATGAGCAGAGCCCCTGAGAGAGGCTGCTCTAGCCTCCTGTTTGGAGTCTGCTCCAGCCTCCTGTTCGGAGTCTGCCCTTTGCTAAATGTGCTGGCAGCACTTCTGTGCTGCCATGTTGAAAAAGATTTTTGTCCTCCTTCAGATAATAGTTTAATGCAGCTGTATTAATGACATTGAGAACTGAGTTTAGCAAAGATGGAAGTAGCTGTTTTGTGATTAATAGAGGTGGGGTTTTGAAGGTTAATAAAGCAGAAACCAAGCTTTTTTCCACAGAAAAAGAGGTTTCCTCTTCTGACAAGCTGCTTGGTAAATTTAAAAGAAAAAACATTTGAACTATTCCACATGTTTAAATGTCAGTGCTTCCATCTGAATGTCAAATACTTCACTGAAAGAAAAGCCTGAGCTGGCTTTTGAATTCATTCAATAAACAGTGTTCTTTCAGGTTGAGAGAATGACAGTGAAACTTCATCTGTCTCTGTGTGCTAGAGCAGGGACTTTTAGGAGGGCCTCTGCCATGTCCAAGTCCTACTTCCACAAAATGCTTCCAATTTGCCCTGAAAACATGAAATGGCATTGGAAATAAAATTACATTAAAGCTGTTAAAAAACACAACCCAAGTAGATTTCATACAGCAGCTTCATTATGTCTCTAGTTACTTGCCAGCTTAAAATATTGAATATCTCTGAGAGGGTACATGAGTGATTAGCTTGGATTTGGTAGTAACAAGTATGAAATGACTGTAAAGAACAGAGTATGCATATCAATTTTTATTTTCCCTGTTGAGGCTCAGAATTGTTTTGGGGTTGTGGAGAAGAGTTAGTGAAGGACTGTAGGGAAGGCAAGGACTGTGAAAACTTGTATTTTTCAAATAGAAACTGTCAAATAGTCTGTTCTTATTTTTCTATGCTTAACAGCTTTTAAGAGCTGGTTTGCTGGAAATTTTAGATACAAAGAATATGCAATCTCAGTAATGCTTTGTTAGGATATAAGAAATTATAAATTAAAATAGACCTGAGAAAAATACTGACAGCCTGGCCAGATTGTATTAATTGAATGATGAATTAAATTAATTCTGTACACAAAAAAACCTAGGAGGTAGAAACTGATTGTGGCTTATTAATTTTTAAAGCTTCACTCTGTTACAAGCATGATAATTGTTTTTATCATCTTTAACTACTCCTTATTCTACTGTTAATTCTGTGTGGCTCAGTGAGTCTGGCTAACAATTTTTTTCTGTCTCCAGAATTACTTTGTTAGAGCTGATGATGGTGAAAATAAGTGACAAGAACTCAGTTACCAGTGACGAAATGAATGTGTTTGTGAGACATGCTGACTTCCTTGCAGTCTGTTTCCAAGAGAAATGTAGAGCTGTGCTCAAGTTAACTGCTGCAGCAGATGCAGAAGATGAGGTATGACTGATAACCATTTAAGTACTAGAATTTGATGTGATAAATCCTCATTGCCATCGTTGCACAAGGGGGCATACATTACAGTATCTTTTCCAATTTATATTGGGAAAGCAGTGGCAAAGTGCACAGTAGAGTCTGTAGGACAGTAGCCAACTTTTAACTTGAGGATGGCAAAGGATGCGGTACTTTGAAATGTCTATCCCATTGTTAAATATTTCCAAACCTAAAAAATGTTCAAGTTGTCACATATTTGGACATTTTATTATCTTACTAAGGATCAGTTCTATAATTCATTTGAGTTTGGAATTGTAATTAATTCAAATTTAGAAGGGCATGTAATGACAGGACAAGGGGGAATGGCTTCATATTGATGGAGAGTAAAGGTAGATGTTAGGAATAAATTCTTCCCTGTGAGGGTGGTGAGGCCCTGGCATGAGGTGCCCAGAGAAACTGTGACTTCCCCATCCCTGGAAGTGTCCAAGGCCAGACTGGGCAGGGCTTAGAGCAATCTGGTCTAGTGGAAGTTGTCCCTGCCCAAGGCAGAGGGTGGGACAGGATGGGCTCTAAGGTCGCTTCTGACTCAGGCCATGACCTGAGATGAGCTCAGTGGTCAGAGCACAGTGCTGATAACACCAAGGTTGTGGGTTTGATACCTGTATGGGCCATTCACCTAAGAGCTGGACTTGATGATCCTCGTGGCTACCTTTCAGGTTAGAATATTTCGTGATTCTGTGATGATCCTGTGATTCAAATATGAACCAAAGTAAAAATATTTATTCTGTTCATGGATGGGAAGCAGTAATATACATGTAGTCAGAATAATGTTATTGTTTATATAAAAATGTATGTGCAGTAGTTTCACTTCTAGAAACTCTAGGGAAGAAGCGTCATAATTTATTATCAAAGTGAAAACCATTTCTCTTAAATGCTTTTATATGATAATGCTAAAAAGCGTTGTACTTGCTGGAATTTTTTTGTTTAAATAGGCGCAAGAATTTTAAAAGTAGGTTGAGTTATGTTGTGAAAAAATACCACAGATCACTTTATAGGGAGGTGGTAGTTAGATGTGTTAAAAAACCAACAGTGTGCAATCTCTTCTTATCTGTCCAAGAAACACAGCCTCTCCCACTGCCCCAACTGTTTAGTCTGTTATGTCAGATAACTTAAGTGACTACTTCTGGAAAAGGTGCTAATTTGGCAGTAGGAGGATGTACATTGAGACAATTCCATCTTTACTTTTTTTTCCCCTGCTTTCCTTTTTTTGTTTTTGTATCCTTTGTGGATATTTCCAAACCACTTTCTGTGGTTTCAGTTCATGGAAACAAACTATTTGTTTGCACCCACCAGAAGGAGGTCTCTGTCAGACCAGAAGGTTCTGGGACAGCAGGATTGTGAATATTACTGTATAACTTGCCTGGGTTGACACTGGCTTCTTATTCTTGGCTCACGTAAGCAAGATGTATGATAAGTTGAGTATCACTGTTTGGTGGGAAAATGGGGCTCATTGAATGAACAGAAAATATGAGTCCTAACAGGTGAATATATGGAGGGCAATATGTGTGCATGCATATCTGTGTATACATCTGTTCACAACATATGCTTACTATGGGAAAAGAGAAATGCTAGTCTAATTCCATAAAACTGTTTCTCTTCTTACAAGAAATTATAAAGAATTGCACCAATTTCTCCCCATTATTGTAAGTATTTTTAGGTTGTGTGTAGCAGTTGTATTTAACTGAAAAAAAATGTGCATGTAGAGTCTGTAATTAAAAATGCTTTAGGCAACATCTGTGATACTCGGCTTTGCCTGGCCTTTTCTGTGGCCCACAAGCCAAGCGCCTTGCTCAGGCCATGTCTGTAGTAGTAAGCTGCCTTGGACTCCAGAACTCTGAGGCCACATTGTAAAACTTTTGGGAACAGTCCTTGGAGTGGCCTGGCTCCCAAAATGTTGTCTGGGTGTCCCCATCCATTGTTGAATTTGTTATATGTAGACACTGCTTTGTTTTCTTAAGGAACATTAGATCTTGTAGCTTGCATCTTAAACCCCTGAGAAGCTAATCATATGCTTTTGCAGTGCTTAAATCAATGTTTAAAATAGCTTTTATGTTCTAAGCCTGACTTGAGCATCATCTTGCTTGTACTGACTTTCAACCATACTTGCAAAATAAAAACCTTCCCTGGACTTAGTTCATCTCTTTATAAGGAACTTCTTTTTCTGCATCTTGCTCTAAATATGTTTATTCAAAAAGTCTTCAATTATTTCCTTATTTACTTTTCAGATTATATTCATGTCAAGATGTCTGTCAGAGTTCAAACTGTTTTGGATTTTGAGCTTTAGAAGGAACTATATTCCTTTACTACCTTTCTTTTGTACAGGTGGATGGCAGAAAAGCCCCAGTTTGGAAAGTCAGCAGCAGGGAAGGAACAAATTTTTGAACTTAGCAAGTTTCAAATATACATGAAAATTTGGTAGTTCTTCTATGGTTTTTAAATGATCTGTTCCTCCTGAAAATTGTAAAACGCTGGTTACTGTCTCTGAAATAGGGTTGTGGTATTATTACTTTGTAACAGGATAATGGCCAATGTGTTTAGAGTCTGCCTCTGTGCTGATGAAAACAGTTTATTGAATAATTTAGGGCAAGACTTGCACATTCCTACACTTGTATTGGTCAAAAAATGTAAATACAGCTTTAGTACCTAGACCCTATAGCAATTTGGTGTTTTCAAAGAGCAATGAAGTAATATAATTGTATTACTTAATTACTGAACACTATTATTGATGATTTGAATAACATTGTGTTGATTATATGGATCCATGTACTGTTGGTAAGTAATCTTTTTTTTTCCTGGACCAGAAAAGGCAGGAATAGTTACTGTGACCAATGTGTGAGCCTTTTCATGGTTACTTGCAGTTTATGTAACATACCTGGAGTGGGATCATCTTGCAGGCACAGCCTGGCTCTTGAGCAATATGTGGTATTACAAATTCTGTCATGTGCTGAATTATCATTATAAGCAGGACCAACATATTTGGTGAGAAAAAATAGTTCTTTGGCTGAATAAATAATATGCAAACGAAATTGTGTCTTGTACCTAACCAGAATGCTGCATCTCTGATTGCAATCCTGTTTACACAATAATAATGTAAATTCTCACAGCCAAAGTTTGCTTGACCACAGAACTTTACAGAATTCCTGTGGATAAAAAATTGGTGTCTTGCAGGCGGTGTTTGTGTCTTTAAAGTGGAATGCTCTGACTGAATAAATTCAAAGAAAACATTTATACAGAAATAATTCCTCAGCTAGTAATTTTCTGTATTTCTGCTTTTGGAAGCAACTCTGTTTTTGTTAAAATTTTATCCCTTATGGCTCTGTTTTGGTTTCCCCATAATTTTTCAGACAGATGCAACACTAACTGTAGAAAAGAAATTATTGCAATCTAATATGTTATTGTTATTTTAGAAAGTTACCCTAATTTTATATAAATTTATTCTTGGCAGTTTGGAAGACCTGCACAGAACCTGAGGAGCTGAGAGTTCCTTTCCCCTGTTTACGTTTCTGGGTTTGTTTTTATGATAGCCTTCATAAGCCATTTTCATAAATGCAGTTTTCATTCCAGGAAGCACTGGTGACAATTCATCTTCTTGATGTTCTTTGTGAAATGACCTCAAACAACGGCCAGCTGGAACATCTGCAGGCATTCCCTGGTTTGCTTGAAACAGCTGTAGGTGAGTGAATAGCCACAAGGCTTAACTGTTGGTGCTCTGTGAATGAAAATACGTCTTTCACAACTGGTGGTAATTATAATTCTGACCTTTGAATAAGTTAAATAAATAGGAGATGGAGTTCATCTGCATTTTCAAGTATTTGATCCTGGAAATTTTCTGCTTCTCCGCTTTCTCTGTTGGTCTGTGTTGCCCAACAGAGCCTTGATTCAAGTATCAGCAATGCTCTTTTCTTATGGAAACTGGTGCAAGGGACAGCTCCTTCCTATGCTCTCCCACTGGCTGAATGCATGGAAGAGTTTCTTCAAGAAGTAGAAAAAGGATTTTTCCTCCATGCCTGTTCCTTTCTGTTTCCCATATTTCTGAAATTTAAGTGCAGTTTGAATGTTATTAACCAAATCCAGTGACTTTTAAATAAAGGTCAGCTTTAAAGAAGCTAAGAAACAGCAAGGGAAGGACTGTACACAAAGAAAACTATGCCAAGATGTTCTAAAGATGCTCAAGGGAGGAAGGAGGGGTGATATATTTCATGACCTGTGCTTTTTTACATGTTAGCACTTTGAGACTGACGTATGCTACCATTTTGTTTTGTATTTTTAAGACAAATAGGTAAAAATTAAAAAATAAAAAGGCTGAAACAGCTGTTAGCAGTTACCCCTTTTGAGATGTTTGAAGGGTCCTTATTGTAAAAAAGCCCAAACAAGCAAATAAACAAAGAAAATACCTCCAGCAACAACAAAAGAAGAAAAGCAACCAAACCTCTATTTTTGGTGATAGGTTCTTAGAAAAATGGCTTACAATAAGATGACTATCAACAGGATTTATTATGTGTTAAGGAAACTTAAAGTTGATCAGAGGGATGGAGCAGCTCTTCCATAAGGAGAGGCTGAGACAATTGGGATTGTTGAGTGTGGAGAAGAGAAGCTTCAGGGAGACCTAATGGTAGCCTTCCAGTACCTGAAGGGAGCCTACAGGAAAGAGGGAGGGATGCTATTGGCAAGGGTCTATTGTGACTGAACAAGAGTAGTGGCTTCAAACTGCTAGAGAGTAGGGCTGGATTGTGAGTGAGGTGAGGCCCTGGCATGGATTGCCCAGAAAGGCTGTGGCTGCCCTGTCCCTGGAAATGTCCAAGGCCATATTGGATGGGGCTTGGAGCAACCTGGGATAGTGGAAGGTGTCCCTGCCCATGGCAGATGAGATAAGGTGATCTTTAAAGTCCTTTCTAATGCAAACTTTTCTGTAATTTTGTGTACTTGAAATTTCTCATCTTGCTACAGTGCCAAGAACAGACTAAAGAGGAGAAGAAAAAGTGATTCTGTGGTTAGTATGTATTGCTGTGGCAAATTCAAGCTAGGGGAAGTTTCTAAAAATCTTGGGTTTATATATTTATATTCAGTATATTTATGGTACCAGAAATCTCAACAGCCTACAAATGCTGACTGTTTAGGTGGAGATGGATGGCAGCAGCCTTCAGCCTTCATGTGTGAACTATGTATGGGTTTAAAAAGTACACAAAAATGCATTTCTGACATTGGGCTTGTCTTTTATGGCTGGTTTTATTAGCCCAAATCACACAATGAGGTAAATTTTCAAAGTTGTTTGGCATTATGTCGAATATAATAGAAATAATGTTGCTTAGTGTTGAACTCAACAATTAATAATAAAGCTCTGTGCCAAGTGAGACTAATTTTCTCTTGGTAACATATTAAAATATTTTCTCTAGATACCCTGAGATTAACTCACCTTGCTGGGAAACAGGCTGTAAATATTTTCACTGCCACACATGCTGTGACAGGGCAGGAAGAAATTTCACATCCAGCCGTGGGTTTCAAATCTCATCTCATTCGTTTGATTGGAAATCTGTGTTACAAGAATAAGGAAAACCAAGAGAAGGTGAGCTTATACATTTTTCTGGCAGAACTCTGATGTGTAAACAGATGCCTGACTAGAAGGTAACTGAAGTATATTGTTTATCTATAAATTGATTTGTAAATTGTAGAATTGATTGTGTAAAGGAGGCATTTTTTTTAGTGACTATGAATTACTATCACATTTATGCTGAGTTTATAAAAAAAATGTAATGTTTGCTTGCCTACCTTTTGTTTCAGCCCTGTAGAATGTAAGCCAGTGCCCAATTTCTTTGTAGTTTTCACTTTTGCAGCTTCTTTGAAAAGTCTGAAACTAAATTTCAGCTTCACTTTGAAGGAAAATGGATGTGAATTGTTGCTTAAACTTAACTTTAAACCTTTGAATTAGTCTAGTGCTTTTACTCCCTTTTTCATGTCACTTTAAAAATTCAGGTCTGCCTTTATCAAATTACATGAAACCCTTTATTTTATAATTCCTATATAGAAAATCAGTTTTGTTTTCACAGTGGGGAAAAAGAGGAAACAGCAGGAAGCTTTAAATATTAAACTTTTTTTTTGGGATAAAACTTTCCCTAAAGCTTTCCTTCAGGATTTGTTAGCCTTAGTTTCAGCAAGAAAAACACTTCCAAAAGTGTCTTTGTCTGGCAAATTCTATTTATGATTAATATTATGATCCTCTGGATGAGTAATACGGGAATGATCTTCCACTTACCCATTCATATTAAGAGTATGCAAAGTTTTTAATATATATGAAAAATATTATTAATACTATTAATCACTCTTGCTTAGCTGTATCTCTGACCCATTATGATGTAATATATGTTTGTGGAAGTGGAATACATTTTTGTGGAATATCTAATGACAGTGGAGGGGAGGGGGTTGCTTTCATTTTGAAAGGGTTGATTTACAGCTTATTGTCCTTTTTGCTGGGATTTTCAAAGGCCCCTGGAGCAATTAAGCATGCAGGCTTAATGTTTTCAAGGGAAGTTGGGTATTAAATTGCTAAAAACCATCTGAAAATATTATTGCCTTATGCTGTCTTAAAAATTATTTAGATTCTGCTGTGTAATATCATGGTAATTAGTTTAAGTGTCCTTGAAACTTCAGAAATGCCAGCTGTATGCACTGTCAGTTTATTTCATATCTTTAAATCAGTTCAAATACATCATGCACTTGCCATTAGTAAGGTTATTTTCATACATAAGCACATGCTTGTGAGGATGGGACAAGCAGCTGCTATCATTGCACAGATAAGAAGAGTTTTGAGGTTAAGAGTTAGTTTTTCAAAGTGGTGCATGGCTCAGATCTAGAACTGGGTTCCCACCTCTCTTCAGACTCGTATCTCACAATATAGGTCTGATTTTGTATCTGTGATTTGGATTACACTGCTAATCTGTATTCAGTCAAAAGCAATGTAAAAAGGGTGGATTGTGGGCTTTATGTAACAAGCCAAGTGACCAGTGTGTGTGAGAGACCTTGGACTTTACCACTGGTTGTTGCTGTCCTGTGGGAGAAGGGGGAAAGTGGGAACTGTAGGCATGGGCTGAGGAAGGAGCTTTCTCTCAGGACAGCCTGGATGGCTGGATGGCAGGGAAAACCTGGAAAAACAGCCTTATCAAAGGCTCTCCAACAGCACTCCTAGAATTCAGGTTTTTGAATGAACTGAGGTTTTCATACTTGTTGTCTCTAATATTTTTCCATAATTTCCAGTCCTAGTAGAGTTCTTTCCCCAGTAACAGTGCTAATGAATTAGTAAATGGAGCAATAGCACACTGCTAATAAGAAATAATATGTAATTAAAAAAATATAGCCTCTATATTTATAATAGGCTCTTTCCCCAGTAGCAGTGCTAATGAATTAGTAAATGGAGTAATAGCACACTGCTAATAAGAAATAATAAGTAATTAAAAATATATAGCCCCTATATTTATAATAGGGTCTATATATATATGGGGGATAATATAAAATTGGAGGGAGAGAAGGTTGTGTGGAGACCCATAGCAGTCTACATGGAAGTCAGGGAGGAACTATCAGAAACCGTAGTGACAGGGACAGGTCAAGGGAGAATGGCTTCAAACTGACAGCAGGTAGGTTTAAATGAGAAATGAGGAAGAAATTCCTGGCTGTGAGGACAGTAAGGCCCTAACATATGTTGCCTAGAGAAGTTGTGAATGCTCCATCCCTGGAAGTGTTCAGGGCCAGACTGGGTGAGGCTTGGAGCAGTCTGGTCTAGAGGAAGATGTCCCTGTCCATGGCAGCGGCTTGGAACATCATTGTCATCTCTAAGGTCTATTCCAACCTAGGCAATTCTATGATTTTGTTCTATGAATCTGTAATATAACCTTAGTGCTTGATGTTGGTTTGCCTGATTTTTCTAGAAACAAAAGCAATCTCCAAAGACCTGGGGTCTGAATAGTGACTTGTGCTAAGCTCACTATGAAACAGAGTTGGATCACTCTGTCCAGAAGCTCTTTCCTGAATTGAGTGACACCCAGGCTACTTGCCTTCTTGGGTGTGGGTCCTGCAAGTGCATGTCTCCAAGTTCAGTGGGGCAGGTTGACTGCACGGGGTATTGGTAACAATAAATTTTTACCAAATTGGTAAAAGCTGCAGACTGTCTGGAGGGAGATGATAATCACTCTGCAAAGGCTGCTTTTCCACCTCTCTGTTCATGACCTCTACCTGCTATAACAACCATAATTGCAGGAGATTAGTGCATTGGTTTGTTGGCAGTGGGAAAAAATCTTGTAGTACTTTGGAACAGAGAGATACCCTACTCGCACTTTATTGCTTGTTCACTTTTCTGTTTAAAATCAGTCTTTGCTTTTAGAATACATTCTTTAGCTTGTACTCTGTTACATTAGGAATGCATTAATCCTTTCTTCCTAATAGTTTAGTTCCACTGTTGTGAATAGGTCCTTACAATTCAAGGGAGTGGTCAGACCTCTAAGCAGTTACTAGCATGGGTCTTGCCAGGCTTGCTGCCCACTTTGTGTTTTGCAAGGCTGGATGGGTTGATATTCTTAAGATAAAACATTCCCTTTGGACTGACCCATGTTGGGCCCCTTCATGTCCTGAGTTGCACTAGCTCTTGAAGAGGAGAGAACAACAAATAAAAGTGTTGTACTTGGGATGCCAAGGGGTGAGCTTGTTCCATGTTGGACCTGCCAAGAGCCTGCAGTGGAAGTGCAGTTCCATTCTTTTTTCCTTCTGTGTAGGAGGAAGAGCTGTCAAGAGTTACTGTCATATATGTGGGGCAGTACTCTGGCTTATGTTGTGTTACGTCTCCTTCACAAAGATGCACTGTATGTTTTTATTAAATACACTAGAAGGAAGGAGGTGGGTTCTCAGGCTGAGAAAGCAGTGGAGATTTTGGCTGGTAGATAATGAATGAAGCTATCAGATGGAAAAATTGAAAATTCTTCCATACTCACATTATCTTGTTAGACTAGCCTTCTAAACACCTCACTTTTATAATCCAGACAGAATTGATACTGGTTTCTTGGGGGAAGGCTTCAGATAATTATTTTTCACTCTCTATTTCAGATCTATGGCATGATGGATTAATTCAGCTCATTCTGCTGCTTTAGTGTAGAGCTGTTTAATAAGTAGTAAAACTTATTAAAGAAACCTAATGAATGAATTACAGAGGATACAGTTCTTTATTGTAGAAATGAAACTAATGCAAAATAGGTCATGGTAGTTAATCTGCATCCTTGTTTCTGTTTTCCTTTACAAGAATCATATTCATGGAAGGGTAGATGACTGATCTCTGTCTTATTGTGACACCTAGCACTGCTCTGCACAACCTGTCCCTAAAGCTGCCAAGGACATTTTAGGTACTACAGATACTGATGAACTCAATCATGGCATCCTAATCTTGGAATCTCTGTTTGGTAGTGCTGTTCTGTTGTTCATATCGGGGGGGGAAAATCAAATACATGGTTGCATTTGGTACTGGCACCTCCTCACCATTAGAGTAACTCTAATGAGATGAACAATTTATGAGGAATAATTTTTTTCATGTGCCTGTATTTATTTGAGGTAGCGGCAGTGCTTTCTCTAATGCTATAATGCTGTTTTTTATCAATGCAGAGATGAAAAAAGGAAGTCTTCTGAGAGAAAAGGGGAAAGAAAAAGGCTTCTACTGTTAAAAATAATCTTAATAAGTTAAAATTAATCTTAATAAAAGTAGCAAGTAAAACATCTGGATACTATTTAGTGTGTTCAAATTAACATGTATATATATATATATATTTAAGCTAAATTGTTTTATATGAGACTGGATTCCTTATTTAAAGACTGTTTTGCCTGAAAATATGAACAAGATTTGACTTGTCTGGAATTCAGTTTTCAATTCCTTTTTTTCATGGGGGCAAGGTGTGCAACAAATCCACTTAGTTAGCAAAGGATGCCAAACATTTGTAGATCAAATTGTGACCACCCAGCTCCTCAATTTAATCTTCTTGCTACAGCAATTATAAAATAGAAAAACTCATATTAAAGACACATGCTTTGTTTTTGCAGAATCACATAATAGTTTAGGTTGCAAGGGCCCTCAAAGACCATCTTGTTTCACCCCCTGCCAGGGGCAAGGACACCTTCCTCTGTCCCAGGGTGCTCCAAGCCCTGTCCAGTCTGGCCTTGGAGACTTCCAGGGATGGGGCAGCCACAGCTTCTCTGGGCAACCTGTGCCAGGGCCTCATCACCTTCACAGAGAAGAATGTCTTCATAATACCTAATTTAAACTTCCCTCTTTTAGTTTTAAGCCATTCCCACTTGACCTTTCACTATACCACATAATTTAGCAAACAGTTCTTTCTCATTTAAGGTTTTAAGAAAAACTCCATGAGCTTATCTGCTCTTCTTCTTCTGGATTAATGTAACTTTTTAAACATAATTACGTTCTGGCATAGCTATTGAGAGGTGGTGGGGGGAGAACTAAATCTCTTGGATTTCTTAAGTACAAACTTTCATCATTGTGATTACTGTATTTCCCTTATGTTAAACAGAAGCCTAAAATGGAAGATTCTTGGTTTACAGTTGAACAAAAGAGGGAGACTTTTTGACCTGGATACTCTGAAGTGGAGCTCCTGTGCACCTGCCAAAAATTCTGCAAAGTTCCACTGATTGGGTGGGGCTATTCTCATGTAGCTCTCTAAATGTTTAAATGCATTGCTAGATAAGGACAAAACATGCCAGGTGTTGCAGGACTGAGCTCTGTAATTGGTAAGTTTTACCTGGGTATAACACTGTGAAAGTCAACAGGAAAACTGAAAATGGACCTTTTGACAGAAGTCCTTTTAAAAGCTAGGGTTTTGCTGTGGAGATGGGGTCTTTACCTAATACAGAAATACACTATGTGGCAAAGTGTCTATGCCTGAAGGGTGTCTTTCAGAGTATCTGTTGAGACATATAAGGCAACTGTCCCATGTAGTTATTATGTTAGTCTTCAGCTCTTATGCAATTATGAATCCTTAATGAAGTGCTAAGATTTCCATCAGAGTGTACAGACTGGTAAACAAAAGAGAATCAGGCTCTCTTTTAAGAGGCAGGACAATATGAGTAATAAAGGGTTTGTGTGAGGTTTTTGCCTTGAGGTCAGAGATGAATGTGTAGTGTGCAGTATTGTTTGTAAAGCAATGGATTGTTTTTCTAAAAATGTGACTCCTTTGTCCTTAGAGAATAATACAAAACTTTATTCTGTTGTGCTGCCCCTTTAGCAGCAAAAAGTCAACATTCTCTCTTGCCCTGCTCCTATTGCCTCATCTGCCCCTCCAATTGTTGAAACTGATAAAGTTGATCTATTGTGACTTGTCCAGTTTGGCCAATTTAACTTGAAGCCTTGATCATACAAAGCATGGAAAACTTAAAAAAAAACCCAACACGCTGGCTCTATATACATTTCCAAACAGTCAGTGCCAGGTTGTAGGCTTCCTGGCTTCTTTTTGACTCTGGGTGTTGGTAGGTTTTTTTTTGAACCCTCTTTGGTGTTGAACCTTATCATCATAGTGGTACATCACAAGACTCCAGCCTTTTTTAAAGGGAAGCTTGGTAAACCAGTGTCAAACAGGTGTTTCCAGACCTATTTCAGCACTTAAGTGTTGAAACTGCATCTGGAGCATTTGTGTTTAATGTGCCTGTTGAAGGTGTAAAATACTCATTTTCTCAGACAAAAATGTAAAAATAAGGTAACTGAGCTTTATATGGAAGAGTTCTCAAGAGATTTCTGCAACTCCTTTCCTGGTCCAGTGAGGTGAGTAGTAGTTATCATACCTGTGGTAACTACTTCAAACATGAATTAAGCTTATTATTCACCAAAAGGTTTTCTGCTGTTGCTCTTTCCTTTCTTCAGTTTGGTTTCAAATGATTCTGTAAGGCATGGGATATTAAAATTCTGGTCACTTGAGAAGTACTTAGGTATGTTCAGAGATTTTTTGTTGTTACCTGTATCATACTCAGTTAAGTGAAGAGCACTATAACAACTACAAACATTTCTTTCTAGTTTACTAGATCGTGAAGAACTGAATTTGTTTGGAATACACAATATTAGAAAAATTTCCTGAAATAACACCTTCTGATGTAGTTTTTTTAAAGAGGTTCAGAAGATCTAATGTACCCTGTATTGCAGGAAGGAGTTTCTCTGTGGTTCCTGAGGTTTGTCAGTACTATGAATTGCTGGAAGCAGGAACCCCATAGGTGGAAGAACATTTGCCTTTCTGAATGCTCTTTCTCTGGGTCAGATCTAAAGGTGTTGATCCAAATTCTTCCCACTTTTACTGGTATCAGTGTCCTGGTTTAGGACAAATTTGAGAGGGAACCTCCAAATGGGGTCCCTGCAGGAAAAAAACAGATTCAAGCTGCCCCTCCCCCAACTGGTTTGGGAAAAAAATTTCCTTGAAAGAAAGTGGAAAAAACTGTTTATTTAACAAGCAAAATATCCACAAGCATAAAAAATGGTGGAGATCATTTTCACTCCATTGGTGGAGATCATTTTCTTACAACTTGATTGGAGATTAGGTGTTGCCATGCTGCACCTCCTAGTAACAAGCCTGTCCTCCCCAAATACCCTCACCAGTGTCAACAAATACAAGGGGTAAGGAAGAGAGAACTATGGGGAGAACATACCAAAACAACGTAACTATACATCTAAGAAACATCTCTTAACATACACATCCCTTCCTGTGAGAGCCAACCACAGTATAACCCATCTATAACATGAGGCAAACCTGGTGACTCACAGTTTTAAACATTTACATTCTCATTAATGAGGCAATTCTTTGTTACTTCTTGACCAAAATACGGAGCTTTTTTGGTTAAAGAATAGGATTTCAAACAGCACAGTTAATGTGAATTAGCATGCTAAAGATATCAATAGTAACAGGAGTATTAAGTCTGTTCTCTCTTACAACACAGGCAGAAGATCCTGAATATTTATGAAGTCCTTAAACAATTTAAGGACTGAAGATATTTTTCAAAAATCTCCTTAAAGACTGCAAGTTCTTCTCTTGTCACCTGTTCTACCACTGCTTACATAAAAAGCTAAGTAGGTTTCTTCCAATCATTGGCTGAGGACAGCAGGCAGATTAAATTAGTTGATAAAAGCATGCAGAAGTGCTCATCACTTATTTTTATATTATTTCAACCCTCTTAAAACATCGAGGCTCTTTGAAGAGCCCACATTTCAAGCAGATAAGATAACTGAATGGAGTTCTGCAAGTAAGAGCTGAATGGGCAGAACCTTTGCTTACATGGACTTGTGCAATCACATCCTCCGCCTCTTTAAAAATGAGACCAGTTCTTTGGTCCCTTCAGGCACAGGCATGACTAAACTTGGCTCAAGCATTGCCATGCTGAAGAGCAAGAAGCAGAATCCTGCAGGGCTACAATTTAGAAAAAACAGCATCACCCAATGGCAGAAATTCAAATCTGCAGATGACTGTCAAAACACTTTCTGGCTCCTCTGAAAGACATGAAGGAAAACAGGAGAAATGGAAAAAAAACCCTAATAAAGTCAAGTGCTTGGTCTCTGAAGTCTCTGAAGACTAGGTGTTCTGCTATGGCCTCACATCCTTCAATAGCAGTTTTACAAAACAATCAATTAACAGCTGGAGCTGTGTCAGAGGAGGTTTAAGTTAGATATTAGGAAATATTATTCCACCAGAGGGTGGGCAGGCACTGAAAAGGCTCCCCAGGACAGCAGTCACAGCCCCAAGGCTTCCATAGCTCCAGGAGTGTTTGGACAACACTCTCAGGCAAGGGTGGGATTGCTGGGGTGTCCTATGAAGGGCCGGGAGTTGGACGAGATGATACTTGTGGGTCCCTTCTACCTCAGGAGATTCTATTCTGTGATTCTAATTTTCAGGGCTGGTAAGGGAATTCAGACTGGTTCAGATGCACAGAGGCAGAGAGAAATGAAGGTTAACAGCTCCTTTTTGACAAGGCAAAGCTAGGCTGAAGCCTGCACAGCATCACACCTCTGCTGAACCTGGTAACGGCTGTGACAGGGGAGGGAGTCTAACCGAACCCCACTGTGGGGGTTCCACTGAAATTGGTAGCACATTGTGAACTTCTGCCTAGTCTCTCTAGACTAGACAGACTAGTCTTCTTCTGTCTCAGTGCTTCTCTGATTTTGGTGGGAAAGCTATTATCAGTATTCAGTGGCATGTGCTTAAGCTTGCTGATCACTGGGAAGGGCTCTTCCACCACTTCCTTACATACAAAGTCTCCTAGCTGCTCTCCTTACCCTGAATGCAGCATAGTGTGCCACAAAAACCAAGGTAATGCAGTAAATTCACCACAAAATGTAGTCTTTCACATGTCATGCTTCATTATTTCCTCCATGAAACTATTTTATTACAAAATGTGAACTGAGCTATGTTATAAGCAGTGATGGCCACATCTCAGCACTTAAAGGAAAATAATATTGTCGTTGGTTTTGTTTTTTTTTCCTGCTGGCTCCTATATGTGGGAGAATGGATAGTAAGAGAACAGAGATGGTGTTGCAGGCAACCCTGCCCCTGATAAGCTACAGCTGTACAAAGAATGGAAGCAGCCTTGCCTTTAATAGGTTGCAGCTATGTCCAATAACGATGTGTCTTACATAGGAGTGGGTTGGCCGGTCACATAGAAAAAGGACAGGGTGCTGTGTGGTACTGCCTGTGAGAATTTGCAGAGAAAAGGTATGAAAGCTTTTAGGATAATAAAGGACTGACACTTGCCACCATCCTCAGTCATTTGAGTCCATTGTCACCTATAAATTTAAGGATTGTCATAAAAATATAAGCAGAGAAGCTTTAGTATCTCACAGTAACCAAAATCTAGCCACTTCTCAGGAAACAGATGAAAAGATGAATGATTCCTGTGCCTCTCAGGGTAATTAAAATAGCAAGCACAACCTCTTTCAAATGGAAAGAGGGGAAAGTTGTATATCCAAAAAGGTTCACAATATTATAACATCAGCCCATTGTGTAGTCTGGTGCAGGTTTAAAAAACCCCCAAAACCCAATAAACAAAACACCTTGAAGAGATTGTATGCTGGATGACAGTTCAGAGGAGATGAGGAAATTCAGTTCACGTTGAGGTTAGAACAATGAAAAACAACATAGAAAACTAATGTCATTTCTTGCTGTAGTACTGGAAGATATGTCACTTGTAACTGATTGTCCTGGGGTGAATTTATGATGCTTGTATCCCCAGTCGTGTGTTCTGTTTATGTTACATATTAAGTTCTGCACCTTTAAGACTGGTTCTGAGAGCAAAGAGGAGAAAGAAGAAGCCGCAGTTTGTTTTCAGAAACAGCTCTCACTCCCTCACAGCTCTCTCTGGACTGTGTTGTCTGCAGCACGGACAGACAGCAGGACAGAGCTCTCCTTTGCTTTTAGTTAGTTTTAGCTAGCTGGGGCAGGGAGTTCCCTGGACTGTGTTTTTTTTTTCCTTGGATCTGTTCAAACCTGCTCTGGACTGAAAACCCAGCACACCCCAGGAGCTCATGCCTGTGGCCCACCAGGACCTGGGCCTCGGCACCCTTGGGCACCAGAGAGACTGAGAAGGGACTGAGTGAGCTGAGCTGCACCTCACAGCAAGGGTTTCTCTGAATTTGCCATCTCTTTGAACGGCAAGAGGTTTCATTGTTTAATATTATTAATAAAACACAAAACATCCATTTTGTAGATGAGCATGTGGCTGCTGGTCACAGAGACTCCCAGCACTGTAATTTTTCCTTATTCAGTCCTTTGTTGTATTTTGTTAAGGTGACACCTTAAGGTAAACCTTTAAAATTTTATAAAATGAGCATTGTTTCTCACACCTCGTAATTGCAGTCAATGAGATGTTCAGATTGTTATGTCAGAAGTGGTTTGCTGGACGGATTTCAAAGGGACATTGACCAAAGATCTCATAAAGACACTGGAAAAACAACCAGGTTTAAGTTCCTTGAATGGACCATGGCCTATATTTAGATACTGTAGCAGCTGGAGCAAGGTCAAAGTATGTCATGTCATCTCTATCTGGAAAGTCAGAGCACCAAGAAGATATTGAATTAATCCTCTGCTGTTTGTGAAATGCAGAATAAGCTAAATGTGAAAAATCCAAGATGATGGCTTGATTGTATGTATTAAGATTCAGATAAAGACTGCTAGCAAAATTCCTTCTATCCTTCCCCGAAGCATTTCCAGTGGGTAACACCACAAGGCTGATTGCTTCCATCACATATGCTGACACTAAACTCTTCTGTAATGAAAGAGAAACCTGTGGCACTAGTGTGATTTTCCTTCTTGCTTGTAAGTGGCAAGAGGAAGCACTTACTGATCGTCACCATATATTCAGGTCCCCACAGGCTTAGCCTGAAGGGGAGACTTAAGGGAGCAGACAACAGGTTGGCACATCTGTTTATCTACCTTGCAGGACTGATAGAGGCTCTCATGGACTCTGCTTGGAAATAGAAAGTGATAATACATAGCATTACAAACAATCCCTGTCTGCAAGACTGAATCCCTAAATTTCAGCTACATCCTCACAGTCTGGAATTCCAAAATGTCCACTGTTAGCACAAGTGTCTGTGTGTGTATTGAGTCTGACTGAGGTAAGTTCTCAGCCCTTCCTGTGCTGTGCTTTGCATTAGTAGCTGGACAGGTGTTGATAACAGACCAGTGTTTTGGCTACTGCCGAGCAGCACTGTCCTTCTGACATTCCTTCCCCTGCCAAAGTGAGGAGGTCCTGGGCATGGTCCTGGGAGAGGAGACAACCAGGCTGACCCAAATTTGCCAAAGGGATATTCCATACCACATGATGTCAGCTCAGATATATAATGCTAAGGGAAAGAGGAGGAAGCGGGTGCATTTGTGATCCCTTGGTGTTTACCTCCCAGAGGAATCCTTACATGTGCTGAAGCCCTGCTTCCCAGGAAGTGTCTGGACATCACTGCTGATGAGTAGAGATTGACTTTTTTTTTTCCTTTAGCTTATGTGCACGCAGAATCTTGCTTCTTTTTCTTTCACTGTAATAAAGCTACCTTATCTCACTGTGGTGGTGGTTCTCAATCTCTCTCCTGTGTCCCATTGGGAAAGAGAGTGATAGAACAACTTAGTGGGCACCTGGCACCAAGCCAAGGTCAACCCACTACAGTGTGCTAGTTTCAAAGGGGTGAAGTAGATGGAGGAACTCTTGGCAGTTGTGATACACAGATAACAAATGGTTTTGACCAAAGTCATTCTTTGCAAGATAAAGCAGGATTAAAGTTCAGTATAATAATTATTGTGGAGTCAGTCTACTGGTTATCACAAATGTCCTCTGAGGTGGAAAAGCAGTAATCTGAGGGGGGAGAGAAGAAAGCTGTGTCTGATTTTATTTGCACTTGCTTTTCTGTCAAAATTGTGTTCTTGTCTTACTGTTCTAATTTATGAAATGGAGTATTTCCCTTAACTGAAGAATGAGGAAATTGATGATTAGTAGAAGTTAGATATTTTGGGGTTTACTTGCTGTATAATTATAGATAGATATATATATATAGGCATGTGTATATGATTTATATCTATAGATATGTGCATCTGTGTAGATATATAAAAATATATAAATGAATACAAGTATATAATATATACTTGAAGGAGAAGTGTAGCCAGCAGGTTAAGAGAGTTGATTCTTCCCCTCTACTCTGCTTTGGTGAGATCCCAGCTATAACTGGGCCTTCCAGTTCCTAAAGGGAGCTGACAGGAAGAATGGAGAGAGGCTATTTACCAGGGCCTGGATTAACAGGACAAAGGGAAATGGCTTCACACTGACAGGGGGCAGGGTTAGATGGGATATTAGGAAGTTCTTCCTTGTGAAGGTGATGAGACCCTGGCACAGGAAATGTTCCAGGCCAGGTTGGATGGGAATTGGAGCAACCTGGGATAGTGGAAGGTATCAGGGAGTGTGGACAAGATGATCTTTAAAGGTCACTTTTACCCCAAACCAGTCTGTGATTCAATGTGCATACATACATATTTAAAAACATACACACACACAAGCTCCTCAGTTACCTCAATGTAGTACTCCAGAAGGCTTCTCTGGATAAAATTGAGAAGACTGGTATTACTTGTGGTTAAAACTAATTGTATTATAGATCTTTGATTTAATTCCCTTTGATAATCTTCCCACAAGCAGAGTTCAAATTGTGTTACACAAACATACTGTGAAAGAGATTCTGAAATATGAGTCTTGTTGCTCTCTTGATTAAGAATCATATCTTAATCCTGGGAGAAAAGTTGCATTGTTGAATTAAAAATACCATAAATATTTTCTGTGCACCTTGGTGGATCATTTTTTCATTACTGACAAGATGATGGCTTTTGATATCTCTTAATGAACTTCGTTTAAAAATGAGTTCTGGCACAGTCCTATTGATGTTAAAAGGAAGAAAGGAAAACAACACTGACACTGGAAAATATGACAAAATTGTATGAATATACATGATATGAATTTACAGAAGTTGAAAAGTCTTCCTTTGCAAGCCAGTAGTACTTTGAAAAATACAAGTACAATAATGCATAAAGTTTTGAATGGTGTGTGGACCCCAGGATGTGATTTAGGTCATGATATAAACCCTGGGAATGGTGATCTCCTGATGATGGTTTCCTGTGAAACACATCCAGCCCAGGGGATCTGTGTGCAGTAAGAGTGGGTTTAACCAAGGCTGATGCAGTATTCAGATTTCAGTTTCATTATGCATTCTGCTTGTCTAACTTAAAAAATACAATTTTGTTGCTTTTAACAGAAAATTTAGATTGTTTACTGCTTCTAAAGTAAAAATAGCCAGTGTGCTTTATTTCAGTCTAATAATTTTTGAGGTTATATGTGCAGTATTTCAGTTTGCTTTATTATTTCTACATTATTACAATCTTACTGATATTTGAAGTGAAATATTGAATCAGGCCAGGTTGAAAAGGGCTTGGACCTATGTGGTCAAGTGGAAGGTGTCCCTATCTGTGGCAGGGAATGGATTGAGATAAGATATCAAGTCCCTTCCAACCCAAATCATTCCATGATTCTATGATGAGGATGAAGTTCATTTTGTAAAGATAGAATTTTTTGTGTTCTTCATAAACTAAAATAAGTATGGAATAAAAGTGTCTCTCCTCTCTGTTTTTCTGCAGGTTTTACCATTACAGTCAGCTTTGGTTTGACATTAATCTTACCTATGACAAAATAAGAAGGATTTAGATTTTGGTCTAGCAATTACTGTTCTAAAGCACAGTCATGGAGCTCAGTGGATTCATATTGAAGCTGGTGACACATGCTGAATTTAATAAGGGGAAATTATAACATTTACCTTCAAATCAATTTTTTCCTGTCTTTAGAAAACAAGAGGCACTACCCATGGAGCTGTTCAGGGCTTGAAGTTTTCCATAGAGTTTCCATAGAAGAGTTTCCAATTTCTCTAAAAGTCGCTTCATCCTTGTGTGCAGCAAATGTATGATTGTGCATTTGACTTGGGAAATATTGAAGGTCTTTATTTCAGGCAATTATTCAGTATTGTAGCTAAAAATAATGGTATTAATAAAGAAAGCAGTGTTTTGCCTGCAAACAAATACGCAAACATTTCAGTGTAATTAGTCATAAATTAGTAGGTTCCCTTTTGCATCTAACTTTTGTTCCCTGCTACTTGAATGCCACTCCCTCGGTATTTTCCAGCCAGTTCTGTTTAGTTTTCTCTTTAGCTTTAGTTAGCTCTGCCTGTTTCTGCCACCTTCAGGCATAGGAAGCAGAGGCGGTCTGAGAGGACACCAACCACTGCCAGTTCTTCTGGAACCTACAGTCCAAATGGAGTATTTGGTGGTTGGGAGCGTCACCTCTTAGTTCCAGCTCTTGAATTATACAGATCCACAAGCAATTTACCATTCAATCCACTTTTTTTAGAGTGCTTTTAAAATGTGTAGCTGGTACAAAAAAAAAAAAAAAAAAGAAAAAGCTTATAGTTCCCCTACAGTAGATCAGCCTGGTTGCAGCTGATTTTGTGATTCAAGGCTTTTTCTCCTCTCACCTTCTGACCCACCATTACTGTCAACCTGTTCCGGCAGGCATTTCTATAAAAATGTTGACCTGCTCCTTTGAAAATCAACTTCAAATGAAAGTATTTATTATTAAACTCTGTAGAAATTTTCTTTCTTGAAAAAAATACTAAACTTTTCAAAGTTTTAAAAAAAAAATTCTAATATTTATGATTGTATTAATTATTGTATACATTTCATCTATGGAAATGTACCCTCAAACTCTGTTCATATGAGATTTTTTTTTCTTGTTAAAGACTTCTAGGACTTCTTCTTGGACTTGCTAGGAAGAGTTGGCTGTGCTTGGATAGGTTTCCTTTAAATAATTTTTAATAACATGCTGTATATATACTTAATGTAGAGTAATGAAATGGTCTTTCTGTTTTTCAGTTAAAATTTGCATTCTTGACTGTATAGGCTGTCATCAAATTATTGAACTGTTGCAAGAAAAGAAATAAAAATAAATAAAGCAAAACAGTATTCAAAATAGTATAAACAATTGGCTTAGTGCTTGAATATATATATGCATGCCTTGTTTTGTACAATAATATTTTCAGGTAAATTAACCCAATGAAATGATACATTTATTATGGAGTTTTTAAAACAATTTGAACAACACCTTTGCAGATTTGAAGACCTAGAATTTTGTTTGTCACAGATACAGGAGTTCAGCTAGAAATGGGCATTACTTTTGTAGTACCTGCAGGTGTTATTACCAAACTACAAGACATTTAGAGACACAAATACTCAGGAAACCCTCTGGTAGCTGTAATTTGGAGAAACTGCTATTAAATCTCCTTGTGTACAGCTTCATGTATCATCTTGCTTAGTAGCCTAAGGCATTAGCGAGCTTTCAGCATGAAATTTAGTGCTAGAGCATGCATTCCTGTGTTATTGTATATTATGCATACCATATATATGGCTTTTATAGACATATAAATCACAACATCAGGAGTCTTGTTTTCTAAATGTAAAGGTGATCTCAATCTCAACAAGGTGGCTGAATTTATCTTAAGAGAATCTGATCATTTGCAAAGGGTATTCTTTGTGAATCATGAAAAGGAAATGTGTATTTTTAGAATTTCAGGTAAATGCAGAGAATAATTGCTCAGCTTTCTGTAAGTCTGGATTGTCAGCAAAGAAACAGTGTCAATGTCACATGAGGGCTGGGCCAGTCCCTGGTGGGTATAGCAAGTAAGTGTGTGAGGAACCATTTCTAGCCTTGAGGGCAAGTTGCAGAGTTCAGCATGGCTCTCATACATATCCCAGCATTCTCCTCTTCCTCCCCTCAGTCTTCCCTGACCAAAATCGAATCACAGAACCGCCTTGCCTTTCCTTGGAAAGAGCCCATGGCCTGCACTGTGTACTCAGCAGTTCCTGAGTGTTGTCCAGAGGAGTGGAGGTTGTCAGGAGCCAGCAGCCCCAGGGACCACCTGAAAAATGCAGCAAGGAGCAGCAGTCACAAGGCAGTGCCAAAGCTCAGCATCCCAGCTCTGTGTCTTCTCGTGCACTCAGGTGGTCTGCTGAAATGAGTTCTATTGACCCAAGTTTATTGCAGCCTTCAGGCTTCACTTGTGTATTGTTCACTTCAGATGAGGTTGATTAATCTTGTCCTTCCTTCCACCCTACATTCTACATATCCTGTAATGGTCATTGTATTTATATTGATCACACTGGGAGAGATCAGACCTTGGGTCCCATTGGTTTGGGCAGTGGACCTCGAAACGTTTTATGTGGGTAAACCTTTGGCAGATCAATGCTAGTTCATTTGCTCACCTCTTGAATCCCTACATGTTTTTGAAGCTGCAGTGTGCCCTGCTCCTGTATTAACCTCATGACATGCTCTCGTTCCTAACCTCTTCAGCAGTTTGTTTTCCTTGAAAATAGTTTACAGAATAGAAACAGCTCCCAACCCATACGAGAGGTTTGTTAAGTAGTGCATTTATCTGCTTTTCCAGGGGGGCAGGCATTCGGAATCAGCAATGGCATTTTAAAATGCAGTTGAGCATTCTCTAAGTCCTGTGAGGAGCTTCTGAGAGAGCTGGGGAGCTCAGCCTGGACAAAAGGAGGCTCAGGGGGGACTGTGTCACTCTCCCCAATTCCCTGACAGGAGGGTGCAGCCAGCTGGGGGTTGGGCTCTGCTCCCAGGGAACAAGGGTCAGAACAAGAGGAAATAGCCTCAAGGGGAGGTTCAGGTTGGATATCAGGAGTAATTTCTTCATGGAAAGACTGGGAAGGCATTGGAAGGGGTTTCCCAGGGAGATGGTGGAATCATCATCTCTGGAGGTGTTCAGTGACGTGACAGTG
The DNA here is from genome assembly GCA_013399455.1 of Anthoscopus minutus. Classification (NCBI taxonomy): domain Eukaryota; kingdom Metazoa; phylum Chordata; class Aves; order Passeriformes; family Paridae; genus Anthoscopus; species Anthoscopus minutus. Next base: position 7,420 of record VWYI01022527.1, on the reverse strand, counting down.
TTCCGTTCTGGGTGACAAGGTGGAGATTGGTCGCAGGTTGGATTTGGTGATCTTGGAGGTCTTTCAACATTAGTGATTCTGTGGATCTGAGCTGTGTTATGGTGCAAGTGAACCATGTCATTTGATAACTGATGTCTTCAGTGGTCATAGGGGTGCAGTGTAAGATGCAAGGATTTATTCTACTTTTATTTATTGGTATGGTTGTAGATACCTGCTGAAAGGGAACAAATACTAAACTACTACACTACTGTAACCTAGAGTATCATTCGGCTTGTTTTCTGAATTCTTTTGTGGTTTGGCAGCTTACCAAAACTATAATGGAAAAGATACGAAAACTTAATGCTGCCAGAATCACACTTTGTAAAAATTGTCAGTGTAAAAACTCTCAGCCAGTTACTTTTAACTGCAGTTACATCAGCAAAAGGGGCTGCAAATGTCAGAAATTATGAGCCATCATAAGATCATTCATTCAGGTTTCTTTTGCAGTTAAAAATGAAACACTGTTACTGACAAAATCCTGGAATCATTGAGGAATCAATCCTGAATGTATAAAAGGTGTGAAAAAAGATCTCAAACCAAAGTAGACCCCTGTCTGCTCTGCAGTGTGAGAAACATGATATGCTTCAATAATATGCATGCAGAGAGATATCCCCCACTAATTTAGTTCAGCTGATTAGAGGCATAGAATCACAGAATGGTTTGGGTTGGAAGGGGCCTTAAAACTTCTCTCATCCCACCCCCTGCCATGGGCAGGAACACCTTCCACTACACCAGGGTTCTCCAAGCCCTGTCCAACCTGGCCTTGTTAAAGAATAACACTTGAATTCAACTCTGCCAGTTTAAAAACCGTAGGTTAATTTTTTTCTTTTCAAAAAACAGAGAAGACTTCTTTGTCATGCTCATATACAGTGATATTTTCCTGATTTTATATTTGCATGCAGTGCTGCTAGCCACTCTGTTCAAATAGGCTGGCAATACAGAACACCTTTATTGGTATATCTCTATTCTTATTATAGAAAGAGATTATAGAAGAGATTATAGAACACACAGCTGATGAGAAATCAAGTAAAATTTGGTTTTAAAAGAATAATCAAATGTGGAAAATGACATTTGTGGAAATACTCACTTTTTTTCCCGGGGTACCATCGAGTGAAAACAGTTGCATCATATTAATGAATGTTAACTTGAACAAAGCTTCTCAATATATTTAAATATTTTTTCTGTTGCAGAGTAAGTATTTATCTCATGCCATAGCTTCCCTTGTTTTAATACTACCAAATATTTTAAATACGTCACTGAAAGTCTTCTTCTTTCTTTGTTTTGTTTCAGCATATGAGAAATCATTTTGTCCATCTGGGATACTCTTGATTTCAAGAGGGTATCTTCTTCAGACAAAGTTCTTAATCATGAGAGGGTTTCATTCATAAAATGTGTGACTATTGTCTCAGTAAAACTGTTGATGAAGTAGTTTGTGACATTACTTCAATTATGCAGAAATAAATTCCATCTGAATCATAGAGTAATCCTGAGTTGGAAGGGAGCCAAAAAGGGTCATCAAGTTCAGCTTCTGGCTCTGGCTTGTAAACAATTAAAACTGTACAAAAAATTTACTATGCTCATTTTATGATCATTTAATTCACAGTAGTTTCTTATTTTTGACAGTGTTTATAATTTGTTTTACTTTGGAGTAGATGCTTTCTACAAAAGCACAATACCAAAAAGAGGCATAAGTAATCCCAGCACCCTCAGTAGGTCTGTTATTGCTATTTATGAAGTTAACATGGTAGGTTGGAGTCACTCTTCCAGGTAATATGGGCAGGAACTGAAGCTGAGTGTGCAGACATTGAGAGGGAGGAATGAAAAGATCTTGCTGTTGGATCATATTTAAAAGAGGACCTGTTCCTCATTAGGGAATTAAGCTGAATACTTCAACCTTCTCTTACTATTGCTGAATATCCTAGTGAAGTGGTTGGGATTTATTCATGCACTGAACAAACAATAACTATACTAAATTTGCTTACAAAACAACACAGAGGGAAAGGGCTTTACAGGATGAATTTACACCAGAACTGATGTTTTTATGGGCTTATAAAATAAAAAGATAGAACATTAATTACTTTTGAAAAGTTAAAGTGTAATTGCTTTGCTTTTGTATTTGAGAGGGCATGCCATCAGTTCTGTTTTGGATGAAGAATACTTTGTGACTTGAAGGTATCATAAAATACTGGGAAAAAGACATGATTAGGTCTCAGTGGAATAGTGTATGTCTAAAGCTTCTTCCAGCTCGAGAATAGATTTGAACTTGCACTCCTTTGAAACCATCTCCAGTAGGCTCTCCAGTAAAGTGAGAAAACATCTGTTAGTCCTGACAGAAAATAATTTTGTGAGATTTGGAGCGGGGTGGTTTTTTTTTGTTGGTTTTTTCTGGTTGTGTTTGGTTTTTTTTCCTTCCAAAAGGACTATACTTCCATTATTTACACATTTCTCAGAAAACATCACATTACATATAAAATAGAGTGTGAAGTTGGCATTGCTCAGTGCGACGTATTATTTACTACAGTATTCAGCAGTGGGGTTGTATGGCTGGCTCAGGCTTCTGAGAGCTTCCCTGACTGGTCTGATTTAAAACAAGCAGCAAACACCATTAGTAAGTCTGCACACTGTGGTAGCCAGCTGGGTCCTGCAGTCTCTCATTTACTGTTTCTGCAGCATTCTAAAAAAGCATTTTACAGTCTTTTCCAGAAACACTTTGTTTTGGTATACTTTAACTTAGGTGAAAAATTTAATTGTCATCAAGGATAGTTTTGTACTTAATATGTAACAGAGTGCAAGTCCTTAACACATGTACTAGAAAATTAATGGTTTGTTCTTTGATGCATCAGTAAAATCCTAGAAGCTCTGCATGCAAGGGAATGTGGAAGCAGAGAATTGTGAATGCCTTTAGTAAATATCTCTGTGTGATTTTCAATCTTTGACCAACATTCTCCTTCTTTTCTCATCCCCCCACCTTGGCTTTGAAGTTTGGGGCGATATACTCAGTATCTCATTCTTTACACTTCCTTAAAAAATTTAGCAGTACCAAAGTCACTTCACAATTTACAATAGAAAACTGAGGAATTACGAGGAACTGTCACCATTTTGCATTTAGACTTGAGTCTGTCAGTGCACTCTAAAGTGATGTGACTCAGTGTGCTGAATTTAGCTGCAGAATTTAAACATGAAACATAGAAATCACTAGCATAAGCCATTGCATCTTTTGAAATCATCCTACATTTTTTCACACACGTTATTTTCATCATTTGACCATTTGCTGCAGATGGAATTAGATGTCTGACTTTGAAACAAGGATTTTTAAAAAAATTAAAATCAAAGTGAAACAAGGAATGTTAACTAATGCTGAATACAACAAAAGTCATCATTAGAGCATAGAAGTCCTGATTGGCATTTATTTTTGCTTGTTGAGTTTAGAAATTTCCATGTAAGAGCTGTAATCCTGGATGTTGGGAGTGGAAGCAATTTCAGAATATAGTTGTGATGTGTGAGAGTAGTGACATATGTGGCCTCTGTGAGGGTGGTGCATTCATCAAAACAAAGTATGATTTTGGATTGTTTTTCCTCCTTGCAGCCAGCAGTTTTCAAGGATTTCAGCTGGACTGTGTGTCTGGGAGCAGTTGAAATGTGAGAAGGAAGCAGCAAGGCAGCTGTGCCAGCTGTTGGGGAGAAAGGAAGGAAGTACAAAAGTACTGAGTAATAAAGCAAAGTAACAGTCACAAGGCTAAGGTGCCTGTTTTTGTCTGGAAGAGTGTGTGATCACTAGTGTTGAACATTAA